>JARHVA010005918.1:725000-927500 GCA_037957365.1 Torreya grandis | reverse complement strand
ATGAGTGGAACCATACCTAATTTCCATACCCATTTGGGATGAAAATATCATCAAACAATAATAAAGTTTTTTTCTTTATAAAATATCCTCACAAATGATTTTGATGATGTTAAATTATACATTGTCAATTCCAATAAAGTGCATGATATAAAGGTATTGCTTATTAATTTTATCCCATTTTTAATTCATAAACAAATTTGTGCTTAATAATAAATGTAAATGTTTCTTTCTTATATTTTAGTAACATAGCCACTTTTTACACCTCCTTGGCATTATCCAACACAACTATGTAAGGTAACCATATATATTTAATTTACATGATGGGGATATTTTAATGTGATATACCATGGTTTAAAACATGTATTCATGTATGCATAAAATGAGGAATCAAACTAGCTTCTATATCTTGACAACATATTATAAATCAAATAATTTAAGTATGCCAACGTTTTCTAGTACAATTTTCACCTTCATATTAGATGTGACTATACCATTTATGCCTACTTTTTCAATCTCATCCATGAAATATTTATTTAGTTTAGACTCATTCTATAAAATTGTGTGATTATAATCATCTATTTTACACTAATCTACCTTAGATGCACTGCTCATTGTCCAAAAATTTATATGGAAATTACATTTATGTAATTTATATTAGCACATCTTCAATATTTCCCTCTAATTTCTTCCCAGTTACTTTTTATATTATGATTGTGTTTCCTCCCTTTAGATATTCCTACCATGCATGCTTATTACTTATCAAATTCATAGTAATAATCTTATTTTTTAGGGGCTTTCTAGGTCTAAATCCTCTTTGACACATTCATCAACTATTAGTTTTTTGTAACCCTTAAGTTTGACTTCATCCTGGAGCTTGATCTATATTTAGCTATGGATGCCCTCATATATAATCCTAAAATTATTTGAATTTATATGTTGTTAATTCCCTTCTCTCTAATTTCACTTGTAATCAATCTAAAATCTTCTATAAATTTCAATTTTGGCTTCAAATTACCTTAAACTCTAAAAATGATATTCTATTTCCTTTCCATAAGATTCTTTGTGCTCTACAGTTTTTGCTGTCAAATATTTTCAAAAGTGACAAGTAATGAAAAAGACATACAAGGGTCAACTTATTACATCCATCTTTCATAAACACAAATAATTAAATATTCAATAGAACACTATTAAAAATATGTAAGCAATAGATCTCCTATTATGTGGAGCTTGTGTTATCATTAATTCCATATGAAATATCACATAATGTTTATTTACATGAGTCATTATTATAATCATATAATTCACTTACACATTGAAATAATATCACACTAATAGGACCTATTTGATTTACTAACATGAACGAGTATTTATAATAATTCCTCTCATAGTACAAACATGGGGATAAAGTGAAAACTATTTGGGAATTGAATCAATCATACATGGTCCATATTAAAATATCTAGTAACTTGACCAAATCATGTATGGGAAATAGATCACTCAATATATGTGAATCAGATAAATCAATATTGGGAACTCAACCAATATAATTAATAGAATGCTTCAATTAAATCACCAGAATTTTTGGATTGATCTATACATACTTATTGAGTTAATGTAGATTGAATCTCCAATATATTTTTTAGGCAATACAAACACAACACTCACAAATATTATTACTTGTTATTAATATATATATAATTATTTTCCACCATTGATTCACCCCCTCTTAGTGGTTTTTACCTCTAACATGTATGTGTGTGTACATAAATATATACATATATATGTATGTATATGTGTATATGCATATACATATACATACCTATCACATACACACACATATTATATATATATATATATATATACATATACACACACACACACACATATATATATGTATATATATATATGTGTGTATATATATATATGTATACATATATATATGTATGTATGTATATATATATATGTATATGTGTGTGTGTGTGTATATATATATATATGTATGTATATATATATATATATAATATGTGTGTGTATGTGATAGGTATGTATATGTATATGCATATACACATATACATACATATATATGTATATATTTATGTACACACACAGACATGTTAGAGGTAAAAACCACTAAGAGGGGGTGAATCAATGGTGGAAAATAATCCAATTCAATTTACAAACCCTTCAAATACTTAACAATTAAATACAACCATTCATGAAGCATTCAAGATGTTTATAACAATGAACAATAGATCATGCAAGGTCACACACACAACATAATATCTATGTGGGAAACCCTCTTAGGGAATAAAACCCACTATCAAGCCTACAAACACATGGAATACTTGTCCTATAAGAAGTATGCAAATATGAGACTTTAGTGAAAAACTTGTTCTGCAAGAAGCACCTACCCATAGGATGCTAAAGTCCTCATGAGAAAATTTTACTGAAACACCTATTCCATAAGGAGCACCTTCCCATAATATGATTAAGTATTTCTAACAAGACTTTATTGAAACACTTGTTTCGTAAAGAGCACCTACCCATAGGATAGTCAAGTCCTTTGAAATAGACTTTAGTGAAACACCTATTCCAAAAGGAGAACCTACCCCAATATTCAAAGTTAAAAGAGAAATATCTTTGACATCATAAATATAACCTAAAATTCATACACATAGTCATCAACTTGCTCTACTCTATAACCCATCCACTAGGCACACACCCTTTCTTCCTTCCTTCACTCTTCAACTCTTAAACACCCCTTCTTCCAAATCTTTAAACCAATAAGGTTACTATTTAAGACATCATAAATATGACCTAGGTCACATACATGGTCATTAACCTGATTTATTATTTAATCCATCCATTAGTCACCCTTGCTCTCCTTTTCCTCTCAACTCTATACTCTTCCTCCACTTTGAGCCCCTTCTCTCATGTCTAGAAATCACCACCTTTGATTTCACATTTTATAGAGCCTTCTTGATAATTATCATATTGGTCAACCATAATACTTGCCTTATCACTTAAGACATCTAAAATATCTCAATACCACTCTCATATGTTGGCCATAACATCCATGGGTCATAATTAAGTAGTTATGACTTGTAATTAGGCCTCATTAGCCTTTATAGGTCTCATGGAGAACCATCCATCTCTTTGACACTTATATGAGAAAATTAAGAACAAAAGAAAAATTTAACATATATAAACCCATGACACATAACCTATATGTCCACCTTAAGTGATAGGATCCATCACAACACCCTTTTGCTACAACACAATTAGCCCAACATCATTTTGTACATATGTAAACAAACCTATGAAAGGAATAATCTTGCCAAAAGAAATCATTTATAGGGCCAAGAAAAGGAGGCCAAGAAAGTCAACATCATCAGAATGGCTAGAATTTTTATCAATCACCTCCACCATGGTCAAGTTTAACACAATAAAAAAACTAAACAAAAAAATTTCTAAATTCTAATCATGGTAAGTAATAGAGTGGTTAGAAATCTTGGTTCTTATAATTAAACACCAACAAAACTCATGATTAACATTGAACTGAATCGATGTTTTGCAAATTTCCCTTCAGTTTCATGAATTTCCCTAACAATTATGCATTCCCAAATTCTAATCAAGGCCACTTTTCAAATTCAAAATCCACAAAGAGCATAAAAAGCCCCTAGCCTAGTAGGTTTGATGCCATTTTTGATTTTAAACTACTGAGATTCATAAACCAAATGCTAACCCTCACTTATTATGAACCTAGAGTTCATAGTTTGGGCATGGAGAAATCCTTAGATAGAGAATTCACACCAGTCACTCAAGGCAGATGATCAGAATGATTAGGAAATTATAGCTAACCACAGTAGGAATCACATAGCACTGGGAAAGATAACAACCCATTAGGAATTACACCTGATCATAGTAGGAATCACCCCAGCCCTGAGAATGATAAGCCTACTAGTCTCTTGAAAGATAACAACCCAGTAGAAATTACACTTGATCATAATGGTAATCATCCACCCTTGCAAATGATAAAAGACCAATAATTTATCATCTTTGGGTGCAAACCCCAATAATAATTACACATAATGCCAGTAGCAATCACCCTAGTTATTTAAATGATAAAAGCCTAATTGTCTCTCACCTTTGTGTGAAAGCCCAGTAGTAATTACACTTAATTATAGTAGAAATCACTCTAGCCTTGTAAATGATAAAATCTGACTAATCTATCAACTTTAAGTGTGAGCCCCACTAGGCAATAGGAATTATGTTAAATCATAGTAAGAATCACCCCAGCCCTACAAATTATAAAATCTAAATAGTCTATCACCTTTCAGTGAGAGCCCTAAATTGTCCCAGCCCTGCAAATGAGAAAATCCCAATAGTCTATCACCTTTAGGTGCAAGACCCAATAGTAATTATATTTAATCATAGTAGGAATCACCCTATCCTAGAAAAAAAATGCCCATTAGTCTCTCTATAATCACCCCAACCTAATAAATGATAAATGCCCTATAGTCTCTCATGCTAGACCCAATAATAATTATAGCTAATCATAGTAGAATCACCCCAACATTACAAATGAGAAAAGACCAAGGGTTTATTACCTCTAGCACTGGGTATAAGCACTAATAAAAATTACACCTAATCACAATAGGAACCATTGGACCTAAAAATGATAAAACCCAATTAATTTTCACCTTTAAGTACAAGCCCAACCCAACTTGATGCTCCTCACCCGTTCTCTCAAGCTAAAGTTATTAATAGGTCTCCATTTCCCTCTTTCCCCTGATATCATGGGCTTCTCCACCTAGATAGAAGCACCCAAAAAAAAGGGAACTTGGGCCTTTACTTTTCCATGAAGCCTGGGGCTCTACAAAAATTCTATTTCCCCTTTATGTAGCTGTAAAACTTTCAAGATCTCTGACAGCTAAAAGGGACATTATAGAAAAAAGAAAAGGCAAGAGTAGGAGGTTGTCTAAAATAAGGGTATAATTGAAGCAGAGTTAAAATGAGAAAAAAACCCACTTTATTTTATTTCCTAAGAAGAAGCTAACCCAGAGTTGGCTGTAATATTATAGTAGAAGACAAATTTTCATGAAAAATGAAAAATCGATTTTCTAAATAAACAGACAGTCAACTTATAAGCCTTTGATCATATATAATATGGATTGTTCAAACCTTTATAATCTAAAAATATGGTCCTCATGAAGTCTAAAACATGTTCCAACACTTATTTCATCTAAAAACATTAAAATATCATCAAGAATAGCTCAATTACCCTTCTCAGGTTACATGTAGAGCATGAACACATACATAGTCATATTTGAAACCCCATTTCTTTGACCATACAAATAATTAGACCTCATAACTATGTTAGATGGATGAACAATGAATTACTCTAAAAATTTTCATTTTACACAATGATCAAATTATTCATATATCAAATGTTATATCACAAAAACTATAGACTAGTCTTCCCTCACAAATTCAAATATTTGAATTCAAATGATCACCGAGTAACTATTAAAATTTGAACATGTTGTCAACATCTTGTACCCTTTCATAGATTAAATAAATACACATAATTTATATACATTTAAAGTATCCTAATATTTACCATTTATTAATATTAAACATTGAGAACTTTTCATCATCTCATTTCTTCATGATAGTTTGGAACAAACACGCTCCATCAATCTCTTCAGATAAGCTAGACCTTTATCTTGCAATGTTTAACATTAGATATTGATCATAACTCTTATAATTATGAAACTTGGCACCCTTGCATGCCTTTTTAACACTTTTATATCAATCCATGTGCTTTTTCCACTTAGTATTCCTATTTGATTTATTGACTCTTTGAATTATCCCACACATTGATCTTCATAAGTAAAAACTAATACTCACCATTGATCTTATGTAAAATTAGTGAGCTTGTGACACTTGTCATAAATACAAACAACCTATGAAATGTTTATTTAACACACACCATTGATATCATTATGTACAATTAATTACTCATATTTGGATGTTTTATACTAATGACCTCAAATGTCAACATGATTAAACTTGAATCTCTAGTCCATCACAGTCTGCTAGAGCAACTTTGAATCTTAATAAATTGAGCTAAAAAACACTTCAAGACTCCAATTCTTTTGGGTAACTTTTTGGCACTATAAAAAACATCTCCAAAAAAAATTTACCTTTTATGGTTTTTTATGTACCTACATTAAATGTACAAACTTGTTGGCTCATTCATATATACATGATTTGTAGTGATGGTCTTGCTAAGTATAGAAACTTAATGGAATTCTATCAGAGAGGCCAAATTTGCACCCATATATATTTATATATGCTAAAAATAATGACCTTAAATTTAAAAAATCTGAAATTGGGAATAATTTGATCACACCCATCAAACCAACTCCCATAACTCATCTATATGTGGCAATGGTGACATCATCAAACTACCTACTCAGATATTTCTTCCACTAGACCCAGAATGTCTAGATGAAAACTATGAACTACCAAATGAAATCCACTAATTCAAAAAATAATTAAAATAATATATTTCATATTATAGGACCTCTTTTATAGCCTCAAATCACCATACTCATCCTTAAACATCCCTAACAATGTCAAAACTAAAGATCAACCAAGCCTACTTCAAGCACACTAGAACAAGCACACTACACACTATGTCATTGAAACTTAGATTATCAAGACATTTTATCAACTCACCTAGACACCTCCATGAAATCATTGAAAACTCTCTAACAATCTACCACTTTATCATTGATGTCAACACCCATCATACATCTTGTATTCCTTCTCTCTCTTCAAGGACTTTCATAATAAGAACCTTATCCCCTTTTGACACAATGACAAAGTGGGAAAAAACTGATCCTAAGGACCTAAAAATAACATCAACAAGAGAGGACCACCTTATTAATATGATACAAACTCCCCATTACCTTGATCTTACGTCTTCTTTCCTTGATAACTTCTTCTTTCTACATACCAATACTCTCTTCAACTAAGCATTGCAACTAATGATGAAAGAACACACAAAAATACTAAAAAATGATGGAACTCACCAATAAAAATATAAAAGGGACTCCCTCTAATATCTTTTATCCATTTCACCTCTTGAGCATCTTCAAATCTCCATACACCATGAAGAACGACCACACAGGATTACTAGCCTTCTCTCAGGCCACCTCAATGACCACCAACAAAACTTCATGAAACTCACCAAATATGAAACATTATATATAAAAATCATATAACTTACATATAAACACTCATACCATGTTTTTTATTGGATAAATTTATCAAAAATTACTCTTCTTCACACTAGACCTATCTAGTCTCTTTGTAGCCCTACCTAGTACTTGTAGAGATCACAACTTTTAGTAGACACACCTTTAAGACCTAAAAATCATATCTAGAACATTCTCATATACCTTCTTATTAAAACCAATTTTTATCACCTAAATATTTTTCTACAACATACTTCCTTCACAAATCTACTAGCTCTTTAGGCCTCTATTTTGATAACTTGAATAATTTGAAAAACACAAACCATCAAATCTTTATGAATAATCATTTGACAACTTATTTGTCCCATCAAACCTAATAAGAAGCCTCAAACCTCAACTCATAAGTAAAACCACTTTTCTAGCATAGCCCAAAACTCTAAAATCTCAAAACAAATAAGGTCAACAAACCTCCTTTTGGTCAACACCCACCTCTAAAACTTCTTGCACACATGGAGACAACAATCACACACTTATAAAACAATATTTGATCCTTAAAACATTTGGTAACCTTGAATTACTATACCATATATTTTATTTACAATAATAAAGATAAACCCAAGATCACAAAAAAACCTCCAGAAGGCATAAACAAAATCATCAAGACATAAAACCACCTAAAACATATCATAAAGAAGTGCACAAACTTTTTGGAGAACTAAACTCTTTTTTACATTAAATCAATCTCATTATGCCACCTAAATACACTAATTCTAATCCCATAGACATTACATACATAAGAAAAACACCTTATGACATCACTTTGACCTCTTCAAAGCACTTCTCCAATCTTGACACACCAACTCCAACTGGAAACACTCATATATTACCTTCTAGGACCTTCTAAATAACACCACATCAACATTTTCTTCTCCACTAAAAGGAGTATCTTAAGAAGCATAGTTAGAGACCTCCTTTACACTATAATTCTCTAAAACAAAGTGAAGCTAGGAGGGGCCCACATCTCCTTAGTAAACAATGGAATACTTTTATAGCTATAAGACTTCTTGTTCTTATTATTATTAGTCTTAACTTTGATAACTTATTCCTTTTCTACATCACTCACTTTGTATTATATGATAGGATATACAACATTTGGAGAAACTATGGAATATTGACATACCTTTATCATTGAAGTGTCTTCTTTACATTAAAAAATATAACATTTAAACCTTGACAAGAGATGAACCAAGATTGAAACTTATTCACACACAAAAAGTTGCTCATTAGCATCCAAACACACCTCAAGACTAGACTCAACTATAACCTTGGTCTTCTCCTTGAGCTTGGTCTCTTCATTCACAACATGAGTAGACAATGAGAGCTCTTGGCACTCTCCAACTTTTGTAGAATTCTCCACCATATCAAATATATTACTTGGACATACAAACTCATCATGACTCAGACTTACCACCTTTGGTTTCCATGAGTTAATAGGCCTTCTTTCTTACACTCTATGATCCTAATTAAACCTATTATATCTTATAGGCTTTTACTTGTATAATCTATCAATGTGACCTATCTGTTAACAATTGAAGCACACTATAACTTTTGCAAGAAGCTTATCCTACCTTTCCTGATTAGAAAAAAAATCTTGTAATATATCTATTCGTTTTACAATTGAAACAAACTACTCCTTTTGAAGAATAATCACCTTTTAAATAATGGTCCCCACCATAATTCTATGCAAACTCATTTATAACAGGTCTCTTTCATTCTCTATCTCTATTTCCAAATTAATTACTTGTGTAATAAAAACCATTGAAACTTGTACACCTCATGGCATTTGGTTGTCCGATATGATTTGTATTCAATATATTTGAACCATCATTTCTTGACTAATTGGTGACTTTCAAGGGTTGAACCACCTTGCCCTCATTGACCTTCATGTCAATTTGAGAAGAAATTTTAGGCTCTTCATTAAAACCCAATCTAGATCTACCACTAGTAGACTTTTCAATCTTTATGAAATTATCCATATCATTATAAATTTTATCAAACTTTAAAAATGATTTCACCTTGCTTTTAGACTTATCTAGCTCATCTTTCAAAGATACAATCTTATAAACATACCTTGAACATTCTTCTTCTTTAGCTAGTAGACTTGTAAACACAAATTCAAACTTATCATTAAGAAACATGATTACACCTTTATGCTCCTTGGTGTCTTCAATCATTATTTCTTCATACACATTGAGTTGATCCTCATAGTCCTTGATTTGAGTCTTCATCTTCTTGTTAATCTTATTCTCAATCTTCAGTTCTTCAAGAACATTCATCAATTCAGTCTCATAGTCCACCTCATCTTGATCATCATCTAAATCATGCCAAGTACACTCCTTTTTTTATGAGTAAATTCCTTCCTTAGCCATGAAAAGGCTTTCATCTTCAATAGGACCATCATCTTCATGATCATACTCTGATTCACTATCCTCACTCTCATCTAATGAGTTGCAATCTTATTTGGTGTAAAGAATCTTCTTGTCCTTAAAGTACTTCTTGTTATCAAACCCTCTGAATAACTTCTTGATTTTATCAGACCTAAATGATATATTTCCATCATCATGACCTTGTCCATGCTATTCATCATCATTATTCTTATGATTACAAAGGATCTTGTTAGTAAAATTTCCCACCTCCTTGATTTTCTTACCTTGGAACTTCTTCTTTGGTTTCATTTCTATCTTAAATTCTACTTCCTTCTTTAATGGTGTATCATCATTTAATCTCATCTTATATGTAGTAAGATGTCATGCAATTCATTCATCTTCAACTAAGGAAGATCATGACTTTCTTCTACATTAGATACTTTAGAGAGAGAGAGAGAGAGAGAGATTAATACCTTTTGAGCTCTAGTAATTTATTCAAGCTTATCTCCAAGACCTATAATGATGTCCATAGTCTAATAAACTCTTTGTAGAAAGGATGCCATAAAATCTTCTTCCTTCATATTAAAAATCTTAACTTATATTGACTATACAACTTTGCCAGCTTAATATTTCAAGCTCCTTCATAATTAGTCTTCAATTTATCCTAGATTTGTTTGGTAAATATGCAATGGATTGCCTTGGTGCATTCAGTATCTAAAATACTACAAGTGATATCACTCATTACAATAGAATTATTCTCAAACAATTTCTTATCTAAAATACTAGATGGAGGAATAATACATGTAGAATAACCATCCACAACATATTTACAAGTGTCAAACCCTAGGGACATGATGTAGTTCCTTATCCTTGCACTCAAAAAATAATAATTGAATCTATTAAACATTAATGTTTGCTTGGTGGAAAAACCTCCTTGCATTTGATAGCTATCCATATTGTACCTTAGATATCCTTCAAAATATCAGGCCTTTACCAAAGGAACTTCTCTTATACCAATTATTAAAGGTACAAACTAGTAAGAGGGGGCGGTGAATTAGTGGAAAATAATCTAATTCAATTTACAAACCCTTCAAACACTTAAGCATTCAATACAACCATTCATGAAGCATTCAAGATATTTATATTAATGAAAAATGGATAATAAAATATCACACACACAATAAAATATCTATGTGGGAAACCATCTTGGGGAATAAAACTAACTCTCAACACTACAAATACATGGACTACTTGTCCTATAATAAGTATGCAAACATGAAACTTTAGTGAAACACCTGATCCATAAGGATCACCTACTGCTAGGATGGTCAAATCATTCAAACCAAATTTTAGGTAAGTATATATTCTACAAGGATCACCTACCCCTAGGATGGTTGAGTCCTTTTGACTAGACATTAGTGAAACACCTATTCCTCAAAGAGCACATGCCCCTATGATGGGAAAGTCCTTTTGAATAGACTTTAGTGAAATACCTATTCCATAAGGATTAATTTCCTAAATATTCAAACATGTAAGAGCACTATCCTTGAAATTAGAAATATAACCTATAGATCATACACATAGTCATCAAATTGCTCTACTCTAAAACCCATCAACTGGGCACATACCCTTTCTTCTTTCCTTTGCTCTTCAACTCTTACACACACCTCTTATTGAAAGTATTAAAACTTATAAGATAACTATTTTTTACATCAAAAATATGACCTATAGGTCATACACATAGTCATCGACCTACTCTATTCTTCATTTAATCCACTAGGCACGCTTACTCTCCTTTGCCTCTCAAATCTATACTCTTCCTCCACTTCAAGCCCCTTATCTTAAGTCTAGAAATCACCACCTTTGATTTATCATTTTATAGATCCTTCATGATAATTATCTTATTGGTCAAATATAATAATTACCTTATCCATTAATAAATTTAACATATCTCAATACCACTCTCATTGGTCGGCCATAGCATCTATGGGACATAATTAAGTAGTTATGGCTTTTTATTAGGCCTTATTAGCCCTTATAGGTCTCATGGAGACCCATCCATCCCTTTGAAACTTATCTAATAAAATTAAGAAAAAAATAACACTTTCACATACATATACCCATGCCACATAGCCTATAGTTCCTCCTTAAGTGAACAGCCATCACAACACCCTTCTACTACAACATAATTATCCCAAACATCATTCTATACATATGATCACAAAGAATGAAGACATAGTCCACATCTAAGGCTTTGATCATATACAATATGTATTAATCAAACCTCCATAATCCACATAGATCATCCTCATGAAGTATACAACATACTCTAACACTTAGTTCATCTTAAAACATCAAAACATCATCAAGAACAAATTAATTACCCTTCTTAAGTTACTTTCAGATCATGAACACATACATAGTCAAATTTGGATCTCAATATCTTTAACTATACAAATAATTAGATTTTTTAACTAGGTTATATATATGTTCCATGAAGGCTTATACAACTTTTCCTTTTATATCATGATTAAAGTTTACATATATGAAAAGTTATAGAACAAAAATTATAGACTAGTCTTCCCTCACAAATTTAAATATTTGATTTCCAATGGTCACCGATCAACTATTAAAATTCAAACATGTTATCAACATCTCATGCCCTCTCATAAATTGAGAAAATATGAATCATTGATATCCCTCTAAAGTAGCCTAGGATTTACCTTTTCTTACTATTAAACATTAAGCACATGTCATCATCTTGCTACTTCCTGATAATTTGGAACAAATGTGCTCCACTGATATCTTTGGATCAGCCTTGCCTTTATCTTGCAATCTCACCATTAAATCTTGATAATAAAAAATCCCATGATTATGACACTTGAAACCCTCACATGCCTTCTAAATAATTTTCTATTAGTTCATGAAATTGTGCCACTTGGAAATCTTATGTGCTTTATTAACTCTTTAACTTGTCCCACACTATTGATCTTCATATGTATGAACTGTCATTCACCATTGATCTTATATTAGATTAGCGAGCTTATGAAACTTGTCACCATCACATGCAACCTTTGACATGTTGATTTCATATGAACCATTGATCTCAATATGTATAATTAAGATCTCACGTTTAGATCTTCTAGACCAATGATCTTAGAGTTAAACATGATTAAACTTGACAGTCTTTGGCCCATCACAGTCTACTAGAGCAACTTTTAAGCTTAATAACTTGAGATAGAAAACACTTCAAGACTCCACATTTTTAGGATATCTTACTGGCACTATAGAAAAAATATCCTTATAAAACCTTTGACCGAAATAGGCCTTCTTATTACCTACTTTAAATACACAAAATTGTTGGTTCATTCATATTTTCATGACGTACAATGATGGTTTAGCTAAGTATAGAAACTTAGTAAACTTTTACCTAAGAGGCCAGTTTTTCTCTTTCATATCTTTAAGTATGTTGAACCTAATTACCTGAAATTTAAATAACATTAACTTGGGACTAATGTGATCAAACCTGTATGACCAAATCCCCCTAACTCATCCATACATTGTAATGGTGATGTCTTCAAACTGCCTACTCAACTATTTTTTCCACTAGGCCCAAAATGTCCAGATGAGAACTATAAACTACTAGATGAAATACACTCATGAAAAAAGAATTAAAATCATATAATACCTCTTATGGGCCTATTTCATAGCCTTAAATCATTTTACTTATCCATAAACATCCCTAACCATTCCAAAATTGAAGATCAACCAAGCCTACTTCAAGCATACTAGAACAAACACACTGCACACTTTATCATTGACACTTATATTATCAAGACATTTCATCCACTCATCTAGAATCCTCCATGACATCACTAAAAACTCTCCAACAACACACAAATAAATACTCTTCATTTGTTTTGGAATTATTTTCTACTAAATCATTTTTTTCTTCTTCAAATTCAACTAGTTAATTCCTTCTTCTACAATAACCAAGACTTTATATTTTAGCTTCCTATCAGTAATATCATGTGATATTTTTTAAAAATATAGTATAATGTGTCTAATATTTTTGTAGTAATGATAGATATATTTTTTTATTGTATTTTAAAAATATGACTTGAAAGAAAAAGTGAGGCTATGTTTTGTAGCCATTAATTTTTCCTCTATCTCAAAATCAAATTTTTATTTTGATTCCCCTCATCGAACAATGTAGATATCATACTTTAAGAAATTTGGTTTAGTTTGATTAATTTTAAAACCATATGTAATATACAATTAGAAATTTTATTTGATGGTGTGTCTTTTATATCATCATATTTTACTATTTTATTAATGCTAGCTAGAAAATTTACCAAAGTGTAAATTACCAATATGTGGACATATTTTTGCCTCTTTCTATCTTTAGACCATATAATTATTGATTCATTGTTATTTTGACATTATTATCTTTAGATCATAATATATTATTTAATGATTCCTAAATCTTTTGAATATTTATTAAAATCCACATGATGTAAGGTTTTGACAAATAAAAACCTATAATGGCCAAGGATTTATTATCCTTGATGTTCCATTTGAGGATTTCATTGGTATTTTTTGGTTTGATGTACCATAAATGAATTCCTCAAAGGTAATTTTCAAACAATATCAATTGAATTTTTAGCTTCCAAGAGTGAAAATATTTTCCTTAGAACTTCTCAATTGGATTTAATTTTCCCATTTTAACCTCCCACAATTGGACCAGAGATGTTAGATTCAATCAAAAATATATCCTTTACAATAAAGATATTTGAAAGAATATTTTTTACCTCAATAGATACCTACTAATCTGATAGTGCACATTTATTTAGAATAGATATAAATAGTACACAATGATTGGTATAGGTTTATTAGGTGAATACATTTCACTCATCTCACATATTAAAATCCTATAAAGCCCTTTCATTTGACATTATTATAACTCTCACTCATGCTAAATATTATAAACTTCCCTTATGTTTCACTTCAAATAAATTTACATTTATCATTTAGAGGTTATAAATTCCTTATTTAAGTTGATCCAAACATAAATTTTGTGTGTGTGTGTGTGTGTGTGTGTGTGTGTGTGGTTATTTAACAATGGAAGAATAATTTTTACCTCAATAAATACCTACTAATCTGATAGTGCACATGGATTTAGAATAGATATAAATAGTACACAATAATTGGTATAGGTTTATTAGGTGAATAAATTTCAATCATCTCACATATTAAAATCCTATAAACCCATTTCATTTGACATTATTATAACTCTCATTCATGCTAAATATTATAAACTTTCCTTATGTTTCATATATTTATAATCATGGTATAAAGTCTAAGATTTTTAAATAAATGAGTATGATTTAATGATTTTATCATATGGTATTACTAATTTTAAAATATATGAATTATAATATACATTTAGTGTTAAAATATAAAGAAAATATTAATGAAATAGGTAGCTTGTATCAGTTTTCTTCAACCTATAACAAGGGGCTACATATATTTTAAGGCTAAAATAAACTTGTTTGGAAATAGAAAAAAGACTTAAAGAAAATTTTAAAACCTAGTTATCATTTCATATTTGTATTTATTTTGAAAATTTAAACACTTTGAAAAAATGGAACCTCATTTTGATTCTATATGCAAGATTTATGGCTCCCAAAAGTAACCTGTGGCAACTATGACAAATAATAACAACTATGGTAGGTCATTTGAGAGTCACAACCATCTATAATATTATAAAAACTTCTACCTAATTCATCTAAATGTGAAAAATATATTAAAGGTTGGATGGTGTTACAACTACTTAGTTTTCATTTAATACTTTCATTTCTATTTCCTCCAAGGTTGTTACAATAATAGAAAAATAATTTATATTTTCTAATTATTTATTGCAACATCATATATTCCTTATGATACATTAAGTATAATTGTTTAAATTATTTTATTATATGAGTAACCATAGATTATGGTTATGAAAATTTATTAATATCTCCTAGTGACTTCTTCCTTATCTATTCAATATATAAGTTGCATGTTAGTGTGAAGGAGGTTTAACAGAACAAAAAATATAAGTATAAAATTAAGAAAAGACTATTAATTGATTCAAAATATACATGGCCCAACCAAAGGAAATGGGGCAAATAGGGGAAGTAGGGTCCTCATTATTTTCAAAAAAATAGGGGAGTGGAGACTGTCATTGATGTGGAAAATGATAATGAGGAGATGGGAGAGTATCAAAAGAAAGTAGACTAGGGAAGCAAACCCAAATAGGAACCAAATACAATAGAGAAGGAAAATGGGATTGGGAAGCCAATTAATACCTACCCAAATAAAGGGGATACTTCCTTGAACTAGAAGGAACAAAACATGGCTTTCAAAAACTTTGTTACTTTGATCAATGCAAGGAGAGCTTAGACAAAATTATGGAATAACATGACCTCCAAAAACCAATCATGAGGTGTTTTATGCATGAGATAAATAAGATAAAGAGAAAGGTGAATGTGTTCTAGTAGGAAAAATTTAAGGATGACCCAAACCTTGGTAGCTAGGGAGGAAGACAACTAAATTTAGGGACTAGCTTTCAGAGTGGAGTTGTTAGAACAAGTCAATGAAAATCTTCATAACTAGATTATATTTTTAGTTAATTGAAGAAAAGCTATAAAGTATGAAGGAATATAGAATGTCAAAAACCTGAAAGCTCATCTCTAAGATTTGTTTGAGCCCATTTTTATAGGCAAAGTGAAGGGAAATAAGGGTCAGAGTAGTGGATATAAATACACCATTGCTCATGAGAATTTGTTGTTTTAGAATGATATGAAGCTAAATAATATGAAGGCCTACTAGGAGGATGTGTCTAATAGTTCGGATTTAGATTAGTTCTTTTTATATCTTATGGTTGTTTCTATGTTATTTTTTTATGTTTCCGGACAATGTTAGTATTGGTTTCTTTTCTTATCTTGGATAGCCTATTATTTATTTTATGTTTTTACTTATCCTAAGGTCTAGGGACCCTAGTTCAAAACCCCCACATTTAACCTAAATAAAAATATATATAATTTGCATGTTGAAAATAAGATAGTAAGGAATGAGTATGTAGATAACCTAGAATTTAGAATATCATAGAGTATTGTAATCATGTTCATGTCAAATTATAATGTAATGTAATAATTTATTTTTTATGAATAAATAGTTTATTTTATTTAATAATGTATTAAAAGAGGGGAGTATAGCTCTATTCCAACCAAGGTAGGGCCCACTCACATAAATTTAGAAGTCTTATTTCTCATCCATTAGATATTTTATGTTTGTTGTCTATACATTTCTAATTTATTTTATTCCTATAAGTTTGTTATTTAATTTATGATTATTTAATTAAATCCTATTTGTGTATTTAATTTCCATGTAGGACGCATCCAAATATATATCTATATTCTAATTATTTCAATTTAATTTCTTGTACTTTCCTTTACTTCAATTTACTTTCATGTAATGTATATTACATAAGTGTGTTTCCATATATGAAACATTCAAACACCTCAACCTTTGAATGACACTAATTTTTAACATAAAATGTCAACATATTTATAAAATAAATGTCTTGGGCTGATAATTAGTGATTGTATTAAGATTAATAAACCAAATGGCCACCCCATCATGATTATTGATTGATGAGGTTGTAGATGAGCATTAGTTGAATTGAATTTAATTAGTGGTTCAATTATTCTCTTAATTTTGGCATATTTTTTAAGAACAAGTGTCAAACATTATTATCTCAGGAGGTTGAGATAGATTTCATGCTTTCCTAGATTAATATCTCTTGTTCTCCTAGATTAAAATGTCATGTTTTCATCACTTAAAATTTATTGCTTTCTTAGTTTTTCAAAATTTTATAGACTAAAATTTAATTATTTCTAGAATAAATATACTAATTTATTTTTATAATTTTAATTATTACATTTAGATTTATAAAAAATAATAAAATCCCATTTTAAACTAACTCTCTACAAGGTAGGGAAGAAAAAATTGAAATCAATATTGAGTGATTTCACACAACATTAAAAAATCACTTGGGTTTATTTTTTCTTAGGAGATTTAATTGTTTTCATGTGATAACTTTAAAAGTAAATTTTGTCAATGAACCCATAACTTTTGAATTTTCCATCAACATCCTTATAAGTATTATACATATGAATAACATTCCCCCTTATGTATTACCTAATTTTACGGGAATTGTGGATGAGAACCTTGGCATATTTATTTTTGAATTTGAGATATTGTGTCATAATTATGACTACAATAAGGATTCCCAAACGTTTTTTTTTTACATCCAATCTTAAAAATATTTCTCTTTTATGGTTCATGAGGTTGGGAAAGAATAGAATTACAAGCTAGGAGGAAATGAATAAGAAATTACTTTTAAAATACCAACACTAATGAAAAGGAAAATAATAAATAGGAGATGACATCTTTTGGATGGTGAAAAATGAATATGAGCCACTATAAGAATACATGGAAAGATTGTTATTTAGCTTTCAATTGTCTAAGTAAAATAAGATGGACCAAGAGACTATTAAATATATTTTTTTGAAGGGAATTATAAACACCAATTTCATCACATTTAATAGAATTTTCAATTATAATGAATTTCTACAAAAATTTGTAAATCAAGTCAAAAATCACTAATTTACTCAAATTCATCTAAATACTTGACATACATACTATGAAATGTAATGAGGCGTCTCTAATTTGGGAAATGCACCGTATCCAATCATCATCCACACTTAATTCATCCCATGTTAAAAAATATTAAAGTGATTTTTTTGATCAATTAATTGGAATAGTCATTTAATTTTGAATTTTTCAAGAATCAAACAAAATCAGTCTAGGATTGATTAGCTAATTAAATCAAATAAAATATCTAATATAAATTTAATCATAAAATTCATAGATTTGGGTAAATTTTATATTCAAATAAATTAATAAATTTAATTATGACATCACTTGACAAGTAGTTGATTAATTTTAGTCAAAAATACCTAAATTCCAAACCTTGCAAATATCAACATTAATGCACACAAATATTAGAAATTAAACCCATGCTTCAATTCATGCAAACTCAAACCCAAATATGAATGGAATTAACTCTCAAAATTGAATTGAATTCCAGCCACACATATTGATCATCTTTTGATAGTATAAATTAGTTTGATAAATCTATAAATAGAAGGGTTATTTTCCATTATAGATAATATTTTTTTATGAAAACTCAATCTACCATAATCTAACAAAAGCTTCATCCATTCTTTCATTGATAAAAAAAAACACATATCATAAGGGGAAGTTCCATAGAAATTATTCCATGACATTCATGAAGACTCCAATTTATACATACATTCTAAACAAACTTGCATGCCAAAAATATGGAGACATCTACAGAGGAAGGTGAAATCATATTATTTTGTCTTTATGCACTATTTAGCTCTTCCTTGTTTATTCATTGTACTTACCTAGTACATGGATATAAACCTAGGTTTTGTTTTGTTAAACATTAGATTTAATTTTTATAATAATAACAAAATCAACTCCCTCATACTCATATGTTTACATATGGCATGCCTAGTCAGACAATGCACCCCATAATCCTCTTAAGAAAATTCCACCATATTTAATCTCAAAATTATAAATATTTTAGCTTAATTTAACTTCTTTTCTCTTAAATTTCATATTTTACATTCTCTACATATTATTGGGAATTCTTGATGTATAGGTAGATTCACTTCTTGTAATCAACAATATCACTCTATGTAGCAGTGATATTGGTTATCCATTATTTCTATCTTTCTATGTTTTTTCATAAAAATGACATGAACACTCTACATATCAGTGGGATCACTTTTTTACATCATTGATAATTCTCTCACCTCCATTAAATCTATAAACATTGATATCTAAAACCCTAAAAGTGGGAATGCTCTACATTTAGCAGTAATGTGTTATATATTAGTGAAATCAACCTACATAATGATGACATCATGAAGGCAATAGTTTATGTTTTATTTTGACTAACATTTTAAAATTAGTAGGAATTCCATGTTTAATGATGATATCAACATAAAAATTAGTGATATCACCCTACTAATTGGTAGAATCACAATTTTCTTGTTTGATTTTTCTTTTATCTATAAAATGGCAAGATTTCCTTACTAAATAGAGGGATCACACTACTAATTAGTGGTATCACTCTATGTAATTTTACCATGAGATAAATAAAAAAATATTTGACTTCATTCACTTTTCGAATACCACAATTAAAAATGTTAACATGTTTATTGTAAATCCACTTCACAAAGACATGGTTTATACACAAATAAACACTTTTTAAACACTTATTTTGGTTTAATTAAAAATAGCCAACAATTTTATTTTATATTCTAAAAAATTTGCTTGATTTATTTTATTTACTTGCATGGTTTCTTTGTTTGTTTTCTTATGAATAATCTATTATGCGTGTGCTCTTCCCTTTCCCCTTGAGGGATTCTAGGTGATGAAAAACACATAGATTATTGTTGTCCCTTTTTATTTTGTTGACTACATATGGTGGATCTCATATCATTCTTATGAGTTCCTATGGTGTGTTGCCTAGGGTTTCATCTCCCAATGTACATACCAATATTGTAAATTTTATGGGGGATATAAATTGAGGTTAGTTATTTCTAATAGCATAGTGAAATTCCCCATAAAGGGTCTCATGACAAAAAGGGGTTTATCCCTAACACTAAACTATGAGTTATCACCCTCAAAGTTAAAATTTATGGTATCACTTCACTAAAACCTTTATGGCTAAAGTGGTCATGGAGGGGCTATACCCTTTTTAAAATTTCTAATTAATTGTTATTTTTCAATGGATTTTGAACCTCATATACTATAAGGTATATTGGGGATCATTTATAAAATCCATGTCAAAATTTTAGTTTAATATCTTTAACTGTAAATGACTTGTAACATGATGGAAACCAACCTTCCCCGTTATTTCATAATGTACCACTTGAAGTGAGGGTTAAGTGAAACTAAAATACCATCACTTCAAGTAAGGTAGTTATGAGGACCACACTTTAGTTTCACACTCATTTTTATACTAAATATAGGGATTATTTTGAATGTATGTTGTTAGATATTTCAGATGGGTATTAAAAAAGGAGAATCTTAGAGATATGCAATCGAGAGATGAAGTGTCATCCTCCATAAATAGTGTTTCAATATCTTTCTTGGATGATTACATTGGTTAACTTTGCTTCCTTTTTTTTCATGTTGCTCTTTTCTTGGTACCCATGGTGGTCAGTTTAAAGTAGCCCACTTTCTTGCATGCTTTAATTTTATTTATTCTTATTGTAGTTTATGTGTTTGGGTCCTGATTTTACTTTTTCTTGGTGTCTATTGATTTGTTGTCTATACTAACACACACCTCTCCTACCTACATCCTCATCCTGTGGCCTTTGGAAAATTTGAATGGATATGTATTAATTATATTTATATATGGAAACCATTATAATTAATGGCCTTGAATGTGTGAAGAAGGGTGGAAATGGTGGATTTAATGGGCTAGTTGGTTCTCCAGGAATTGATAAGGTTTATATTTCACATATCATGTGGAAGAAAGATATTTTGGTAAATATTAAAAAACTATTCAATAAGATCCTATGGTAGGAAGAAGTGGAAAAACACTCAGAAGGCATAGAATTTATTACCATCTACATGTAGGAAGGGGAGAATGGAGAGTAGGATTGGGATGAAGGCCAAATCGATAAGTGTCCTAGACTTAATAAGTCCTTGATTATTATTATGAATTATTTTAATGAAAATTATATTCAACAAGAGGAAATCAGGTTTAAAATGTTTAGATTTTTTTTGTTTTCTTAAATAATAATTCTCTTCCCTCTAGGAACTTCTTTGATAACTGGTTTGACTCTATTTGGGGTAAGAAGTTGGGTATGCACATTACCTTTTGTTGAATGATACATAAATGGGTTTTTATGATTTTATTTAAAAGATATAATATGTAGTGAATAAACATTAATAAACCCTTATGGAATGTAGGACAATATTTTTTTAAGGTAGTCCCTTAGAGCCCAAATATGGATTGCAATGACCCTATTTTCAAAACTGCACCCAAATAGGTGGAAATTAAAAACACTCCTATCCTGCTATAGAACTTTATGTCATAATATTTGAAACCCCTTAGCTAAGTTCTAATATTTGAGGATACTAGGAGGTCACTATCCAATATGAATTCTAGGGTTATGATCTCCGTAGAACCCTTGGATTTTTTCATGGAATCCCTTAATTTCAAATTAAATGGATTTCACATACTTATGTTATCAAAGGATTGGGTGGATTAAACACCTATTTTTTTAAAATGATGGACACAATAGGAATAAGTACCCAATGTTTGTCAATAAGGAAAACCTTTTGATCAAACAAAAGGACAAGATGCTCAAAAAAAAAAATTCTATGTTGGATGATTTATAGATCTTTGAAAACCCTATATACAATTGTCAACTACTAAAAGATAGTTCCCTCTAAGGAGTATTTGCGGTAAAATTATATATAGGCTATAGATGATCTTATAAAAATTGAATCTCAATGTTCTCCTCAATCATCTACTTCCCCACCACTTTCTATTTACATAATGAATACCTAATGTGATTAATTGTCTATTGGATATCTTGGATGATGTTTTTATGAAGCAAAGAACCCATTTTAACTCTCTTTAAGGAATATGTGATTTTTTTACCTAAACATCCTATTAGATATATTTCTTACCTTTTCAACTTTCCCTCAGTAAAATTAGATGTGATTCCTCCCCCATGGCCATTTATCAAGAGAAAGAAAGACCAGATAAATCTAGTTCTGAGATGGATATATCAGTGAGTGCACCATTATCTCTCAAGGACCTCAATTTGGTTTAAAATTATATTTATAAAGAGGGTGGTAGAACATTTAAAAAATAGAGTCAGTCTTCACCTCACTAGATCATTCTTTGGTTAAAGATAAGAAAAAATCTAAATATATCCCTCCTAGTGGTCATGACCCTAATTTTAAGAATAATGCCAAAGAAAACAAAGTTATGGACTATTTAAAAAGACTATACAATATTTGGGGTAAGATCCATGGTCAATTAAATTGACCACCCCCTCCTCCTTTTATTTATACAGATTGTAAGTTACAATGTTATGGGCCTAGAATCCTTTGATAGAAAATGCATTATGAGATAGTTTAGGAACTCGAGAGATAAAATGGATATTTTATGTCTTGAAGAATTTAATACTATGCTATCCAAGTTGTCTTTTATCATTAATTTTATTTGAAATAATGCACCTTATCTTTCCACTAATCACTAAAGAGGTAAAGGATGAGCTTTTATCTTAGTTACCCCTAACCTGAAGGATTGCATTATTGACCATGGTATCCCCCCTGTAATAGAGCTATTTGGATCAGGATATAAATACAATACTACTATTTTGGATTATGTAATATATATGCTCCAAATTATTGTAAATAAAGGTCTGATCTATGGAATTGAATTTTTACTAACTTGAAAAATGTCTTTTTGGATATTTAGAGGAGAATTTAACATGGTGGAGGAAAAAGATGATAAAATTGGAGGTGACCATAAATCTTGGAAAGGTAATGAACTATTATTTTGTTCTAAATTTAGGATAATGCATAGAATCCTTAATCTTCTTCAAAAAGGTAAAAATCAAAGTAAAGGAATCCGGTTTACCTAGTGTAATAATTAGATTAATAATAAGATAGTAATCCATACTTGATAGGTTATAGGGATTATTTTTTAGTAACCCCAAATAGGGATGGAAATGTGGTAAATTTTATAACTTACAAAATTTATGGCCACCACCCTATAGAAGTGAAATTTTCTTTGAACTCTGAGGAAAACAAAGCTACCTCATCTTTCAAATGACTTTATAAGTTCAACGTGTCTCATCTTTTTGACCAAGTGCGTATTGATGGTATTTTTTCTTCTTTGAATATTAGGAAGATATATTTTAGATTTGGATCTAAAATTTATTAGTGGAATTATTTTATGGAAGTGTCAAAAACCTTTGCTAAAATGTATGGTCAGATAAAGGCTAAAATGCATAGAAAGATTTCCAGGGTCACCCAAGAAAAGTTAATACAAGATGAATTATCTCTTCAACATGATATAGATAATGATAAATTATTGAAATACCTTAACTCCCTATAGAATAAAGTTAAGAAATACAAGATCTACCTTACCATAGGGCATATATTCACTCAAGACTGACCTGGCTTAAGATTGGAGAAAAAGTCTCTAAGTTTTTCTTTTGATTCCTAAAATCTAAACACTAAAGAAGAAAAATTAATGTCATTAAGATTCAAGGTCAGATTTATCATGACACTTTCAAAATAAAAGAGGTATTTTTTGAGTTCTACTCTATTTCATTTCTTTTTAATGGCTCCAATGATCTCACTAAACAAAATAAGGTGATTTATGATACTTGCATTCCAAAAAAGGGTCATGTTTGCAATCAAACTCCCTTGATGAATATATCACTTTGGATGAAATAAAATTGACCATAGACTCAATTATGAATGATAAATCACCTGGTATTGATTGTTTTCTTATTGAATTTCATAAATCTAATAAGGACTGGGTAGCTAAAGATTATCTGGAGGTCTTTAAAGAAGCTATTGATGTTGGTAACCTGGGACCCAAAATCAATAGAAGAGTTATTAAACTTATCCCCAAGGAAGGTGACCTCTCTTTGATAAAAAACTATAGACCAATTACCCTCCTTAATGTTTCCTACAAAATCTTGGTGAAAATTTTGGCTAAGAGACTCTCTTCTCTATTACCCTTTATTATTTCTAAGACTCAAACTAGTTTTGTTGAAGGAAAATACATTTTGGAAAATCTAATTTTGAGTTAGGAAGGGATGTATTGGGCATAATATTATAATCAAGATGTTGGCTTGATTCTACTTTAATTTTATAAAGCCAATGCTAGAATTGAATGGCCCTTCATTAAAATATTTATAAAAGCCTTTGGTTTTTAGGATAAATTTGCATAATGGTTAATCTTCTCTTCAAAGATGATTTAGCTATCATAAAAGCGAATGGAGATTTGATTGAGTCTATTGAGATTCAATGCTCCATCAGACATGGATTTCCTCTTGCCCCTTTGCTATTATTATTGGTTGTTGAAGCCTTAAACTATCTCCTTAGATTTTTTAATATTGGACTCATATTAGAGGCATCTCTCTACATAATGAAGATGTCTTATTTGTTGATGACCCTACTCCATTTTTAAAATTGTATAAAAATAACTTGAACCAAGTTCTCATAATGTTGGACATATATCACTCTAATTATGGTTCCAAGGTTAATATGCATAAAACATATATGTTGGGGTGGAAAGATTCCCCTCTTGTTTGGATTTCAAAAATTGGTTGGACATGGAAAGGTCTGGAAGAGATGGTTAGATATCTAGGTATCCCTTTTGCACTTACCCTTTCATTTAAGATTATGTGGGAGTGGATTTTTGAAAAAATAAAAACTAAAATTTTAAAATGGTATGGATACTTAATTTCATTACTCTGATGGATTCAAATCTACCAAAAAATCTGCTCCTCATATATTATTTACTATGCCCTTTGGTATCTCTTTAACAAGACATGGATTAATATGATACATAGAATAATAAGGGACTTCCTATGGTCTGATGGAAAAGGGGGAAGGAAAATACATTTTGTCTCTTGATAATTTTATTTGAAGAAAAAAACAATTAGGGGTTTTGGCCTAAAAAATATAAGGATATAAGGTATAACCCATATTGTAAAATGGATAATCAAATCATTCAAAGGGGATGAACCCTAGAAAATATTGGTCATGAATAATATCTTGAAGGGTTTTCCTAAAGAAAAACACTTTTGAAAGGGTTAAATATAACATATATCCTCATTGGTCCTTTTTCTATTAAAGTTACTAGCTCACCCATTTTTACCTCCATTTGGTCATCTTAGGACTTTGTTAAACCTTATATCACTATAAAACATTTATTTAGTTATTTTGGGTCATGTTATTAGGGTTATAGATCTATATGGTGGAACCTTTATATCAACATATTTTTTTTTACTCTCACTAAGGTTTGTTCTACCTTTGAACTGCTCACAAAAGGTTTGAGGGTTTTCAAATATCTTTTCTCACATTCTAAATGGGCCTCTTCGTAAAATATTAGAGTCAGATTTCAAATTCTTACTACTCAACATAGAATTTACACTCTTCTACAAAAAACATTATAGTGTAATAATAACATGTCCTTCATGGATGAGGAGGGAGAGTTTTGGGATAGTGTTAAGTTATTGAATCCCCCCTTGTTTGAGTTTTCTAATCATATGTTATACAAAAATATCTCTTTTTACAAAGTCACTAACCTTTTTTTTAATCATATCTGGTCTATATGTGATCCTATATGTTATTTGTCTTTTATATTTTATGTGATATGGGCCACTTATCTTGAGCCTAAAACCTCATACTTTTAGTGGCTTTTGATTTAATCTTGTTGTCAGATATGTTTTGAGTAAAATTGGATTAGGCCAATTTTTTTGTTTCTTCTGTAGCGATGTTGAAACTATTGAACATATTTTATTATCATGTCCTTATGACTCTAACATTTTGAAATGTTATCTTAAGTGTTGGAATATTTTTTTTTTGACTATAACATTGGATGGTTGAACATTGATGTTGGCATATTTTATCAACTGAGATCTTATGGTTTTTATGGAAGTAAAGGAATGTAGAAGTATTTAAACATAAGGCCAGGGTTCTTACTAACTTATCTATGGAAGTCATCCTTCATCATGTTTCCTTATAGATATTTCTTCAATTAAAGGTCACTCAAGCACAACTAGAATAGTTCTTGACATCTAGAATGCTCAAAATCACTTTAGATTACTTAATTTAATTAGGCATATATCCTAAGATGAGTCCACACCTAGATTGGTTATTTTTTCATGAGTTATCTATAGAGGTTAAAATAATTGAGCATGAATGGGACTACATAAAAGAGTCCTACTTTGACCAATTAGATAATTCAATGTAGGAATGGGTGAACTCCTAAAATTTAGATAAAAATTGTGTAAAAATTTGGCTTATTTCCAATGATGATATGGTATAGGATGTTACAATGATGGTCTTGACATTTATCTCATTCAGGAAGTTGAGGATTATGTGGTTCCTCTTAACTTGGATCTTAACTTATTTTCCAATGATAAAAATGATCTGAAAACTTATTCACCCTCAAACTTCACTTCCATGGTATAAGATGATAATGAATAGAGGGTAGTCTAGAAAATAATTGAAGATAATGTTAATGTCTTCACAATGATATTTTAGAAACTCATTAATAGGGGAGGATATAATAAAGTGGAAGAGCTTATTAAATATGTCAAATCAAATAATATGAAATCTCTACTTAACAACGTTGATAGATACTATCCACAATCAATTATAGGATTGAATTAGGGACCTAACTTGAAGAAAATATTTTCTAAGGGACCTTTTATCCTAGGTTTATATGAGGATACTAACATGGACATGCTACTTCTTGGAGGGAACCTAAATATTAACATATGTAATTGATGACTTTTGTGACACCTTTTCCTTTTGGTGGTAATTATGTGTTGGTTCCCTATTATTTTTTTCCTTGCTAGGCCACTTACTTGGGGTTTGTTTTTATATTATCTTATCAATCAGTATTTTTTGAACTATTGGGGGATGCCTCCATAACTAGTTTTTTGAGACTTCTATAACTAGTTCTGCATCTCTTATGCATATATTTTGTAATCGTTATTTCAATATAAAAAAAATTATGATTTTAATTTTTTATTTTATTATAATCTGTATTATGTGACACATATTACACATCAAAAATGTCACAAATATCCTAAGTAAAAAACATTTCCATTTTGAACTTATGTGATAAGGTGTTACTCTACCCAATTTTTTGGTTGTATTTATTCCATCCTAAGCATTATGTTACCCATTTGATATGGTGATTTATCCCCATTTATCTTTATGCTTCCAATTTCAAATAAAATCCAAATCATGTTCATTTTACCCAAAACCAATTCTCATTCAACAATAAATTAGGTTCACTTTAAATAAAAAATCTAATTCTAATCCAAAAACCAAATGAAGTCAACTTTTAAAATTCAAACAAAGTCAACTTTCAAAATTTAGATAAAGTCAACTTTTAAAGGCCAAATTAATTAAAATTTTAAACTTCAAACAAATTCAATTTTTAAAAGTCAATTAAATTCAACTTTGAAATTCAAAATTTGAATCAAAGTCAAGGGTTAAGTTGAAATCAAGCATTTTCAAGATTTTGAGATCAAGTTTTATTAAGACATATTCACATATTATTATTGACCCTTCAATTATTTAACTAAAACCTTTAGTAAACTAGTTCAAATCAAACATTTTTCAACCTTGATATTCTACTTCAACGAGTTGTTTAACCCTTAAATCTAGATATGGTGAATCTAGGGTTAAAAGAGTAGAAATGCCTAGGGAATAATTATGGTAGACTATCTCTAAAGTTAAATTATTTATGAAACTTAGATAGAACATATATTAATTTTTTTTTGTTGATATTCTAAAGATATAAAGTATAATTGTGCTAGATATTAAAATAATAAAGAAAATAATATACTTAACTGGTTCTGATGCTAATGTTGATATAGATCTAGAAAATACATGAAGTGGACTAGATTTAGATTCTATAATAGTCACTTGATTGTAGAATTCTGCCTTTGTAGCTACAAACACTTGTGTCAACTTGGTACAATTGTATCAATACTATTGTTTGACTTATATGTAAGTGTATAGTATGAAATATCTACTAAAACTGGATGTGACCACTTAGATGTTTCTAGTTAATATGTCATATTTACTCTAGTGCATTAAAATATGGGTCTTAGACTACCATTCCTTATCAAATAGGAAAGACCTATCTTTTGATCTTCATATTGGATGTGGGAAAATAGGTTAGTGGGAATATGCTGTTCAGTAATTCCAAATACCCCTCTGTTAATGATCAATATCTACAAAACCAATACTCCAAAGAGGGCCTCATATTTATCTAGTTCTCCCCTACATGTTTAATTTTTTGGGGATCATGAAATGTGTGATAACCAAGTATAATAATGGCCTTTCTTTTAACTTGGAAAATATAGCTCTTGGGCACCTCATTTAGTACTTCAGACCTATAGATATGGTGTCCCTATGATTGATATGGAAATATGATAAAATAAGGAAGACTTGCATACTTGAGTGCTTAATAGAATTCTTTCATAAATATTCCTTGTGAGTGGGTTAAAAGGCTCTAGGTACAAAATGAATGAGGGTTGATATTATATTTATGCCAATACCATTAGAGAATATCTCACATTAAATCACCAAGGCTAACCATGGGAATATGTTTCATTTTGAAATTATATGACTTTAAGTTTATGGATACTTATGTTAGAGTAGGACACTTGGATCAATACAAGTGTCTGACTAGAACACAAGTGTCCAATAATTTGGAAAAGAGATGTAGGTATATAACTTGAAAATATGGAAGATAAGTAATTTTATAACATTTTAGGCAAGATTAAAGGTCTAATTCATTGCAAAAACATAAATAAGACTAAGAGATAAGTAATTGGTCAAAAATAGATAGTGTGTGCAAACCTTTTATCAATGGGATAGGTCTATAAGCTAAAGGTACATTCGTGATATGTGTTTTTCATGTGTACAAGATTAAGGTGTTATATAATTTATAAATAGTGTCTACATTTCCCCCTCTTTAATGTAATAATGAAATTGTTAGTTTAAAGGAAAAGGAACATATACCTAGATGTGCATATCATACCTTGTCTTTGCTTGAGTCCAAATTGAGTTCCTTGTTGGTGACTAACCTATAATTAGGAGCATGTTATATTATATAAATTGTATATATACATTGAAATTGAAAGTATTAAAATAATTGAGATTGAAGGAGAGTAAGGTTTAGGAGTACATTTGTGTATTGGTGCAACTGTCCTGACTTCTGACAATTTGATTTGAAATATATATCATTAAAAATAAATAAATGATATTAGGACAAATATAAATATATAAATTTCATTTATCTAGGGATATATAGAGGTATTGGAGTGCACATGCCCTCAACCTTAGACAAAATATGAATTGCCACCTAGAAGTTGAGATTATCTCAATAGTGCAACCCAATCATACTTATAACCTGGTGATTTTGAGTGAACCAAGACAAATATCACTATAAATTTGGTGAGGTTAGATGATGCAATTAATTCCAACCTGTAAACTTGGAAATATTTATTTATTCAATCACCTCAACCATATCAAAAACTGAACCAACTACTGAAGTAGATTGGATCAAAATATTCCATAAAAGTCCAACTTGGTGGGTGATGATAGTTCTTAAAAGTGTTTTTAATATGAAATTGATTTTATTTTTAAATATTAAGTGTACAATGAATATCATACACACCTTAGATATGTCTCATGATGAAACAATGTATAACAATGGCACCAATGTAGATAATTTTACCATAAATGTGTATTTGAATCTTATAACTATACAATTTGGCCAATTGGAAGATATTTAAGTGTGGAGATAATGTTTTTAAAATATTCCCCCATTATAATCTAAAAATAGATATAATTTTTAATGTGGAGGACATGTTTCTGAAACATGCCCCCACTACAAGCTAAATCTATGAAAGAATGTGAAAATAATACCTCTTTGGCATGCCTCCACTAATATTCCCTAATTTTGAGGTGATAGGAAGTATAAAATGGTATTTAACTTACCTCAAAAGGATAATATAACCATGTAAAGTTTGAATTCACCATGTATCATATAGAAGGAACATGTTTAGGTAGATATATCTTTGAAGCATGAAGAATGTGATCACACCAAGTTGTAAGATACATGATGTAGATCATGGAAACATCTGGATAGTAATAATATAAGATCAAAAATTAATCTAGAACACACAGAAGAGCACTCAAAAAAAAATCAAGATACAAAGGTATAAGGATACTTCAAATAAAGGGCATGTTCAAATGCCACATAATTTAGGGGACATGACTTACTCAGATGTCCACAAATCAAGAAATGACATATTCAAATGTCAACATACAATAATCAATGACATAATCAAATGTAAAAAAGTCAAACAAAGCTATGAATTCAAAAAACAAAGAGGCATATTTATTTCTTGAATAATCAAGATAATAACAACGCAAAATGCTCAAGTAAGTGCATAAATGAAAGCATAAGCATCTAGGATAAACATAACATACTAGTCGTCAGATGTATGTGTTAGGTAAAAATTCTAAGTACATGGAATATAAAGTATACTATGAAATATATAATAATATATAAATGCATGTGTAAGTACATATATGATCTAAAATATGATAATATAAAATAACCATAGTATGATATAACCTAGGTGTATAATGATCATAGAGATGGATGCCCCCAACATCCCAGTGACGTGAGTATAGGAAATCCCAACATTTACAAGTTCATATATCATGTATTTGTGTATGCCTATATCACACTCAAAAGATGTGAAAAGCACATGTGTATATAGGAAATATTTATATGCCATATACCAACATGGAATCAATAACATATATTCCAAGGAGCTAATATAACATGTAAATGCTAATTTCTTATATATTTTTAAATTTTATTTTATTTTTTTAGTATTTTGGGAATATTTGAAAATCTAATCAAGGAGGTCCTCATCATTAAAAGTTATAGTATCACTTGAAGCATGTTTTATTATTGTCTAGACATGGCCACCTCTTGTATATTTCTATGTAATGTTATTCTAGAGGAAATCAATGGGGAAGAATGGCCATATCCATCATGGTGTAAAAAAATATCCCTAACCTTAAAGGTAAAGGTGATACACATATCTTCACTATTTAGTGTTTTATTCTAATCAATTAACTAATTTTATCTAACTTTAAATGTCAAATTTGGATTATGATCTAATATCCATATACGGGATCACCTATGATCCACATGCTACTAGTAAATTAATGTATGTGTGAGATTATGAAATCATCTAAAAGTATGTTAATTCATTTTTATTGAGTCCTAATTGTTGAGGGAATGTAGTGCTACACATTGTATCTTAATTTTTCCTATAAGAATTGAGATGATAATAAAATCTATTAATATTAGCAGTGATAGTTATATCTCAATTGCTTTTTTATTTTGTAGGATGGTTTTAATGTGAATATTTAGAATTTTTTTATATTTTTCTCTTTTTTGGCATAATTTTATGAAACCCTCATACTTATATTTATGAATTCAATTTTATAATGTCTGAGAGTGACTTGGATGATGTAAATTTATCTGATGATAGTTACAATATGGAAACCCTTGTTTATGAATAATTCTAATGCTCAATCCTTGTCTATTAAAAGGTAAAGATATCATGTTATGTTAAAGTAACATGAAAATTATTATATCTATAGTATCCTATATTTTTTTGATCTATAGAATCTATTGCGGAATTTTATGAGAGACCTACACATTATTTACATGATGTATTTAAATTTCACCCTAGTATGGTTGAATTAATGTGTCAAGAAAAGAGGAGTGTATGGAATAACAAACATTTACATGTTCATCTACCATTTTTTATTTTCCCTTATCTTTATTTGGTTTTGTATCCTCTATATATGAGTTTAGCTTATATGTATTGAGACATCTAGTTTTAAATAAGTTATGTAAACTATTCTCAAGTGGATCAAAATTAAGTTTTCATAGTGTCTCATATGTCATATCATGGGCTAGATCAAAATTATTGTCTTAATAATATAAAACATGGCCATCTTGTTACTTAGTGTTGACCAATAAAGGGAGCTCAAATATTGGAGGTGCTTGAAATTTTTATAGCATTGGATTCTTTGGTATTGGTTAATATTTTTTTAGGTGCATCTATGTGCACTTTAGTGTTTAGTGATTTATCTTTTTGGGATATAATGGAGCCATTGTACTTGAATTTCCAAACCTCATAAGTTGGGATATTCTCAAAAGGAATACATTTTCCCTATTTACCATAATGTATCATTTTACAAAACTTAAAGGGTTCATTATCAACATGCATCATCAATAAAGTCACATAATGTATGAATTACACACATCAATGTAAAGTAGATGGGGTAGCCTCCATTATGTGTATCCAAGATCTACCCAAAATTACATTATAATGTAATGATTTTTACATTACCTAAAATATGGATGGAGCCATTTTTGGCCCCAATGTTACATCAAAAGTTATTTGGCCAATCATATGGATATGTGATTTATTGAACCCCTTAATATGTATCATTGATTTTTGTAAAAGGTTAGTACTAATACCCATATTGGTTATTAAATTTGTGATTAAAATGTTTAAGATTGATCTATTATCAATGAGAACCCTTTTTATACCCTTACTAAGAACAATTACTTATATGAACAAAGGTAAATCTTGGTCAATAATGTCTTAGATGGTAATTCTATTGGATCAAAGGTGATTAGTTTTTGCATTATTTTTGAGATCTTGAATGATATCCACAAACTAACAGATGGTGGAATAGGTGGAATACCTTTTCCTTTTTGAGTATTGACCACATGGACAAAAAAATCCAATATATTTTATGGTTGAATAATGGGTGTGGGATGGTATATGTCAGTCAAATAATATCTATGTGGAATAGATGGTTAAGAGCATGCACATTGGCATATAGATACTAACTCTATAATATTTCAAAGTAAATTATTAAGAGAGGTTAAGTGTTTTTTCTTTAAAATCCTCTCATTATATTGACAAATCTACTTATTTATTTATATGGTACCTTGGATTAGTGTATTACAATATTATATTATTGTTACAACTATAAATTGAAACATAAAATGTGTTATAAATGCATCTATATTGAACATGTGGAAAGAAAAGGTTGTTTAATTTTTAACCTATCAAATCTTTTTAAATCAAAAATTATAACTCATAATAGATAATCAAGAAACCCTAGATCAAAATATAGGTTTTACAGATGAAAGGATAGGTTCAATAAATTTTTAACCCTAAAATTTATATGTGGGGAATCTAGGGTTAAAGAGGTAGAGATATCCTAGGGCATAAGGATGATAGATTGTCTCTAAAGTAGGTCAATTATTTGTGAAACTTATATTTAATTTGTATTGAATTTATTTTGTTGAGATGATAAAGATAGAAATAAAACTATGCTAGATATTGTAATAACAATTAAAACAAGATACCTACCTAGTTATTATAGAAATCTAATTCCTATCACTATTATGCTGAAATTATTAAATTAATTGATATTTTACAACAATGAAAAATCTGGAGTAAAATCATTAAAATAATCTAAATCACTTGAAATTGTCACCTACAAATGCCAATTTGTGCAAATGCATGATTTAATGGGGAAAAAAATTCATGTCAAATTGTGACCATGAAAAATGACACTAGACCAATGAATTCTTCTAATTTGATGGCACACATCATGTGCATGTGTTACTTCACATCAATAATACCCTAATTGAGGTATTATCCCATATTAAATGGACATCTTCTTCTATTTATACTCTAGTCAAATTATGACTCAGTAAAATGACATTTTTGACCAAGTTGATTAATTATGCAAAAAAATTCCAAAGAATCACATATCAATGCCATTTAAGCAAATTAAACCAAATAAAGAGCTTAAGTAAAAATTATATGAATATTTTTTAAAATCTATTTAATGTAAATTCATTGTTAAATTATACATCATCCCATGACATCTTTGTTAGTTAACTATGTTGTACCCTTATTGAGGAAAAGACTTTTCACATCCACATTAAACCTAAACCAACATTAGAGTGAGCTATAGGTTGTGGGTTGCCTAGTATGTAGGTCAAACATCTAGTTTTTATGGGTCTAGTTCACTTAATTTTTCACTTAAAATATCTCTAATACCTAATACTATTTCAATGAAAATGGTAAAGAGGTGGAAACTTATAAAATAAACTACTCTAAAGTGGTGATGCACTAGTGATTGAACATCCACTATAAGTGTATCATTTGAAAACCACTATTGAAATTGATGGAGACTACAACTAATTAAAATTATAAATGGTGTTATAAGAATGAATATTTTATATGGAGGTTGAATAATAGTTATTCAACTTAAAGGACACATGCCTAGACCTGCACAAGACACTATTGGTTTATGACACTTCAAGAACACCTCTACCAACCAATACTTCCTACAACCTACATAGACTAATAACCTACAATTAGGTTCATTAAGGGACCTATAAATGACAATAATATTCATACATTATACAAATAAAAACCTCATGAATCACACTATCATTAAACAAGAAATCTATAATTATTTTCTATTGATTCAAAGGAGTACAAGATAATTTGGGTAGATCTTTGTATACCTAGCTAAGGGATGCCAAAGAAAAATCTCAATGACTACTTAAATAAAAAAAAATTAATGATAATATAGGATATTACTAGTGTGGGAGAGGCCATTAATGAGGCTAAGGTGGTGCATGTTAGTTGCAATAGACCTATTCACCCTCCTCATGTATTGACACTTCTTTAATGAGTCTACCTTGGCATTGAGATAAGGTATGGAGGTTGTAAATAGCATATTTGAATTCATGAAATCCTTGAACATGACTAAAAAAATCTCAATATTCCCTCCAATTTTAGTGACATAATGCAAACTAGGTATGGATAAGCCTCCAAGAGGCATTGAGCAACCTTCCCTTCAATGTGCTTATAGACTTGTCCTTTAAACTACCTCTACCCTATCATAATGATATTAAGTTTTGGATATGATCACATATATTGTAGTTACCAATGATTAAAGTTGATTCATCAATGATACCATGCCATTCTATGCCTATTAGACTCTTTTACTTACAAGTTAAGTAGGTTGATTCTACATTTTATGCATACCTACTATTTGAATAATTTAGGTAGTTAAATCAGAACCTCCAAAAAATTTGAGAGGACTTAAAATATTATTTATAAACTACTTGTATCAAAACTTAGTACTTTTCTGAACTATCTTCCACCTATAATTACATTGATATTGTTAGACTAGGCCTTTTAGACCAATTCCACAAACTAGCTATTTAGAATGAGATAATAGAGCTATGTACAAGTACCTTAATGCATAATTTGTATATTAAAGTAAGGTATAATACGACTTTAAATTACCTATCTTATAATTTATAACTCTTATATAGGCCCTTCAACACATATTATAACCAAATATTGCAAACTTGCACTTTTAGGAGTGTCTGTATAGCCTCCATACCATTATGTGCTATGGACATGAAACCCTCTAAGATAGTAACATGATCCAAGAGTTAGTCAATTAAGTCATAAGTTTTTGAATTTAATTTGCATTAAATCTCTCTATTCAAGCCATTAGTAGGGTTTCAAGGAGGTTTAAGTGTGTTTAGGGGTCTTAGGGATGGTTCATAGAGATTAGCTATTGGATCTCTAAACCAATTATTCTAAGTTCAAGCTAATATACCTACCCACCTCCCCTAAGGTTTTTGTCTCCCCATATATATCATTGAAGATATGAAAATCATTTTAAGATTCTCTTTGTGGGAGAAAAATACTTAAAGAGTAACTCCTGTGTGTTTACAAGTAAAATGATACACTATAAAGACTTATCCTAAGGTTTAAGGTGACAAGGATGTGTCTAAACATCATAATAATTCCTCTCTTGATGGTTTTAAGTGTTATTGACACTTAGATGTCCATCTGATCTACATTTTTTATGGCACAATCATTGTGGAGGATATATATTGGTCTATATATAGACATGAACTTTGGTTATTATCCTAAACCCTAGGGTTAGGAGCCACTCTTGAATTGTATGTAACCTTAATATCACCTTAGCGGTCCTATGGAGTATCACCATTGGCCTAATTAAGATATTTGACTCTCTTCAAGAATACATAGTCATCTATGTAAACACTTGTGTTTATCTATTTTCTGAACCAGTCATGGAAATAACTTTGATGACTCTTAGAGGGCTTGATCATATTCTCTAAGTCTCATTATTCCTTATTTACTTAATTATACATAAAAATATTCCCCATCTCCTTGATTTTGAGCTCAAACTAATACTTCTAAGATTGTTCCATATATTTATACTCATACACATGCCAAACAAGGAGTCACTATGATCCTTATAGGACTATAGGAGACGTTAAAGGTCATTTCATTGTCAAACTAACTCATTTGGGTGGGGTTTTAGGCCAAAATCCACCATTAGGTCACTTTTCGAGTTTATGCAGGGTTTGAGATGTCTAACATCTTAATTATGGTTCATATCATATGAATGTCCAAACTAAAAACAAATGAAATTAATATAAATTACACTTACCTCCTCATCTTCCATAAATGGCCTAGGTTTCCATTCAAAGGATGTGTGGAGATAGGAATGTTGGAAGGTGATATTAGGGTTGTTTACATACCAATTTTGACTGGTTATCTCATTAAGGTTCATTCATAAAAATTATCCCCACAATTCCAACCAACATTCCATGAATCTTTGGTCCATAAGGAGACATAAAATTTTCTGTGATATTTATCTATGATCCTCCTTGTGATTAAGTGGGTGAGCACTTAAAGGTGACCTTCAAATTGACTATATGTAAGATGAATGGCTCAAATAGGGTTTAAAGACACATGAACCCTTTTCATCACTTATTTTCACTTGAAACATCCTTATCATGTCCTAAACATCTTCATACACCTCTCATTAAACATCCAACCTATTGAAATATCTTGGAGGAAACTTAACATGGTAGTAAGGTCTATAAGCAAGATTGTGTGATTCTCTGCATTGACCTATCTCTAAGACACTTGATTATAGATTTTATTTATAATCCTTTTTTAGGAGGTCTGAGAACCCTTATCACCATTTTATAATGATATAAATCCTTACATAGATCCCAAACATTTTTGAAACCCTTCATGGCATAGATCTACCATTCAACCCATAAAACCACTATCACATACAAGGCTTGGTATAAGACAAAATAATGGGTATACCAACTATTTTAATATCCTAAATGGAGGTACACAAACCTTTTTTTGTCATTATGACAATTTTTGCTAAATTTGGAGACTTTCCCATGCCTATAAAGGCCTCAAAATATATTTTAGGCTTCGACTAGTAGTAAACTTCCTATTTATTATGTGCTTGAGCATGAACATTATGAGTATGTCCTTCATCATTATTTCCTAAGGTATTTACAATAATGGAGTGACAATAGCATAACTTAATGATTAATATATTCTCACATGGTGACTTTCCAACTCCATCTTAGATTGGATACATTACCCTTTTCATAGCTTAGGGATCATGTCTCAGTATGCATGTGTGTTTCAAAGTTTGTGTTGATATTCATATGCCTTTTTAGAAGTGATGATCATCAAGATTCACCTTATTCAATTTTATGAAATTTTCCCTTTCATTTATGAACATTCCTTTTAGCCTAGGTAAGATGAAGGTACTAATATACATACATAATGTCACATGTATTCACCAACTAGTACTGACTACCCAAAAGGGTTTGGTCATCATGCTTGTATGATAAGAAGATGGTCTAAATTTGATTAAAATCTAGTAATAGATTCACATGTGTACTTGAAAAATTTAGATTGCTCTTTGGAATGCATACCCTCTAATTCTCACACTAGTCTTCATGCCCTGAAAGATCTACATAGTGATTTTTGGAGACTATGTTATATTAGGCCTAAAAGGACTAGTTGTAGGTGATCAATTACATTCTTAATATGATATATGACCATGTATGATCAAAAACTTATGATATCATTAATTTAAATGGTTCTAAGGGAGTATGAGGGTTTATTTACATGGTTTTTCCTTAGAAGGAAGGGTAAATGAGTGAACAAAGATGATCATGGGGTGAATGAGGGTGAAACATGAACAATATGCTTGGAATATAGTATGAATGGCAGTGAAAACATAGTGAAATGATAAGAGCATGAAAGTGACATGAAATGGAGGATAAGGAAACTTATTATACAAAACATAGGTATCTTGGAGACCCTCACACACAAAAAAAATACCACTTTGGAGGCATGAAAAGGGGCATACACAATCCTAAAGTGAAACCTATGAAACTAAAAAAAACTTAATCTTTGAAAAAAACCTTAATATTTGGTTAAACTAGCTATGTGGGTTTGGAGATAATGAAGATGGTTTATAGGCATTTGAAGCCACCATGGGGGTTATAAAAACTACTAATAGGGCTATAATGACACCCCTTCATGACTTCAACAACCTATTTCCATGTCCTTGAGTTACATTTAAAGCTCTATAGATGCCATTGAGCCACACATAATGTTCACCATATAGTGGTTTTAAATTATGCACAAGTCATTACACATTGGGATCTTTTGAGATGAAAAGATTTCATTAGGCTTCCAACTTTTTTAGGAAGGCATTAGAAACCTAAAACACTCTTTCAACCTTTTAACTTAGCTAATAACTCATGATGAGGGAATTCAACATCCATTTATTGCATAAACCTACCTATAGATTACACAAAAGAGTTAGTCTTGAAGGTTTTCTAGTACTATTATCTCACACTTGTGATTCAAGTGATGAAAATGTTATGAGAGGATCCTTAAAGACCTAAGGAAATCACATCCATTATTGGTTTGAGAAGACAAGTCAAGAATCTTGAAAACCATTTAGTCCAACTTGACCTATGTATATGAGAATGTCACATAAATTCCTTGATTTATTAAGGAATGTTCACAAAGTTCATGAGACAAATCCAAATATAAATTCCCATTAATGGAATCTACTTGAGTGTACCTCCCATGGCCATGATCTAGAAATTCCACTCTCTCTTTCCTCTATACAATACAAGTATAAACTTGAGGATCTCTCTGAGTCTACCAATGAGATTGAATAGGAGATATGATAGTTTTGAGCTCCTTTTGAAGTAAAATTCATTACTTTCTTCTCTATTTGATATTACTGACCTTCCTTTGCAAAACCATGACTCCACTAGAGTGAGTCCTTACTGTATGTATTTGTACCAATAAAAAAACCGCTTTAACCTAATATTTCTCTATATTTATTATTGTTTTAGACATAAAGACATCATTAACAAGTGTTTTGTAGGGAAAATAGGGGTCATGTGACACTTTGAACTTGATGGTACAAATTGAGGGAGTAGAAAAGCCACTATTTAGCATGTGTGGGGCCTATTTAGGAGGATTTAGGTGCTAACCATGATGGTAACAGACTCAATAAGGTATGAAATGGTCTAGTAATAACTTAATGAGGATAATGATGTCTATTAAAGGCATTCGTGGTGACTTAGTGGTCTATCAAATCCTGATTAGGTCTCATTATGACAAAAAACATTAACTTTGGCAAACATATATGATGTTGATGAGGCATACCAGTTAAATATCACATCAATATATTCTGAAAATACCTTTATGACTTATTAGAGACCTCAAATTAATCATAATACACTTATATAATGTTCTTAAAACTTGGAAGATAACATACATCATGTGATTAAGCAAAACCAATGTGTTTATGAGCCATTATTAAACTATCTACTTAGTTCACCTATACCACTAAATTTTTCAAATGTTGGAGCTCTATAAAAGTGATGAAGGACCATCTAATGTGTTTGATAATCATGAAAATAATTGATTCAAGTTTAATATAAGGTTTGGAAGCCCACAAAGTAGAGCTATAACATGATAAGATAATGGACTATTTGAATAACCCTCCAAACTCACAAGGACAAGATATAATCATGAGATTAATGATAGATCAAGACTTAAGGCACTAGGTTGACCCATTCTTAGGTATTAGACTATAAAGTAGTCAACATTTCTAGTGACTCGACTGGCTTGACTAATCTGCTAGTCAAGGAAATCATAAAGTTTTAAACCTACTCTTGATGGCTTTAACAGATGGAACATGACTGCACATGGACTCTACTTTATAACTTGCATACTTTGAAATAATGAGACACAACAAAGAAAAAAAAACTAGAAAATATAACACATAACTACTAACAATGAGACCAAGCAATTATCAGAGTTGTTGCCAGAATCTAGATAATGCGAGTGCAACAGAGACGTGATCACATGAGTTGAATCAAGTACACACCATATAGATGCTAAAGCAATTTGAAAATAACACAAGAAGATAAATTACACAAGACAAAATCGAGAAAACCAAAATTTGATTAACATGAGATGGCCAAAGTGAGGACTACAAATAGCAGAGTACGTAAGTAACTCCTCCACAAAAGGTGGACAAGGCACCCCAAGAATAGACTATAAATCCTCCATGAAAGGTGGTGACAAGGTGCTAAGAATAGAGAAGTAACTCCCATCAAGGGAGTTACTTATGACATTCTTATGACACCTATGACACATCTATGACACACACCTCCACATAAGCCAACCTATCCCATAAATGTAGGAAAACTCCATGTATGCACAAAAAATACAATTTCCCTAATTAATAAATAGGGAAAAATAAAAACCTACACTTATACCCCCCATAAGCATAGCTTAGGTGGGCAGTGTGGAAATATAAAATGGGTCCTGGCAACTAGGCCTGATGAGGTACCCATATACAAATGTAATCTCCCATAAGATAGAGAAAAGGAGAAAACCCATACAAAAAAATCCCCCCCCCCAAAAGAGAGACATAAAAGAAAGAAGAGGCTAGAAGGCCCCCCTTGAAGATGATGCTATTACATATGTAGACCACACCCCAAGAAGAGTTCATAGATGAATGAAATTGCTCTCAGTGAAAGGTTTGGTGAAGATGTCTACAACCTACTCTGAAGACTGGCAAAATATCAAGTCAATGACCTGACTAAGAATAAGCTCCCAAATGAAATACATGTGAATCTCAATGTGCTTGGTCTGCTAGTGTTGAACTAGATTCTTGCAAATCTAAATGGTACTCTGGTTGTCACAATAAATGATGGTGGGTTGCCTGATAGGAATGTCAAACTCAAAAAGTATCCCCTTAAGCCAAATAGCCTCAGTAGCTGCATTAACAACTCCCCTGTACTCTGCCTTTATGGATGATATAGCAATAGCATTTTGCTTCTTGCTGGACCAACTAATAGGACCAAAACCTAGAGAGAAACTATAACTAGAAGTTGACTTGTGAGTTTGTGAATCACCAGCCCAATTTGAATTTGTATATCTAACCAAGTTAACCTCTATGCCAAATTTGTAATGAATCTCATATCTATGTGAACCCTATATGTAATGCAAGATCCTCTTAGCTACTTTTTAATACAACTCATGAGGTTCTTACATGAATCTAGAGACAAGTCCCACTATATATGATATGTTAGGCCTCATATGAGTCAAGTAGATGAGACTACCAACAAGTTGTCGATACCAAGTGGCATCAACCAATGGTGAAGAAAAATTAGCCTCAAGCTTGACTCCTAATAGAAAGGGAGTCAGAGATGGCTTGCAATCAGCCATGTGAAACTGAGCCAATAATTCAAGAGCATACTTAGGTTGTGCAAGAAAAATCCCTAAATTTGACTGTGATATCTTGATGCCAAGGAAGTAGTGCAACAAACCCAAGTCTGTCATGTCAAATCTATCCTAAAGAGATGCCTTCCCACTACAATAGTTGATGAAGAACTCCCACTGATCAAAAGTTCATCAACATATAGAACCAAAATCAAGAACGAATCATCCTACCACAAGAATTAGACATTGGGATCAGAATGGCACCTAGTGAAATTGATTATGAGAAGGAAGGAATCCATCTTGGCATACCAAGCCTGAGGGGCCTGTTTGAGGCCATAGATAGATTTCCTAAGTCTGCATACTAAGGAAGAATCTAAACAAATCTTGGTAGCTGCTCCATGTAGATCTCCTCCTCTAGGTCTCCATGAAGAAAGGCAATCTTCACATCCATCTAATACACATCCCAACCAAGTGCTATGGAAAAAGCCAAGGTGAGTCGAATATAAGTCATCTTTGTAATGGGTGCAAATGTCTTTGAGTAGTCAATGCCTACCACCTGTGAGAAACCCTTGGTGACCAATCATGCCTTATACTTATCAACTGCCCGTCTGCTACAAACATGGTCCGATATATCCACCTATATCGAACCATCTTTCTTCCCTTAGGAAGTGAAGTCAAATCCCAAGTGTGATTTTTGATTAAGGAAGAATATTCTTTCTCCATATCACTATCCCACTTAGGTACCCCCGATGCCTCTCAAAAGTCTATGGATTCAAAACTAAAGCAAAGAAGGCATGTGGATCTCTCTAAAAATCCCCCCCTATTATGTCTATCATCTACAAGATCTCCTACCCAAATGCCAACACTCTCAAGTGTCTATCTAGCCCAAAGTGGCCCAGAAGTGGGTGAGTCAGGTGCTAACACCTCATCCTCTGATTGACTAGAGGTGGATGACTCTGCATCACTATCTTCACTATCTGAACTCAAAGAATAAGAACATCTTCAAGAACCTATTGTGGCTAATTTGAATTTGATGAGGAATCATCATGAAGAAGTAGATTCGATGAGGGAGAAGAAGTGTCAAGTGTTGAGTCTCTAGGACTCTCTTGAAAATAGACACTTGTCTCAATGAACAACTCATGAGTGACTAGATCTAGAAGGTGATATCCCTTAATACCATCCAGATATCCTATAAAGATGCAAGGCTTGGATTGACATTCTATAGATTTGCATTTCTTCTTCGAAATGTGGGCCATGAATGGGGATCTAAAAACTCTAAGGTGCTCAACATTAGGTTTCCTTTTATGCCAAGCTTCAAAGGGTGTTATCCCTTTTAAAGCTTTGTGAGGAACCCTATTTTGAATGTAGCAAGCACAATTTATGGCTTTGGCCTAGTACTATGGTGCTAAGGATTTGGAGTGAATCATACAGCTACCCATCTCTTTCAAGAACCTATTCTTGCATTCTGTAACCCCATTATATAAAGGATTGTAAGTGACTATGTGCTACAAATCAATCCCCTCTATGGTGAAAAACTACTCAAACCTAATGCTGACATACTCACCTCCATTATTAGTTCAAATAACCTTGATGGATTTCTCACTCTATTTCTCAACAAGAGCCTTGAAGGCTAGAAATTTTTCAAACACTTCAGATGTTTGTTTGAGAAAATATATCCTAGTGTGGATGTACTTGGCCCTTATGAAAGATGGTTTGGGAAAGGGTCCCGATACATCACTGTGGACTAAATCCAAAGGTTATGAGGCCCTCCAAGCTTTGCCTTTGTCAAATTTTGCCTCAAGATGCTTCCCAAGGGAGCACTACTCACAAAGTCCTTTTGAGAATTAGACACGAGGCAAGCCAATAACCATGTCATGTTTGCAAAGTTGCTCAAGATAGCGGTAGTTAAGGTGGTCAAATCACTCATGCCATAATTTTCTAACTCCATTTGAATGAGTCAACAATGCTGTTAGAGAAGAATTTGATGCAAAATCTGAGAAGGTGTATAACCTTGCTTGGTGATCTACCCTACCCACTTCCACTATAATATCACTATGTAACTCCCTGATAACCACTAAATTTGGTGAAAACTCCACTATACCCTGACCAATGTGAGTGATTTGGTACACTGATAAGAGATTGGTTGAAAGAGAAGGAACACTTAGAACATTATTGAATATTCCTCCTTCCATTTCAACTGACCCTCTCCCTGCAACATAAACTGAAGTGTCATCACCCAAACTAATTGAAGTCATGCTACAAGGCTCTAAAGATGAAAAATCAACTAGTGAAGAGCCCATGTGGTGAGAAGAACCTGATTCGATGACCCATGAAGATGTAGAAGCTATTGTAGCTACAAGGGCCTTGCCCTTTTCTTTCTCTTGACCATTGCCTTTTGCCTTGGTAGAATCTTGGGTAGATGAATTCTGCTTGATGGACTCAGGAACACCTATGTTGTTCTTCTCTAGAAGATGAGTTAGGTGATCTATTTGTTTCTTCATGAATTTATGTTCATCATGCCATTTCTTTTTACAATAGGCACACTTAACCTTCATCTTCTTAGGTTTAGTATTGGAGGATGAAGACTCAGTGTTGTTTTTGGCAGGATTGGTGTTTCCTTTCTTCTTCTCCTGATCCTTATTATTTTTCTTCTTCTCCTTTGTTGAAGTCTTATCCTTACCATTTCTAACTATCAAAGCTTGGGTTGAGTAGAATTTATTGTGCACATTTGAATTAACTTATCTTGCTCCCTAGTCAATTCAGTAATGAATGAATCCAAAGAAGGCATTTTCCATGTAGTGCCAAGGACACTTTTTGTGGCATGGAAAGTGGAGACAAAGACTGAATAGCTTGGACCTAACTTTGCGAGAATAGAAAGTATGAGTTCATCATCTTTCTTCTCTATCTTGCATTCTTTCAATTGTAATTTAAGGGCTTTAAACTTAGTGAGGAAGTCTTGTAGGATGTCAAAGTTGCTAAGACTTAGAATTATGAGTTCATTTTCAAGTTCATGACCTTTCATCTCATCAAGCTTCCCAAATAACTTTTATAAGGTGTCCCATATGTCATTGGGAGTCTACGAGGATTCTAAATGGAAGAGAAGTTTTGGAGACACAGACAAGCTCAGTAGTCCATAGGTTTCATCACTATGATTGTACCACTTGACCTTTTCAGCATCAGTGTTGGGTTCTACTTCAGTACCCATGGTGATCCTATACAACCCTTTGCTTCTAATAATGATTGAAATTTTAACCTTACATTAATGATAGTTGAAAGGTGTTAGGGGTTTAAGTTAAAAAGAATCTATTTTTAGCTGAATTTAGGTGAAGTTGTGTTGATTGCAAGTTGTGAAATTATGCAGAAAGGAGAATGAAAGCAAAGATTTGCAAGTTGTGAAAAGCAATCACACCCCCCCAAAAATATTGAGCCCCAAAAAATATGAAATTTCATGCTCAAAAGACGTCAGACATAGCTAAGAATGCGTCTTAGAGCAATCAATGCAAGACTAAAGCAAACAGGACGTCGAACTCAGTCGAAAATGTGTCCCGAGAGACCTAAATTTTTGGCACCTTAAAATAGTGTATTTTTAACAAATAACAATCCTAAATGTGTAGAATTTAATTACAAAAACTTTCTTAAAAAATGGCACCCAAATCTGAGCTACCATTTGCAAGATATTAAAGATTCAATTTTCCCATAAACTAGTGTTTTTGCAAAAAAAAGCACTAAAACATTTTAAAAATGCCTATTTTGAGAGAGAAAGTGGCCTTCCAACCACTCATTGGATTTGGTATAGAATGAGGAATTCAAAGGAGGTTTGTGTGAGGGGGAATTGGCCTCCTGCCAACTCGGGCCTCACCCTTTGTCTCCGACAGGCGAAGATACAAGTTTAAAATGAATACCCCCAAATTACAAAACTATCTATAAAACTAAAATATTCAGTCAAATTGACTAATTTTTGTTTTATCAAGTCAATTTTAACTAAAAACAAATGAATCATAGATAGAATGATGGATTCCATGTGTCTAAGGGGTGCCACATGGGACGCCAAGCAAGGAAGGGGCGCAAAAAAATGCACAGTCTAGAATTTTAACTTAGAAAAGACAAAAAATAAATGTGTAGACCTACTTTACACTGTATAGCCTACTTGGAGCCTTGCTGGGCAAAAAAATAAGTTGGAAGGACTGAAGACCAGAAGCTAAGTGCATAAACTTGGCATTTACTGAAGGATAATAGCAAAAGTGCACACAGTATGGCCTGTTTTAGATGCTATACAGCTAATGGTGTGGAAAAAGTGAAGGATGATGAAGGTGCCTTGCTATTTGGAATTGCTACTCCTCCCTCTGCTCCCTGTACTACTCCTTCCTCTATTGCTGAGTTCAATAATGGTGCCCAAGCAAACTATTGTACCAGCCCATGAAGTGAAGACAACCAAGACACACAAAGGCCAAGGATTTCCAAGAAAATGATACCAAAAATTATATATATATATATATATGATCTAAAATTATATATATATATATATATATATATATATATACATAATTTTATATCAGATCTATAAAATAAGAAAACAACAAAGAGAACTCCACTCCTCTTGATTTCAAAATGAACTAAAAGCATAACCACACACACGATTACCGTTCTTGCTCTGATACCATATCAGAGTTGTTTCTAGAATCTGGATAATGTGAGTGCAATGGAGACGTGATCACATGAGTTGAAGCAAGTGCACACCACATAGATGCTAAAGCAATTTGAAAATAACACAAGAAGATAAATTGCAAAAGACAAAATGGAGAAAACCAAAATCTGATTTACATGATATGGCCAAAGTGAGGACTACAAATAGGAGAGTACGTAAGTAACTCCTCCATAAAAGGTGGAAAAGGCACCCCAAGAATAGACTGTAACTCCTCCATGAAATATGGTGACAAGGTGCTAAGAATAGAGAAGTAACTCCCATCAAGGGAGTTACTTATGACATTCTTATGACACCTATGACACATCTATGACACACACCTCCACATAAGCTAGCCTATCCCACAAATGTAGGAAAACTCCATGTATGCACAAGAAATAAAATTTCCCTAATTAATAAATAGGGAAAAATAAAAACCTACACTAATAGAAATAAACATAATACATGTGCAAGAGTACTTATAGGTAAAAGATAAACACTAGCTACTTATGCACAAGAGGAACATGATAAAGATTAGTAAAAAAATTTGAGGAACATCCCATTTATAGGGATGGGGAGTTCCACACCATTAAATATATAAAGTTAAAAGGAATTACATTCCTTGTAGGTCATGATGATATAAGGTCCACTCCAAAGGCTATCAAACTTGGAGTGTTTTCTTGGGTTTGCATGGTCCTCATCTAACTTGAGGAATACATTCCATGTTGGAATGTCCTAGATGAATCCCTTTTGTCAAATTAATTCTTGTTTTGATGTTGAATATACCACATGGTTGTTTCCTCTACCTATCTCAGCTCATTCATTCTCACTTTCATTACATCATCTTCTAAGAGATCAAGTTGATGAGTAAGCTCTAAGGTGGGCAGTTCAAGGGAAATAAATAATATTAAATCTCTACCATATATAAGAAGGTATGAATAGTTTACAATAAACCTCTTAGGTATAACTCTATCTACCCATAAGGTAGTCCTCAACCTTGTATGCCATTCTCTTTGGCTATCCTCCATGGTTCTCTTGATGATCCTTATCAAGTTCTTGTTTGTGCACTCTACTATTCCATTTTCCTATGGGTAATAGTTGGAGGAAGCCTTGAGGTAGATGACATGGTTAAGGGAACACTCATATATTTTTGAACTATTTTAGGCTAAGGAATTATCATATATTATTATTGAAGGTACACCAAATTTGGTCACAAGATTGTCATATAAATCCAAGACTAAGTTCTCATTGTCCTATTTAAGAACAACTACCTCTACCCACCTTTTGAAGTAGTCAGTGGCTAGTATGACACACTTATGTCCAACAATATAGGGGATATGGGTCATTCCTATGAATTCTAATCCCCACTACATGAAGAGCTTCTCAACTTGGATTGGTTACAAGGGAAAGGTAGTTAAATTTTATTTCCTAGTGAACATAGCACACTTTAAAAACTTTCTGACCCAAGTATGTGAAACTATAAACAATGTAGGCCAAAATTACCTATATTTAAATATATTATAGGATATGGTCCTGGAATCCAAGCTCCCATAAATAAGCCCATCATGAAACTACTCAAGTAGTTTCTTAATTTGGTTTGATTCAACACATCTTAGAAGCATACCTCTTACATCCTTATTATAGAGCACTTCATATATCAAAACATAGGTTATTGTGTATAGTCTAAAATGTATCATTTTATTCTCATCCAAGGCCATACGAAATTGGCTTGATAAAAGGAAATTGGTCACATCATTAGTCTAGTTAAGAGTAGTGTTTATAGCTATCTATTAACTATCATAGACTACCAACACTATGTGTTTATCTTCCTTCACCTGTACTACAAGATGGTCAAATAGACCTCTACCTTTGATTATATTTGTCACTCTCATCTCAATGTCATATTACACATAGTTTGTTACCCACCCAACTCTCTTATCACTCAAATATCTATAGAGTATAAATTATTTAATGCTTAGGTGCACTACCATCATTATAACTTTGTTGTTAGACACCATGTGCCTAAACTTCTTCATTACTCTCATAACGACAAGTACATGATTCTCCATAAAGTTATACCTTTATTAATATCCTTCTAAGGATTTAATAAAGAAGATAATTAGTTGTTTTAGACCTTCATCATTAAATTACATAAGCATAGCAGAAATTGCATCTAATATGGAGAATGCATACAAGAAATATTCTTTGCTAAAATAGGGTTAACAAGTGTGGTGGGCTCAAGATATGTCCTATTTGATGTCCTTAAAACTCCTCTTTCCTTACATTCACCATGTGAAATCTTTGTAATTCTTAAGTATGTGATTAAGAGGCTTAACTAACTTTACAAAACTTAGAATAAACCTTCTTATGAAGTTGATCTTCCTTAAGAATCTTTCCTAACCTTTCTTATGATTAGGTAGTGGTAAGGCTAAGATTTATTCAACCCTCTTAGGGTTTATGTAAATTCCATACTTTGATACCACATGCCCCAAAAATCTACCCTCATTAATAGAAAAGATGCATTTATTAGGATTTAATAACTCTCTAAATTACTTGCATCTATTAAAGACTAACTTCAAATATGCCATGTGGTCTATTTGATCCTTTGAGAGCACAATGATTTCATAAAGATAGATGATCACCATATCATTAATTATCCCCTCAAAGGCAACATCCATTATCCTTTGGAATGTTTTTCTTACATTGGATAGTTGAAAGGGAATCTTCATATATGTATAGGTGCCCCACTTTATAGTGAAGGTGGTCTTATGTTTATCCTCCTCCTTGACTATGATTTAAATGTATCTAGAGTATCTATTAAGTAAATAAAAACTCTTATATCCTAAAACCTTCTAAAATATATGACCCATGGAAGTTAGTGGATAATGGTATCTTAAATACACCTTATTAAGGTCTCTAAAATCGACACATAGGTGTATCTCTCTATAGTTAATGAAATTCTACACATTTTAGTTCTAAATGTCAAATCACCCCTAAATTAGACCATTACCCAACCCTTTACCATGACCCTAAGCTAGGTCAGATAATTAGCTAAACAACTCATTAACTTGCCCTTTTTTTACCCCACTTAACCTTTGACACTTGACCATTGATGGTCACCCTGATCATCGACGGTCAGGTCCCTTCCTCACCACCTAAAAAAACACCTAAATAGCTATGTACAAGCTAACATATCACAAGTTAGTATGTTTTCCTTACTTGGTAATAACACATAATGATTCATCAAAATTATAATCCTAACCTCCTATGAAACCTTATACCTCCATCTCTCTTGGATTATAAAAGGAGGGGAGTAGGAGGTGAAAGGGGATCCATAATTAAGCATTATTACATGCAAGAAATCAAGCCATCAACCAATATGTATTCTTTACAACATTTTAGTAACTATAATAGAGATCCAAACCTCTACCAAAATTTATCTTTAGGTAAAGTACCGTTACTCTACCAAAATTCCCTAGGATCAGCCATCCACATTAAACTAACAAAATAAGTACACTTTGTATTTCTATTCTTGTTATTTTGGTTTTTCACCTCCCTTCCCTAATCACACCTTTTTGCATCTTAATTTCTAACACTCCAACCCTTAACCAGATCACAGACCATTCACTAACCCATTTTACAACTCCATTTCTAAACATATTTAGAATCCATAGGAACCATCTATGGTTACCCAACTGTTGATGGTCACCCCAACCATTAATGGTCAGTATGGAAATAAATTAAAAAAAAAATCCAACCCCTTACCCCTAACTAAATCTAACTTTTTATGTCCCTACCTATTCATAGACCCTTGCCTAATTTTTTGAACCTGACCTAATCTCTTTTAGCACTAGTATTGACCCACTATTTATATATTTAGTTTATTTTCTCTATCAATCATCTATTTATTTTTATATTTCATTTTTTATATTTCTATTTTTTGATGCATGTATTTTGTATCTCTTTCAAATTAATTATTATCAAAGAGTAGATTGATAGCCTCCTAGCAAGCTCATGCTTTTTGGATCTAGTTCATACTAGGTAGTCCACCGTACTATCTTTATAATAACCCATTTTTTTAGTTATTTATTATATATAGGTCATCCTTCCAAGAAAAAAATGATCTCTTCACACTCATCTAGATCATGCATGCACAACAACTAGGTTCTTCTACCACACCCTTATTACTAGTTTCTTACCTACTTCTTCCTAAATAAGAAATAAACACAAATTAAGAGAAACATTTTGGCACACTCGGTGGGACATAACAACATCTAGGTGCCCTTTTCTTATTTTATTCTATGCTCATATAATGAAATTGAAAATTTATTTTGGGTATAAAATAAACCTTACATACATTGATTGTTTACACATTTTTAGTTCATCTAGTTAACTTAAAATCAAAGTAATCAATCATAGTTTTACTCTTGTTATTACACACTATACCAAATCACATAATCAATCAACACATCAAAATAATTGACATAAGGTCTGAATAGGATTTCAACATCTAGTATTAAACCTTACCCTTTGGCTATCTTACTTGGAGGTCATTACCAAGAAGAGAAACCAAAACTCAACTCTCTAGGTAAGTCTAAAATCTGAAATTTAGTATATCTTGGCTAAACACCTGACACCCTTATAATTTTGGTTTGTGAAATGAGGGGGTAGAACCCAATATCAATCCATGTAATAATTTTAAATATAGATTTTTGAGAACCTTTAACACCTGAAACCAACCTTAGACTTCCTTTCTAGTACCTAAACTACAAACCAAAGTTCTTCTTCACACTTTCTAGGGCATAAGCCAAAATCAATATAAAAAGATTCTTATGTTTTTTAAATGCAATCTAATGTATGTTTTTATTTCCTTGATATATTTTTATTTTTCTTTATTTGTGTTTGAGTTGTGATATTTTCATCATTTCCTTTCTATTCCTCACATGGTCTTTACTAGACAACAATTGATAAATCAAACCAACCAAGAACCACCTTCCTCTTTCTCTTCCTATATGGAGTATAATTTTGATATTAAGGGTTTTCCCCATCATTCTCCACCTCCTACCATGCCTTAGATATTTTTCAAAGGTGATGCAGATTTTACCACATTCCTTGATAACAACCCTGTTGCCTTCCAACATTACCTCAACACCTTATCTTACCACACCCCTACTTTGGTTCCTCCTAGTGATTCACCTTATGGGATGATTCCTCATATTATGCTTGGACATACTTATATCTAACCTCTAATCACCCAATCATCTTCTTCCACCAATATTTCATCCACTACATGCATTAAAATTCAATCAAACATCCCAACCAATAATCAGACACCCCCTACACCAATTAACAACTCCTCTAACATAAAAAGAAATTATATTTATTTAACCACCCACATCCACCATGGGGATACCTTCTACCCATATTTCCACTATTACCCTCATCACTACCAATCCACCAATTTGCACCTGACTTCAAAATGTAGTACTTTATATACCTTTTACCCTTCCACCTATCAGTATGATGGTTACCACTCACCCTAAACCATCTAACCATACCATACCTCCAACCCAATCCATGTCAATTCCATTACCTACCAATTTAATCATACCTCCAAATCAACCCATATCAATACCTCAATAAATATCCATGACACCCTACCCACACTATATTCCTAATTCACAAGGATACTTAACTTCATATTCTACCCAAACTTTTATGCCCATTAACGCATATTTTGCATCATTCAAACCCTCAATGACCATATACCGACATGTGGAGCCCTCTCAACCTTTTAATATTTATCCATATATCAAATCCACCCAACCTCAATAACAATTACAATTCAATTATGAAGTTCCCCAACCCCAAATAGATTTAAACAAAATTTTGATGGATAAAATGACCAACCTAGAGTCATCTATCTCCATGGATCAAAAACATCCTATCTTATGACCAAATATATAACAAACCTATTCACCCATTCATCCCTATCTAGCCTTACCCTCCTTAATGAGAAATACCCAAATTTTCTAGTTCCACAACAAAGAGGACCCCAAACAACACTTAAGAGCATTTCAACATTCTTTATATTTGATTTCATATGATAATGCCCTTCTCCTTTGTACCATCCCCATGTCTTTATCTAGACCAGCTTAGATTGGTATAATTTTTTCACCAAGTAATCCATCTTTTATTTTTCTCAACTTTCCCAAACCTTTTTAGATCACTTCTCCATCAATACATATAAGAAGGTCTCCATTATCAACCTCTACTCCATTAGAAATTTGATGACAAATCAATTACTAATTTTGTAGCACAATGGAGAGGTATTATAAACCAACTCTCTTTCTCTCTTACCCAACTTGAGTTGATTTAACTTTTATCTCAAGCTTTTTCCAAACATATTACCCCAAATCTATAGGTTCAAACTTTTAGAACCTTTGAAGAGGATTTCACCATGGCACTCAAACTAGAAATTAGAGCCATCGATGAGGGGAAGTTTAAATCAAGAAACAAGAATTCTATCTTAAAATCCGAGGAACCTTCCTCATTAAAAATAATAAACTAATACAAATACCCCAAAAACAAATTAAAGTAAATCAAAAACATAGTTATCCTTAAAATAACCACACTGGCAATTGTCAAGCAACACAGCCAAATTAACTCCTCTAACACCTCTAATCAACTAACCTAAAATCAAAACCAAGCTCTCTCAAAAAAATACACTCCACTAGGGGAGTAATATTCTTTAGTTTTATACAAGTTTATCAAATCCAACATCATATAAATTCCCTCTATAAAACCTCCTCTATAATTCAATGCTTATCATCCTATGCCTGGTTGGTATAATGAGAATGATCTATGTGCTTTCCACTATGTCATTGGACATGATGTTAGTAGGTGTAACACCTTCAAAACTATTGTTCAAAACTTGATTTATAAAGGATAACTTACATTAGATAATCCCAACACAAACTTGAATTAGTCATTTGACATCTTTTGATAGCCCTTTCCTAACCATGCCCCTTCTACCAACCATGATGATAATAAACCAAAATCATCTCATGCTCATGAGGTCCATATGGTCAGTGTAATTATCAATTAACCTCTAATTGAGGAAACCATTTCCTCAACCACCTCTTCTTCCACTCTAATTATTGAAGTAGTGGGGTCACTCTCCATTCCTTTGGACACCAAAATAAAGGAAGCAACCACCTCCACTCCTCCACTTGATAATATAATGGACTTACCCACCTATCATTTAATGCATCATGATTGGAATTTTAATTCAATGTATCTCCTAGAAGATACATCGAAGGCATTTGTAATACCTTCCATACTAATTGTAAATTTCATTTCAAAGGATGCATTATACTCTGTGATAGGGTGACCCCTAAGCTAAGTGACAATGACACTAGTAAAATAAAATAAGAACAATGGACACAAAGTTTGCCCTAGATGATCAGAAACAATGACACAAAAAATATAAATTGACCCTATAATATAGAAGGCAATGGAATAAATAACAAAATGGGGAGAAGATAAAAAAGCAAGGGGTAACCAAGTTAACTCTAGATGATTACGGTAAGTGGGTGTTGCCTACATAGTTCCATGGATATGAGATCCAACATGAACTTCAAGCCAAATGTAGTTATCCTAGGATATATGGGATAGAAGAAAATTGATGATAATGAAACAATATTTACATGCATAGGAATATGGGAATGGGATTTCAAAATTGAGAGTTTGAAAAAAAGACAGTATTGTTTAGGTTAGAACTACACTAAAAGATAAAAGACAAGAAACTATAAAGCAATTAAATGGGGAATTCAGAGTGTCCACTACATATAAGGTTATGAAATAGAAAAGGATTTCAAAATGATGAGATCATAATAAAAACCAAGAGTGAAAGAATGGACTTTGTTCAAATGACTAATGTACATAATGATCACTCAAAAAATGGTTAGAGTGTGGCTTGGGTTTCTCACAAAATGATAAGAGTGCTCAACATCAAAATAAATAATGGTATAATGAAATGTTTTTCATCTTTTCCCATATTATCTTTTAATATTTTTGTGCTTTTGGGATAAGTAATAGAAACATAATATTAAAAAATGGTATAGGCAACTACCTAACTAGGTAGATTCACTTCCACAAGTAAAAATACAAACAATAGCTAACCTAGCTACAATGGGGTTTGTGAATATAAATAATGGTATATGTAACTCACTAGCTAAGGAGATGCAAATTCAAGGGTAGGACATCTAATAATAGATAAAAATGGCTGAAATAACACATGTGATCATGTCAAGGCAACAATGTCAACTAAATAGTATAAAAATAGAATAATACGTAGTAGTAAAGAAATCCAAGGAACCATTCAATAGGAAAAAACCATGTGTTAACATATCCTTCTATACTTGTCTATAAAAGAGGCTATAAATATTTATCTAGCTAATATACTTCATAGAACATGCATTTAATATGTCTAAAATGACTTGAATCATAATTAGGATCATAATTAGTTATTGGGTATGATAGTCTAGATTATAATGGTCCAAGATGAAAATAAAACTAGGTTAGTGCAATATAAATTATCCAAGTGACAATAGCTTAGGGTTATAGTGGTCAGGGTATGGTGGTTACAATGGTCCAGAGTAGAATAAAATAGAGCATAATGGTCTAGGGTTATAATGGTCCAAAATAAAATGATACAAAACGTTATAATGGACCAGATTATAAGTATTAGGGTGGAATAAATTAATTCAACACAAGTTGCCCCCATGTAAGGTCCCTTGTATACAATGATTCATAAAAAGGTTATAAATCATAGAACCACTTGAGGTGCACAATATTAATGGGTTCTGAGAGCTCTTTGCCATTTGGAATAGCCAATTTGTATTCCCATGATCCATAGTTTTTTGTAACCATGTATGGTCCTGGATAATTGGGTTGGAACTTACCCTTATTCTTATGTTCAACATTTTTGTTATTTTAATTTTATTTAAAGAATAGGTCACCAATTTCAAACTCTCATGGGAGAATGAACTTATTATATCTATGATTCAATCTATTTTGATATCTCTCATATTATTTAGGGTAGCCTAGTACTTGACATCAAGTAGTTCTAGCTCCTACAACCTAAAAACTATACAATCTTCACCATCTATAGTGTCTCTAATGAAACCCACAATGAATTTATCTTGACCTTCACTAGGATAATATCCTCTATAACATAAATTAGGGAATATAGAGTGGATCATATGGGGGTATGATGACTAGTGATATAGACCCTAAGGGTAGGAAAAATTTATAGGTGCTAATTATGGTGAGTGTCATTGATAATATTCTTTAGGATTATAAAAATTGTTTTATTACATGCCTCAAATTGAATATTTCCTTGTGGGTTACATGGCATGGACTTTATATGCTTAATTTTGAACATGAAGTAAAGAGTTTTAACATCTTTATTTATGAATTATCCACCATTATCAGATATAATATGGGATGGGATACCATATCGATAGATGATATGATGATGGATAAATTTGGAAATTTAATTATTAATGATGTAAATGAGAGGAATGGACTTAATCCACTTAGTAAAATACTTGGTAGTAGTTAAAATGTGTTTATGGAAATCAAAATTGGGTGGGTTTATTTTCTTGATGAGATCAAGACCCCATATATAAAATGGCCATGGTGTTGTGATCAGTTGTAGTGGAAAGGAAGGTATGCATATAAAATTACCATGTTTCTAGAAAGAAACACATTTCCTAACATAATTACTAACATCTATTTCCATCTTAGGCTGATAATACCCTATTATGAATAACTTCTTGGCTAAGACTACATGACTAGTGTGCCCCCCAAACATTGCTTCATGAACCTCCCTAAGCGCTAACTTGGATTATCCAAAGGATAAAAAATGAAGAATAATTACATAATATCCCTTATAATAAAGCATGTTCCCAAGGAGGTTTTAATGGGCTAGGAAATGAAGGAATATTTTCTAGAAATTGTGTGAAAGTTTAGGGGGAAAAACATGGTCATGGATATAATTATAAATGTTTTGTAATGAGTGTAGTTTAGGTGAAGGATTAGGATCAAATGTTTTTCATAACCTATATAAATATATAAATATTTGAGTGGGTTATAAACTATTCTTGATGAGAAAATTATACTCTTTGACACTGCTACCAATTTATACCATGGATCTAATTAGAGCCATTGCATCAATTGATCTATTATTGTCTTATGGCACCTTTTAAAATTGTTAAAAATTGAAGTGGGACTTTAAATTTTCAATGATTTTATTTTAGGGTAAAATCTTGTCATCTCAAGTATGATATTAGTTTGTGGTTTTATTAATAATCAATTGATAATATCCATATATCACCTTGTGTTGTAAATCACACTATATTGGAAGACAAAGTCCTGTAATAAGAGATTCATAGTCAAACATATTGTTGGTGAAATGAAAATTGATATTAAAATCTTTGGTAATGAGATCCCTTTATGGTATGACAAAAAAATACCAATTCTATATTCATGATATGTAAAGGAGCCATCAAAGTATAACTTCTATTGTTTAGATTCATGAGAAACTTCTTCTATCACCATGATAGAATCATCTAGGAAATAAAAAATGAGTGGTTGAGTATCTATAATAGGATCCTCTAAAATTTAATCTACAATGACCTACCCCTTGATATATATTTGGTTTTTGTGCTCAATATATAATACACTCTATATCATGAACCATTTAGCCATGCAACTTATAATATTTTCTTTGGACAATAAATACTTTAGAGGGCCCACTTTAGCAATAACAATAATTTTGTTGTTTAACATGTAGTGTCAATACTTTTAGGATGTGAACACAATTAATAAACAAGCCTTATCAATAGGAGTATAATTATTCTTATATGCTACAAGCATTTGGCTAAAATAATATACTACATGATCTTTTCCTTTGTCATCATGATAAGCCAAGAGTGCCCCCAGTATATGCTATGTGGCTAAAATATAGAGAAGTAATGCTTGTCTAGGTGTTGGTGGTATCAAAAGTAGATGGTTTTCTAAGTATGATTTGAGATTCATTTATGTTTATTTACACTCAACATCCCATTGAAAAGTGACCCCCTTATTTAAGAAGTGCATGAAGGGATGAGACTTGTCTACCATATATGAAATAAACATGCAAATGGACTACATATTTCCTTGTATGATATAAAACTATTTAAAATTAGAAGGCAAAGGCATCTCCATGATATACTTCACATTAGAAGAATCCACTTTAATCCCTCTTTGTGATATAGTAAATATTATCAATTTCATGAAGTGATGCAAAAAACACACTTCTTAGGATTCATATGAACCTTGTATTCAATAAATCTCTTAAAGATCCTTCATAAAATGTTAGGGTGTCCAAAATTTGTTCTTGATTTTTATATAATATCATCAATAATATCATGCATCATGTCATGAAAAATTATAGTCATATCACATTGATATGTGGCCCCAAAATTATTGAATCCAAAAGGCATGACTTGGTAACAAAATGTTCCCCATGATGTGGTGAACATAGTTATATGTTGGTCCTCTGAGGTTATCTTAATCAAATTATATCCTGAAAAGCCATCCACAAGGAAAAACATATCATACCCATAAGTTGAATCAAAAATCATGTCAATGTTTAGTAAAATGAAATAATATTTAGGGCATGATTTATTAATGTCTCTAAAGTCAATACATAAATGAATACCCTATGGTTTTTTTCTGACTAAAACTATGTTTAATATCCATTCAAAATAATTGAGTGGTCAGATTAATCCAACTCCCAATAGTTTATCTAGATCCATTTTCAATAAAATATTAATGTGTGGATGCATATTTCTCAATTTTTTCTTCATTGGTTTGGCATCAATATGTACAACAAGGTGATGCATGACGAAAGTAGGGTCCAAGCCTAGCATGTCTAAATAAGCCCATGTAAAAAAAAAAAAAAAAACCTTATAATGGTGATAATATAGTCACACTCTTCACTGGTGAGGGATGTTCCTAGATAAATAGTTTTTGGATCATCATGGGTTTCCAAGTTCACTTCAAGGGTGTTCTCTATGAGTAGTGTAGAACCATCCTCTAAGATTGTGGGGAATGTCTAATCTTAATTCTCTTTTTTTAATTAAACTTCTAATTGTTCATCCCAAAGCTCAAGATAGTGATATGAATCTAAGTCTATTGGTTCAAGTAATGTCCTATTTTCAAATACCTCTATAAATTCTAGAGCAAGATTCTCTAAGAATCTATCATTTTTAATAGTGACAATGGCATTGGCTATAGAACTAGGACTTGGTGGACCCCAAACATACTTAGGAGATGAGAAAACTTCCCCATCTAAGAACACCTAAAATAGGTTTTCACTCAAAATATTATCTTTATATTAAATTTTTCCCTGACCAATGAGAGCCTCAAATAGCTTTTCACCTAAATATATTGATGTTTTATATTTTTTGTGACCAAGAAAGTTTTCCTACTTTTCAATGTAGTTGGTAGAATCCAAGGAGAAGTCAAGACATGATTATGATTGCCAATTAGTAATCCATCTCTAAAGCCCATCTAATTGATAATAAAATCCTCATTTTTAAAGTCATCTATGGGTATGATAGAATTTTTTTGGTCCTAATATATGAGGTTAGGATAGCAAAGGTTAAATAGACAATAAGTTGTAATACTCATAATGGAATTACAATCAAATAAATATGTGTCAGATAGCTCATTATAAACACTATAATGGGATTTTGCATCATTTTTGGGAGTATTTTCATTAGTAAATTTAGAGGAATCAATATAAAAATACATGAGGTCACCCCTAGGTAGTATAAATTTAAGACCTTGACTCATACTAGGTTTACCAGCTAATAATGGTTCCAAGATTCCTTGCTCTCATGATCCTAAGAATTTTTTTGTGTAATCCAAGTGATCCATAATATGATTAGGGATATGGTAATTTGGATTTTGAAAACATTTAGAAAGGCCTTTAAAATATAACCAATATCCTCTAGTAAAGGATTCTTTATCTTGATTTCGTGAAGTTACTAGTAAAAATACCACTAGTGATGCTTTTATTACATTTCCAAATCATGTTGGGCTTGTAAGGTGTTTTAGATGGTTTAGGTATACTGTAAGACTTAGGTAAGTGTGCAATATGTAAGGCATCCTTGAGATGGTACATGTAAATGTATGTACATGATTGGAATTTTATTTCAAGGTATCTCCTAAAAGATACATTGAAGGGCCTTGTAATAACTTCTATGCTGATTGTAAAGTTCCTTTCGAATTATTTGATATAACCATGACAAATTTCTATTGGTTTCATAACCTTGATGCACATTGTTGGAATTTTTTTTTGAAATATCTCCTAGGAGATACCTTAAACATGCATATGATTGGAATTTTATTTCAAGGTGTTTCCAAGGAGATACCTCAAAGTTAATTTGAATAACTTACACATTGATTACAAATGTCCTTGCAATGGATTTGATATAACCATGATAACTATTTATTTGGAAATAACACTGAAGCACACTATTGGAGTTTTCTTTCAATATATTTCCTAGGAGATACCTGAAACATGCACACAATTGGAATTTTATTTCAAGGTATCAAGTGTTAGGACATTGTAGTAGCTTTAAGGCATAGAAATTCATATGTATTGCCTATGGATGACATTAGGGCATGGGATGCCAACAATCTCATTGTAAGGCACTTCTTAAAATTCAAAAAGGATGTGGCTATGGATTATAAGCACCAAAAAGAGGTGCAAAAATTGATTTACATGGGTGAAATGAATGATGAGGTAGTCTTTAGAAATTTGACAAGGAATAATATCAAGATAGAAATGAGGATTGATAAGGATAATAAGAAAGAGGATATTTTGAATTCCCAACTCCCACCAACTCATTAGAGTATGTTTAATGCCAACTATGAGGAAGCAAAAGATGAGGAAGAAGATAATTTTACTCTCATTAAGAATAGGCCATGCAAACCTATACTGTAGGTTACTCCAAGTGGACAAACCCTATCTTTGAGCATAGATAAAGGGGAAGCTAGCAGACAACCTGACCCCTTTCAATGTCCTACACTTGTCTCTACATCTACTAAGGAAGTTGTTATAGAATGATTGGATCAATTAGATCCAAATGTCATTAAACTCGAGGAATCTCAACAAGGAATTGAGTTATCAATGGAAGAACTGTAGTCATTGGTTAGAAGGAATATGGAGAAACTTTACAGAAGAAAATATTCTACTAGAACTACCATGAGAGGATAAGTGACTTACACTTATATAAAGTGATGATGAAGAGTCACAAATATGGAATCCAACAAGCCAAAGTGGTCATGAAACTTGACCAAGTAGTGCCTTACACTTACATTATATCCACTTAGTTATATTTGGATGCCTTTTTTCGGCCCATGTAAACTTGTCTTAGGCATTTTTGAGCATATAAATAGGGGTTTCCCCCTCATTTGTAGCCCAAAAAAAATTGTTACCATAATTAATACAAGGAGCCAAATAATTTGAGAGTTTATTTGTAGTGTTATCTTGTGTGTGTTCTATGATTTCTAATTATCACACTTTCATATGGGTAATAGTTTCTTTTCTGCAAGTTAGTTTGGTAATAGCACATATTATATACTTTTGTTAGCCTAAGTTTAACACTAGGTTGACTAATTTGATAGTATACTTACTCTATTTTCTTCTCATTTACAATCAAATGTGTCATGTAATTTACTAGGACTGAGTAATTTTCATGCAAAGTATGTTGTTAAACATATGCATTTCCTTCCTCTTAATCTTAAACTACATTTAGTTAGCTTTGAGCATTATGCTAGAATTAGTAGATGATAGTTTCATGTGTTTTTGCCTCAAAAGTTAGCAAAATTGGTATCTTTGATCATCTTGAGCAAAACTTCATTTCTACCCTACCCTACACACTATTTGATCCACACATGAATCACTTTATCTTAGTTCATGTTATCAATATCCATTGTTCATTTACATTTTGGGAAAAAATAGGAAAAGATTGAAATAAATTTATAAAGATTAACAAGAATAAATGTCACTGCATAAACATTTGATGTCCCTATAATAGGGTTTGCTATCATACATTCAAATTTATGATAACATCTCTATTATTTTTTTTATTTTTAGTATTAGTTGTATAAACTACTCCAGCCCCAAATTCTTCAATGACTTAAAATTGAGTTTCTTACTTTTCCCTTGTTCCCTAGTGACACATGGAGCATAATAAGTACATCAAATATCTCAATAAAGAATCCTTTAATCAATAAATCAAGTATCTTTGAGATACCTATAGGCCTTCTTTCAAGTCAAAATATACTATACTTAGGGGTCTACCAGTCTTAAGACCTTTTCTAGGATTGTGGAGGCTATTTAGACCATCAAATGCATGAATTATTGAGATTAATAACCTCAATATAGAGATAAATAAGGATAAATTTGAGGTTCAAATAAGGATAAATAAACACAAATGTACATCTACAGCTAACTTCAAGAGCACTAATATAATCAATTGGGTGAACCATGCTTAATGGAGACTTCAAAGGTATAAACTTTAAAGTAGGGTAATGAGATTGTTAAGAGATCATCATAGATAGATAAACTCATGGGTACTTTGTGTATTGTAAAAACTCCCAAATCATTTTTATACTTGATCATAGTTCATAGAAAGGACATCACATCATGCCTAGTGGTATAAATATGATAAGTTTATTTTCATAATGAAATAATGGTGAACATGTGAAGAAGATAATAGTATAAAAGGAATGCTTTCAGTTGTGGACTTTGGAGGAGATCTCAAGGATCCAAACTCAGTTGAATATTCAATTCCATGAAATCTTCACCTATAACTACTTAAAGGACTTAGAAAATATTTTGACAATTAAGACATTGAAGCAACAAGGTCTTGCATATTTTCAAAGTCCATAAGATCTTATTATGTATGAAGAATGATGTTGAGATTAAAATTAATAATTGAATTGAATTATTAATCATATATTCATAGGAGGTAGCCTCATAACTAGATGTCTAGTATAGATACAAGCATCCCACAACCTTCGGTCATTCCAATGTTAGTCCAGATATGAATTAGGTTTTGAGTAGTCTGATTTTAATTGGGTGCAATTTGGGTTGCTAACATAAATCAAAGGAGATATTTTGGTCTTTATTTTTTCAAGGGAACTTTCTTTTCTACCTTACCTTAATACCTCCTTTTGAAAACTTTTAACATAAATCACTTTAGATTAATGCTCGTTGTGTATATCCATTTATTTATTTAAGAGTTTGGGCTTATATTATCAAATATAGAATAGTTCACATCATAAAAAATTCAAGTATATTACGTCACTACCATATTCGTATTGTCCCTATAATAGGGTCTATTTATAAAATAGAAGGTGGTAAGTTGTAAGCACATCATCTTTCTAGCAAAATTGAGTGAAACCCCAAAGTGTCACTACCATATTCTTCTTGTCCCTATAATCTTAAAAATGTTATTCTATTGTTTTCATTAAATCTATGACATAGACACACATCTATAGTCTAGAAGGGCCTGAGATGAATCTAAATATTCCCAACTTACTATTTCCTATCATGAACTTTTAGGTATTAGTACTCCAAAAATTAAGGTGGTTGGTTTCATTAATAAATATAAGTCAAATGTATTTATTTACTCTAGGAATAAACACAAATTCATTAATAGTAAGTTGTTTACTCAAATGAACTATTTAATTTACCAAGCTCCAAAATTTCAAATCCTAATTATAGGTGGGGGTATAGTCAAAATTTCTAGTAAATTCCATAATAAAAAGCTATGGGAGACTATCTATTATAATATCTTATGTGTTTCTATTATAATGAATGGGGATAAAATTGTTTTTATTGTAATGGCTCAACACTTTATGAATGATTATGATGAATTTTGAGTAACTATTCATGTTCATTTATTTAGAAGGAATGAAATTTGAACTGCATGGTTTACTAGCTAAATCTACACAATTGGTTAGTTTTCACCAGATGATTAAGATGGTAAAAAACTATGCAAAGTAATTATTTTCCATATAATCTAAACCAATAAAGGAGTCTAACCATATTGATTTAAAACTGGTGTAGTCTACACATTTTTTGTCTTATACACCCACTTGACTCCTTTGACCTCTTTTCCTTTTGGAAGGTCAACCAATTCTCAGGTTTGATTTCTCTCTATGGAAAAAAATAGAATGTGTAGGCCTAGGAGGGAAACAACTAACAATACTAAATAAAGCAAAAAATTAAGACTATGGGAAAAGTCCATACCAAATAATAGTGCTAGAAATGCTCAAAATAAACATGTAAGAAGAGATGAAATAGTGGAGGGTAGAGTTATAGCAATAAAACATAAAATTTGCATATATTAAATTCACTTAAAATATTATTACTTATTGTTTACAATGCATACACTTGTATAGCTACAATTCTTTAAAAGACTCACAATAGTAGAATTTTCATTTTCCATGCTTGAAATTTTCCATGTTGGGCTTCAAATTTTCCATGTCCAAAATAAAATCTCAATTTTCATCATCAACATTTTTATCATCCAATTTTACTTTAGCAAACTTTTATAGTTATAGCTATTTCGAAGACTCACAATATCAAAACATTCATTTTCTATATTTCAAGTTTTCCATGTCTGGCTTCAAATTTTCCATGTGAGGCTTCAAATTTTCTATGTTGGGCTTCAAAATTTCCATTCTAGGCTTCAAAATACTATTATCATCATCAAAAAATTTAGCATCCAATTTTATAATAGCAGAATCTCTAGCTCCATAATGATGTCTTGTCTGTCAAAATTTCATTAAAATCAAAACTCTTGTGTATGTGAAAAATATACTTATTGAAAGAGTAATTACTGAATATAAAATACAATCCCTCAAAAGAAATAAATCACCGTTAATCTTGTGGAGTGAAGGTTCATCAAATCCAAAATAACCCCACCATTATGGTAGGGTGATCTTCACGTGTATTTTGATATCGATCCATGAATAAGCCAAACATAGTTCAAACTCGATTGCCATATTATTTGATGATTTCACCTTTAAATTTCATAATAAAACTAATACCAAAACATATTAAATAGTTTATAGTCTATTTATATGTAAAAAAATAAGTCACTCCTACATGATGACATTCTAGTCAAGAATGAAGCCTTTATTAAATTATAAAACCTACCATCATCGACACATTGGCACAATATGAATCATTCTAATGCCACCATTTTAATCTCTATCACGTTACTTTAACATGATCTTGACATTGACCTAAGCAAAATATTAATTTCTCAAATAGCACCATTTTAATCTCACATTAATTTCACATGCTCAGAGATTACTTAAACAAGGATTTATTTCTTATGATGTGACTACTGGATATTTTTCCCACCAATGAGGCTACTCAAATAGGATTTTGGCATCCAACAAGAATATAAAATATATTAACTTTCTTAAATTATTAATTTATATGAACATATAAATCATGTTAGGTTAATCTCACCATAGCTAATTTAATCTCACACATTAAACACATATACTTAATTATTGATCTATGCTATAATTACTCTACTTAAATTATATGGTCCTTAGTATCACCATATTCCAAGTGAAAATATCATTTAAACATCAATGGGTCCTTGTTAGGTTATAAATTTGTCTTTTTGGGTGGTCTAGATGATTAACTGTAATTTTTTAAATTTCAAACTATTAAATATATTAGTTATTAAGATTATTTTATTATAATTATTAAAATTTTTTTTCTTTAATCATCCTAACATTCATCATTTGGGTTTTTATCGTTTCATTATTTCAGCCATAATTTTGTATTATCTTAAGTTTTCTATTACCGTGGATGGGGCTAATATATTTTTTGGATTGTAATGGCTCACCACTTTATGCACAATTGAGATGAATTTTGAGTAACTATTCATGCTCATTAATTTGTAAGGAAGGACATTTTAAATACAAGGGTTATTGGCTAAATCTATGCAATTGATTAGTTTTCAGTAGATGATGAAGATGATCAATAAAGGTGCAAATTAATTATTATGTGATTATTTTTCATAAAATTTAAATAAAACAAGGAGTATACCCATAATTAACTACAACTAGTTGATTCTACCCATTTTTGTCTTATACACCCATTTCACTCCTTTGACCTCTTTTCCTTTTGTACTAGGCTTTACAGCAGGGCTCACTATTGTCTAAGCCAACCTAGGGCCTCCCTGAGCTTGACACACATTATTAAAAATTGTACTATTTTTTTATTAAAATTTGATTTAATTATATATAGGTAGAGTACTTGGAATTATATTTTTTTTATAAAATTTTAGTGTTATAGTTTAAAAACTATATTTTTTCAAACAATAGTTATGTGCTCTCTCTTTCAATCTCCTCTCTTATGCTTGAAATGTATCTCTTATGAGACACCTTGAAGTGGAAATCCACTCTTGTGATTGAAATGTATCTCATAGGAGATACCTTGAAGGTATTATAGGGACATTCAAAATATCACCCAATAATGCTTTTATTCACACTTGGAATAAATTAGCAGACTTCAATTTTAGTTCAACTGCTTACAATTTCACTTTTTATGCAAGTTTTAGGATTTTGGGGCTTTAATGGTGATGCTAGATAGGATTTAGGCTCACTCATGCCTCAAGCTCTGATTGAGAGTCACCTTTATACCTTTTCATTTATAGGTTTTTTCATCTATTACCCATGTGTATCCAATGTTGCCTTCATTCAGCTATCTTCTAATTAAAATTTTCATATTTGTCAGAGGGTCAACCAACCATTGGCCTTTAAATTCTTATTTTATTTCTCACCATTAGATTAATATCTATATATTAAACATGAGCCATTTATTAAAAGCATATTCCTTTAATCTCATTGGCCACTATAAGTCTTTAATCTTTGTTATTACATCACACATCAAACTTTTGGGACTCCCATTTGTCTAGGCTAGAAAGTTAGGTTAACTTAAATTTGACAGTCTTACTACCATCAAATGCATTCTTGTAAATAAAAAATGATATGAGCATGAACTTATAAATTAAGTTCATCAATTTTCTAACCATCAAATGTGAGAATACCACTTGGCATCTTTTTAGGGCCTCTCAAGATTATGGACTTCACATGCTTTATCAGATTAAAAGAGTGATAGCCATTAGATCTTGCAAAGAGACCGATTATTAATTAGGTGGGCCCCATATTATTCTATCCACATGATTGTATGTTTTTGTGAAGTAAATTCCACTTATTCCTTACAAGAGAAATCTACTTTCATTAGATACTTATGTAAAGGCCTCCCCATGACCATCACGTGTCTCTTGTTTGATTCATCAGACAATTCCCCACCTTAGTCACTAAGATAATTTCAAGGTGAAACATGGACTTTCTATTTGGGGAACCAAAAATATTTTTATTTGAGATTGAAACAGAAACCATATGTTTCTATGTGAGCTTGAATGCACCTATGTACACCATAGAAGGCTCAAATAATCTAATGGATAAGTATTTCTTTCATGAACTCAAGGATATAAGGAAATTAACCAATTTTTAAAGGAATAAAACTTGCCAAAGGAATACATGGGGATAGATGAAGGATACAAGATACAAAATTCAATATTCAGTTTAGGCTAGACTCAGACATCTTAACTAGATAGGGTCCAATTGTTCTAATGCAATTTTGGGCACTAATAATTTCTATGTAAAGGAAATTTTACTTGTTCCTTGTAGGAGAAATCCATTCTTATTCCTATTTCAAGCATATCTCCTAAGTGATACCTTGAAGTGAAAATCCACTCTTTTTCATGTTTGAAATGTATCTCTTAGGAGATACCTTGAAGGTATTGCAAAAGCCTTCAAAATATCACCCAGTAGTGATTTTCACGTAACCAAAAAATCCACATGTTCCTTAAAGGAGAAATATAGTCTTGTGCTTGTTTGTAAGGTATATCCTACATGATACCTTGAAGGGTAAATCCACTCTTGTGCATGTTTGAAATGTATCTCCTAAAAGATGACTTGAAGGTATTAAAAAATCTTTTGAAACATCACCAATATTACAAAATATTTTGAAGGTAGCTCAATTTATCTTTAAAGATAACTCAAAAGTTACCAATTTATCTTCATTGAGATCACAAATTCAAAGTTTTCTAGAGAAAGTTATCTTTCTTATTCTTTCTTGGAAAAAATTGTACAAAATAATCTGTTTATCTCAAACTCAAATTCTTGGATTTATTAAACCATTTATACAATTTCCAAAAGATAAATTACCCCCTCTAGCATGTAAGCCTGCTCATCTATTTATACAATTTAAAGATACTTAGTTATAATAGGAATCAACTTCTTCAATTCACATGTGCTATGTTAAAATTGGGAACCATTGAATAACAACTTCGTCAAATCTCTCTGCCATGGCATGCAATGATCAATGACATGTAGCACTTTTTAAACTTCTTATTTGGATTGATTACAAATACTTTTCATGTAGCACAAAGTTAGATAAAGTAACTTACTTTTACAAAATGACTCTGAGTAATGGAATTTTAGCCAAATTACTTAAGTTATTGAAATTTACAAAAGTAATTTTACTTTAACAAGTAAATCATAAAATGATATTACTTTTATATAATGATTATTGCAAACAATATTCTTAATAGAGTATGTATGAAGAAGAAGAGAAAAAGAGAATAAGAAAAATTGTTCAAGATTTAGGCTCTAGTGAGTTTAATTCATGAATCTGGCTTCTACATTTTTCTTTATACTTTATGTGCTAAGATATCATTGATTGGATTGCTACATGATCTATTTTTTCAATAAAATGTATTTTTATCTCCAATCTCAACATTTCTCTCTCTATCCTCCCACATTGAGATTTAAATCTCTCAATACTTGGTCCAAGTATTTTTAGTTCCTCCTTGTATTGCTTCAAATCTTTGACTAACTTGGTTATGAAAAGAGTTATAGCTTTGTCTATCCACTGCCTGAATTGTTCATTAATTACTCTACAGTTCTTGGAACATTATCACTAGACCAAATACCAGTGACACCAAAAAGGGAATATTGAAGATCAAATTTTGTACTATGTACATCTTCTTCCAATTTATTCATCTCCTCTTCCATGTCCGGTAATATTCTCAAACAGAAAGATAAGAGATAATATTCTTATTTCACCTTCTTTGCAAAAAGAGCTATTTATTCTTCAACCAATATTTTCTCACTTAAATTCATTATTACTTATAGAATTTAATATTGGAATTTATAAATACCATTCAAATTTTTCAACTCATTTATTGCTACTTTTATTTCAACTATCTTATCCAGAATTTCTTGATGAACATCTAGGATGCTTGGGAAGAGTTCTTGGGCTTTTTACTTCATTTTATCTATCCATTTATCTATATCCCTTTCCCTATCAAAATTTTCTTCTACCTTAGCTATTAATTATGGTTCAATTGGCTCTCCTAAGGTAATTTATTATTGGGGAAAATATTTGGCTACTTTAGCAATTATTTCACATAACTATGCATTTTGTTCCTTTAACTTTGCCTTGGTAGCCTTTTCATCATTCAACTTATTAAAAAGAGAATAAATAAAAGTTTGAGTGTCTTATTTCAAATTATAAATCTTTACTTATCTAAGGGGTATTCTTTTAAATTTTAATCCACTCCTATTAACTTCTTGTTTGCTCATTCCTTGGGGAGGAACTGCTAACTCAACAAATTTTTGGCCTGAACATTTAATTAGTATCTTTGAAGTTACTTTAGATTATTTGGTTTCTCACCTCTTTTATCCAAAATTTTCAATAATTTTAAATAAATCTCCTCAATATTGACCACTTTGATCTAGGAGTAGTTTGTGTAGCTAGCCAAGATGAGAAATTAGTTGACATGGAAGTGCTAGAATGAATGATTACCTATTGCCAATGACTATCTTGAACTATTTGTTCCTAAGAAGGAACTTACTTAGTTGACATCTCTCCTTGAGCTTCCTTTGTAGATTTAGAAACTTTATTTTTAGGCTCTACTTCCTAATTTGATGTTATTTTCTTAACCTCTATTTTTGTCTTTATCTTTTTCTCATTCACCCACAACCTCCTTCTCAGTTTCAACTACTAGTTTTTCTTGAGAAGTCTCTTGAGAATTGTTTCCTATGAAGTTACTTCTACAAAAAAATTTAAATTATAGGTCACTCAACCAAAGGAGGTGATGGTGGTGAATTAGGTTTAGTGGAAGTGGAATGAGTGGAGGTGGGAATAGAAGGAGGAATGGGAGAATAAATAGGAACAATAGAAACCAATGGTGACATAGAAATAGTTGGTTGTGTTGGCTCCTTATCTTTTACCATTGAGAAGGTATCATCAAAAATTTTCTTTAGCTTTAACTTATTTATAATAAACTAACTACTTTCTCATTGTATTATCTCTTTACTCTTTTGTCCCACTCTAGTAGTCTCATTTATCACCTCCTTCATACAATAACCATTATCAAGTATCCAATTAAAAGTCATCACAAAAACATTTGAAGTCCTTTCTAAAATTGTTTGGTCATGATTATCTCCAATAATATTCAATAAAAGAGGGGCACTATCTCCTCCTACTATATGGAAAGTGTCAATAGTAACAATACCATCATCTTCTATGTCCTCAAGAATGGTATCTAAGTTAAACGTATAGATTTGTTCAACAATTATTCTACTATTATCCCTTTTTCTTACATCAAACTCATCCCTATAATCAATCCAAAAATATTTTAGTGCTAGGATATGAATATATTTGAGGGAAATTGTATACAGTTCCACACCTTTACAATCAAAATTTTCCATATCATCAAAATTTGTTTGAGTGTAATGCTGATACATCTCTTTTTCCACATTTTTTGGCTTGTAAATAGTGGGGCAATGATAATGGCCAATTACAATAGGAAAATTAATGGCTACCTTGTGAGCCTTAGATTGCAAATCATGAAACTCAACTAATTGCTTACAAAATTCCATAAGGATCCACTTGTCACTTGGATACCTTGGTAGCTTGATAGGTGCTCCTAAGAAACCTCCTACTCTAAGATATGAGAAATCAAGAAATTAAATGAAATTGTAGCCATATAGAGAGACTGCATCCCATGCCTCATTTTTTACTCTTATATGCTTAAAATATGTCACAAACTTAAAAATAATCTCATAGAAGAAATCATCATTTACTACAATGTAATTTTTTTAGTATTCTTCAAGGACTAGTTGAGGATAATATTCATATATTGGTACTATTGATAGTATACCATTAGTATTTAACCTTAAGAAGGCTCCACTAGAGGTTTTTGTATATATAAGATATGAATTCATTTTGAAATCAAAGGTGTATAATATATTCTTCAGTTATTGATCCATGTTATCACTGATCATTATTGCCTAGTCAATTTTAGCATAACTCTAAGTCACATCAATGTTTCTAATATAATCATACATCTAGGATGAAAACCATTTGGAATTATTTTATCCATATATTTTATATAAAATATTAATGGTGTCATCCACGTCTTGAACAAAATTTGATCTGATAATGTGCTTGGGTAACCTTGAAGGTTGTTTTTTTTCTTCAAGTAATATGTATTCATAATCTTAATATACTCTATTTTTTCCTTTCCCAATGCTTATCAACCATCTCCATTGAAATATAAATCACTTTTGGTGAGGTTGGGATATTTAAACAATAATTAAGTTATTGGACATCTAACCTCATAACCACATTTCCACCAACATCTATTACCACCCTAGTCAGATAGTCATAGTACTTAACACATGCTAACGCAAACTTAGGAAACTAAGCTAAGCTTGGGAAAGTTGTAGCCTAAATAATTCAAGTGTAAGAGTGGAGTCTTTACAAGGGCCTTTGATCTTTCCAAAATCTCAATCATAGATATGTGCCCCATGTCTATGTCACATATTTTGGTGAGTTTAAAAATAATAATTGACTCAGTAGGGTATCCTTTTTATTCATACTTCATTTTTGGTTCTTGAAATCTGACATTATTTACTTTTGATTTACCCTTATTTCTTGGTTCTAGAATCTCCTCAAGTGATAACTCTAGGGATTCCTTGATAATCTTGACTTATACTTCTAATTCCACTACTTTTTCTTCTATCCTTCTTGAACTCTCTGATCCAAACATTGGCTTTTGGATAATTTTAATGACCTTGAAAAGTGTTTTTCAAACACTCACTGACTACTCCAACTAGTTTATAATAGTTGAAAGGAGTTTAACTCTTTATTCTTTGAAATATTTCTAAACAAGTTTGAAGTTCTAAGTAATTGGAAATTTCTAAAATACTAAGTGTCTTGCCTTTAAGTAATAGGGCTTAGAAACCCTAAATAGGTCTTATAAGAGCATGAGCCTTTAAGTATTTTAGAATTTCTATATTTTGAGAGATAAATAATTCATGTTTTCAACAACAAATTACTTCAATTCCAAATCCCAAATTAAGTTCAAGAAACCTAAATAAGTACTAAGGTAAAGAAAACCTGAGTGGGTCTTAGATGATAATTTATGGGTTTGCTCAGGGTCAATACTTTGTCTTTACTTAAGCGAGTTACATCCATTCAAAATATTGAACTAAAAATATTTTAGGAACTTGAAGAAGTCTTTTTGGAGTTGGGTTTCTAGTAGGAAGATCCTTGCTAGTAAAAACCCAAAGTTATGAAGGTTAAGAAACTTGAAGAAGTACTAGGGAAAGGGAAACCTAATTGAGTAAGATTTTAATGTAGTTTAGGGTTTCATACATTACTTACATAGGATAAGGGATTCAAAGAAATAAATTATGGGAAACCTAATGGACTAGGGCCTTTCTAAATTAGGGATTTGAGGGCAAGTTACTAGGTGTCAAAAACATGAAGTAAGAAAGAGGGACTAGTAAACCTGATTACGTAGGGAAACTAGAAAACAAGGGCTTGTGTAGATATTTTTTATTTTAATTTTTGTAACATGAATAAAACATGATAATATATTTTGAGATTTCTAATTTTTAATTAAAACAACTTTTACCAAGAATTTGAAAGAGAAAACAAATCTTAACAACACTGATAGTCAAAAGACAATAACAACATGAGAAAAATAAAATGGGGATAAAACAACCTAAAAAAAGAGAAAGAAAAATAAATTGGTTTATTAATAAATTACTTACCACAACTACAAATGGGTCAATAATATAATCATGAGAAATTACTCGAGAGAATAAAAATGCATGATTCAAGGTTTGCAGGGGCTGTTACTTATTTGAATGAATTGGAAATGAGGTGGAATTTCTTAGATTTATATAAATGCCAACACATTTATTGTAATAATGGAAAATCCATATCATCCCTTACTTCCCTTTTTAATCAGGCTTTTTGAATTACTTTACACATTTTAATTAATGATGTAAAGCACTTTTGGAATATCAATTTGCTCTAGGTTCATGAGTAATTTAGGTTCATAAAATGGAAATACTTTTGCTTATGAATTTAAATAATTAAATCTCTTTAAAAATACCAATTTGGCCTATATAATGTTATTTGGGTTTTTAAGACAACTTAACTCCTTTTGTTTTTCAAGTAAAGTAACTCGAGAAACCCAATTAAAATTAGGGAGTGTTGGTCAGGTTTCTAGGACTGCTTAACTTATTTAGTTTGGTAAGTAAAGTAATTCAAGAAACTTGAATTGGTTTATGAGGAGTGAATTTAGTTCTTGATACAACTTAACTTATTTTTAAGGAAGTAAAGTAACTTGGAGAACTCGATTTACACTACAAATGAACTTGCTTTAAGTGTTAAAGTGGATGAGTAAAATGATTTGAGTGATGCTTATAATAAAATTCCTTTAGTTCTCTGGAATAATTTAGGATCAACTAAGGAAAGTTAAAAATACTTGAAAAATAAAACTAATAGAACTCAAGTTCTTTATTCAGGAGATTGGCTTCAAGCAATATAACTGACACACACAAGACCAAAATGCAAAAATTTAAAAAAAGGGGGTTCCCCAAAATATTTAAGTGTCAAATTTTTGGGACACCACAACCAAAATAGGTATGAATGATCTCTAAATTTTAAATTTTTACTTGGAAATGTATAACCAAAAATAGGTGTGAATGACCATCTGGGAACAATATGCTATTGTGAATGATTGAAACGTGTTTCCTAGGAGATACCTTAAATGTACCTATTGATGGGAATTTTGGCACATACTATAAATATAATTCCCCTCATCTCTCTCCTTTGAAAAAAATGTCTATGGGTTCCTTTTCCCATCAGATTATATTTGATGGTGCACATAATTTATTTTTGATTTGGTTATACTTTATTAGTTAAAGTGTGAGTTAATGTATATATTATGAATATTGAATATGTATTTTTTATTATAGTTTAGAATCAACATTTGTTGATACATTTAATCACTATTCAAAGACAAAAAAATTACATGAAATTATGCAATATGTAACTTGTATTTTATAAAAGATCAATATTTAAATCATTTCAATTGATTTGTAGAATGTCTTCAGGTGAAAATATAATTACCACACTTAAAAGGTAGAAGGTAGATTCACTCAAAGATAATTTGGATAAAAGGTAGAGTAAGGCCTCACTCTAAGATAATATGGATATATTACCATATAAAATACCAAAACTAAAATTAAATCCACATAAACATCTTCCATTTTATGGAGGGACAAAATTCCTCTTGTTGATTGGTATTTTGAATTGTTTACTCTGCCAAACATGCATCTAGATATATACTTGTTTATTAATACATCAGGAAAAGAATCTTCTCCAATTGGTAAATCCTAGCTTGTGATAAGGTTGAAATTGAATATGCCCTTCAATTTAAACTATAAATATGGAATGGAGAAGAGGGAATTCTCCATCGAGCTACAACTACTTTCACTAAATTTACACCCAGTAAAATAGAGTTGACAAAAAATAATATTTCTCCTTCTTGTGAAACATTTGGGTTTCATTTGATTAGATATGGTAACCTTAAAATATATGGTTGATAGACAAAGATAACTTGGTTAATAGAATACAAAACATGTTGAAATAAAAACATGAACAAGGTGAAAAAACTTCTTCTACTTACCACCATACAAACAAGTATTTAAGATACCCTACAGACATAAGATAATCAACATTAAATAAAACAAGACAATTAAGGGAAACCTATTTGTATGCAAAATTGAAGGAGGCCATATAAGTACTCACACTAGTGGATAAAAATAAGATCAAATAAAAGGTTGAAACACTTTTGTTGACACAAAATTTTGATGAGACACACAATGAGTTATCTACATGGTATATTTCCTCTATAAATTATGCCTTGAACATTCATGTACAACTCTATGAATAGGGGGATGCAAATATCAAAATAATAAATCTCAATGAAAGAGGAATGAATGATATAATTCATTAATTTTTAAAAAATAATTAGGTTCCAATGAAGGATACTTTGTTAATTCCTTTTGATCTAATCAACCACGACTATTTTATTGAATCAAAGGAAGTCCTAGAATATATGATGGAGAAAAAAACCATAAAGTTTAAAATTTTAGATGGCCAAGACATAATCACATCAAAACAAAGAATTCTTTTAGAGGAGGATTACAATACATAATCATTGAGAAATAAATGTTCTTTTAAAAGGGCAAGATTTCTAAAAAATTATTCTATGTTCCATTTTTTGTACACAATATGTAATCACTATAATGAAGCAAATGAAAAAAATTATAAGGATTTATTTATAGAAATAATTTGATCTACATGTGACCTTATCAAACTAAGAGTTTTGAATAATATTTAAATAGGGAAGTAAAAGATAGAATAAATACATGAAAAATATAAACACTTATTCAAACAAATAAACTATTCAGCACAACAACTACAGGAGAGAAAATGCCTTCTTTTCATGAAACAACCTATTTAGGATTGTTTTGATAAGGCATTTGATTTGTTTAAAAGTGTTACTTTACCTAGTTCATATAAGAATTATTTAAATTTTATTGATACAACAGTACTTAGAAATATTCAAGGGCTTTTAGAGAAAAAAGTAGAACTAGTAGATTTATTAAAAAAAGGGTCTATTTTCCTCTTGAAAACCCTTAGGTACAACATGGATAATTGGTGTAAAAAGGTGAATCTAGAAAGTATCATATTATCAAAAATTGTATATTATTTAAGAAACCATGATTGACACAGTCACTAGACCAAATAATCACACCTGAAGATGTAAAGGAGCATTATAATTTTTTTGTGAAAAGGTCTGATGATTTGTGTGTCCATAAAAAAGGATAGGAAGAATTACCTCTATATTCATTAAGAATATTGAAAATTTATCTACATAATGATGGATGTTAGCTTACCAAGATAGATATAGAAAGATTCAACTACCATTACAACCCCCCTTGTCTTTGGCCATCCATTTTAGAAGATTTTGGTGAAATGTTCTTTCTTAGTGTGAATTTTGATTTGATAATTATTTATATTATAAATCTCACTAAAGTTTTGAAGGAAGAACATTGTCACCTATTTCTTCAGGCATTGATTGAAAAAATTATTGTTAGGGCCTTCAATGTATTCATCATCCATAGCATAGAACATTATCCTACCATTCAAACCTCTCTCAAGAATCTGTGTGTTGGTGATTTCTATTACATGAAAGATATGGGTGTCATACTATGGGGTATAGATTGTAATGGATTTGATTGGACACATATTATAGGTATCAATTTTTGTTAGGATCTAGCTCATTTTTAGTTGCCAAGTTTCTACCTCCATTTTAAAAAACTAGATTAGAGGATGGTTTTGACATCTAAAAAGATGTACCAACATTTTAAATAATTATATCACAAAAATATGAAGGCCATTAACAAATTATTTGGATACCATCTTTTGGGAGACACTTATCTCTACTTTTAATGATTTGGATGCATGTGACATCTTAAGGGTATATATAGGAGCTAGATTAGTGTGTGTTTGTAAGAAAATGAAAATAAATTTATCTTTAATTACCAAAACTAAAGAATAAATTACTTTTAATGTTCAATTTAAAATTTTTTTGACCAATTTAGAGCAACAATATAAGAAAAACTATTTCGATCACTACCAGGTTATTAACATTCTTTTTTAATAATTATGCTTCATTTTCCAAATATAACATCCTAATAATCTTTCAATGTATATGCTTTATTATTAAAACTTAACATCCTAGCAATCTTTTTTTGTGTAGCACCAATGACAATGCATATAAGTGAGGAAAAAATAATAATAGAAAATCATATCAATGAACATGACACATTATAAGATGAAGAAGGTAACGTATTAAGATCATGAATATTTTTTAAATTATATAATGTTTTATTTATCAATGATTCATAATACTAACAAAATATTTTTTCATTTGTTTCTATTTAAATTAAAATAATACACAATTTAGCTCTAACACTTTGTGTCTACAACACAACGACCCATGACACAGCTCTAAAGGTTGGTGCCTCCGTGAAAAAAACATAAGGTAAAACTTTACCACAAGACTTATTTTTAAAATAAAATTATCAAATCAATTTAATAATTTACCTAAATTATATAATAATATTTAGGGAATAAAGAACCAAAGTTTTAATGAAAGAGTGCACCCATACAAACTACAAAAAAACAAAAAAAAAGTGAAAACCCCTTTCAATAAATGCATAATTATATAGTTTTATACAAGTCTAGAATATATTAATTAACTTTATTTATTGAAACACATTAAAATTGTTTTTTTCTTCATGGACAGGAGATTGTATAAGACAATAAAATATAGAGTTGCATCAGCTTAGGATTTGGAAGTGTTGTTCATTTTATTGTTGTGTAGACTAAATGTGATTGTATTTACCCATTAAAATGTTGTTTAAAAGTTTAATTTACCCATTACAATGTTTTTTACATGTTTAATTTATATAGTTTAAAATAAATCAATATGTGCTATTAAATTTTGATGTAGAGTATCCATGACAGTGTTCTTTATCAATAAAAAAAACAATAAAGTATATTGACATGCTAACAATAATTATATTGCTATTGATTTATATAGTTTTTAACTTGACATGTCTTATTGGAAGTATATGAAGGGGGTTCAAATATTAAGGTGTATTATATTATGATTTGAATTTAGTGATAGTGAACTATGGCTTAGAATAGTAAATCCTTTTTTTTTTCTTGTGATGGGTTGTGTAAACATATAAATATGTTTTGGTATGTATAAGAGCTACATATAATACTTTAAGTTTTGTAAAAATATTAATATATGTTGGTTGATCAATGTTAAATTCCTATCAACATCTATTATAAATGAGTTATGGCTAAATCAGACTGATTCAGATTTTGATACATTCATGGTCAAGTTATAAGGATTCAATAGGAACTTTTATATGCATATATGTGTTACAAAACTAGAAATAGAAATGGTACAACCATGTAAAATGAGTATTATATTTAAAAAGTGCTTGAGCATGTAATTAATTTTATGTGTTTATATGAAACTTTATAAGATTTAAAGAAATGTGAAAAAAATAAATCAAATGAAATGCATTATGTTTTTATGTCACAATGAGAAATGCTAATCAAAATCGTATCAATGACTAGTCTAGTAACATGTAAAACATTCTCTTGAAAATTTTCATGTTATATCTCTTATAATATAATATTATTATTAATAAATGATTCATTTCTTTTTTTTTAAATTGTAGACATTTTAAAGGAGGAGCTAAAACAAACATCTAAAAACTATTGATTTTGGGGTTGGATGACTTTTTATTTGTTTTGCACAAAACAAAAGATATGAAAATGGATGATATAGGACGAAAAGAAGATTATAAAATTTAAAATATGTCATACCACATTAGAGATCATTCCAATGAAATTTTTAAGGTAGCACTACAGTCCTTTACTCATGTTGGCATTTGGTCAATGATAGAGGACAATAATTTGAGGATACTAATTCAAGCCATAGGTTACACAAGTTCAAATTTCATGTTTGTTTGGGGGGAAAATATTCTAAGCCGTTCAATATAAACATAAATAAATTGGATGAAGTTATTTTTAAAGGGACCTTCAAAGACAAATTTTCAATTTCCAACACGTTGTTCATTGATTGTAATTCTCAAAATTTGTGTTACAAATCAAAAATTAATAACGAGTTATGTTACATCAAGTAGATATATTGGAAATGAAACTTGGAAAGATGAAAAGGATTTTATAATTAAAATGACGTCAATCATCACATTCTTGAGAGAAAGCAAAGAATTCATGCTAGTAGTTGTGAACCAATGTTTAGAGAGATGTAACTTCACATGATTCTTTCAAGTGTATTACTGATTATAAACTATAATTCTAGTAATAAACACTAATATGATCAATTTCATACAATTCAATTCTAAATTATTTCAAAAATAGTTTTGAATTAATTTCAAAATAATCAATTCTAATTTATAATTACTTTTCTCTAGTTGTTAGTGCAATTTGATTTATGGTTAGAGATTCCCTTAAATTATTGACTTAGTATATTGACACTTGCTCATTCAGAAGATTTTCTTAATGAATAACAAAAAAATTATTGTCATTGAGATATTTTATTATGTAGATGAACTAGATTCAATCTTAATATGTTTTCATCCATAATTTGGCCAATCAAATAGTGCCACGTGTCCCAACTATGGAAGCTACTTCAAAGTATCAATGATCGGTATGAAGGCCCAAAAGGGTGCTACTAGTTCAAAATAGTCCAATATATTCAAAATGATATGCTCCTAAATGGCTTTAAATAATTTTTTTTTAGAATATATAAAATTTACATGATATTTATATATAAAATATTCTCCACTCTACTTTAGTGGGTATAATTTCAAATTATTTATTATCTATGACCCAATTTAATCAAAATGATCTATGCTCAAAAGGTTTGAAACAATCTAATTTATTTGGGAAACATAAATTTATTCATTTTTGGAGAAAATATTCTTCTAAATCATTAACCATTTTATAGGTATAGGTATAAATTATTCAAAATATCCCTATTTACTCAAAATGATCTATGCCCAAATGCTTTGAAATAGTCCAATTTATTTTGAATATAACAAATTTATTTTTGGAGAAAATTCTCTTCACTCCACTTTAGTGGGTATAATTCCATTTTATTTAAAATAGACTTATTTATTTGAAATGATCTATTTTCAAATGGTTTTAAAGGCTCCAATTTATTTAGAATATATGAAATTTATTTTTTGGAGAAAAGTTTCTCAACTCCACTTTACGGTGTTGGAGAATTTTCTCCACTCCACTTTAGTGGGTTTGAGTCCAAATTATATGAAATAGTCCTTTTAATTGGATGTGTTGGACCAATTAGGTTTGGTGATGTAAGTAAATGGGGTGGAGATGAAAGTGAAACAATACTTACCTCTGGAGTAAGGGTGGCCTACGAGACTTAAATCTAGATGACTGAGTCCTTAGCTTTGTACTATTGGGTGGTGTTGGAAATTAATGGGGATGAAATGGAATAGATTATGAATGGAATGGAAATAGGGATTGGAATTAAATGGGAATGTGAAGTTGTAAGAAGGTAAAGTGGAGTGGATAATTGAGATTCTATAAATCGGGTACCCTGAGTGTCCACTTCAATCAATTTTCTTGATTTCACTTGAATTATTATAGTAGGTAGTGTGGTTAGAATAGAAGGTGAAGTGAAAATTATAGGTGTAGGGGGAGTGGAGACAAGAGTTGGAGTTAACACCAAAGGTGATAAAACTTGAGGTCTTAGAGGAGTAAAAATAGGAGGTGGAGGTGATGAAACCTCTAGAGCAATATAGGTAGGAGAAGGGAGAATAATAGATATGGGGTTTGTCACTATGATTGTCATGGGGATTGAAGTTGTGGGATCTTGTGTTACTATTATGTATTTAGATGTAAGTTCAATTGGTTGTTCTCTATCCTCCCCCATTTTATTAGATTCTTATTTCTTTTCATTAGTATTTTTCTTCTTCTTATTCTTATCTAGATCCCTATTTAAAAGCTTATAATGGAGTAACCCACTCTGTCTTAATATTAAAAATCTTCTCCCTATCCCTAATTGTTTTTTTATGACCTAAACTCCCTTGATCTATAGCCAATTGATTGTTCTCTCAATCACATGAGTTGTTCTATCAAATAGAGAAATGGTTTCTAGAATATACCACCTTAATAGTGAAAAGGGTTATATGATGACCTATGTATAATAAATTACATCCATTATAGAGTCATAATGTACCAAGTCATATAGAACTGGTGCCAGATCATAGTCTTTGATTTATTGTAAGGACATCCTACAATAATCCCTCATCTTTATTCTTTCCTCATTTTCACAATATTCCCAATAATCCTCATAATATGGCACATGAGCATATGTTGAAAGTGCCAATGTTATGGTGATCTTACCATATACATCAAAAAAATTCAAAACTCTAAAGTCTTATATGTCATTTGGTACATTTCAGCTTTAACATACTTGGCCTTAGGGAGGGAATGGCATGTCTATAGACCCATAGAAATTGGGAGATGTATCCTTACCTTATGATTATTAGGAAAGAGATTGTGTGTCTCTACAAGCTTCATAAATATCTCCATTAGTGTCCATTTTTCACAAACATATTGAGGAAGTGTATAGGGGAAACCACTGAAACTTGCTACCCTAATGTAAGAAAAGGTGGGGAACTAAAGAAAGTAGGATACCCATTTTCTAATCTCATTTAGTATTTCTGGTGAGAACCTTAATCTCCCAAGTTCCTTGTCAAAGATAATAATGATGAAATAGATGAAATAATCATTTACTCACCTTTAATGTTAGGTTAGGTTAGTATTTATACACTCTACTTATTTCCTTAGAAACTATATTAAGGCCTGGGAATAATCTCCCTTTGGCCAAAATATAGATAATGTAGGAGGCCATGTAGAATTTTCTAGTTGTTTTAAACATCATCAATTGCTTGTGGAGGGAATCACTTATTAACTGGGCCCAATGAATGTATTCTTTATTTTTCTAGATGACCCAGATATATTGGTACATCATTTCTTGAAAACACTTGGTATCAAGGTTGCTAGTGATCCTTTGTAACAATATAATAGTTTCCCCTACTTCATCAATGAAATCAGGCTTATACATTATCTTTGGTAGCCTAATGGAATAAGCTCTAGGGGATTTGAGCCATTGTTTATTGCTCATATTTTGACACCCATCTCTTTTATCTTCAAAGAATTATGTGGATGTCTATGGAGTTATATCCAAATAACTCTCAAATTATGGGATTGCAAACACTGAGTTGATGAAATCAAGGTCTAAATTTAGAATATTTTACGCTTTGTCATTATAGACCTCTCTTCTATCAGGATCATAATGTTGGGCCAATGTGAGTACTAAATTAGGGATTTGAACTAATAATGGAAAGTTTATAGGTTGTGGTAAGCCAAAGTCATAAATACTCTAGATTTAGTCATTCTTAAACTCTACACCTATCTTAGTCAAAAAGTCTCCTAGGTCAATATGACCTAAATTTGTATTAGTATTCTTTGGTATTTTATAATCTAAAATATTATTCATTCCAATAACTTTTGATTGGAACTTAATTTTCCTTAGATACATGAAAACTAGAGCTATTGATTGTAATAAACCAACTATAAATGTTGGTATAATCTAGATGGATTTCAATAAATTTAAATCTCTCCATAGATGGAAGGTTTTCCAAGGAGGTGCATGTTCTAGTAGAACTAGGAGGTGTTCTATGTAGGTCATATCTTTTCTGGAAGTGAAGCATGTTTGAAATAATATGAACTCCCATAGGGGTGGGAGCTATTTAGAGCATTTCCACTTTCTACAAAGGCTCAGATTCTTGTGGGGCTTGAAAGTGCTAAGGACAATAGTAGAACTAACAAGGATCTAGGATGTTCAAGGCAAGTTTAATATATATTGGGACCTTAGATGACTATTCATTGGTTTAAATGAGAATTATATGCTTGTGAATATTCTCTTAGATTAATGAAACCCTAAATTTTATTAAAAAATTAGGAGGAAAAAATTCAAGGCTCTTGCGATGATCACTGTGGGGGGGAAACCCTTACAATAAAACTTTCAAATACAAAACCCTAGAAAACCTAGACTGTAATTTTGAAGAAAACACACAACTCAAAACTCTAATTGATTTTAATTACAAACCAAAATAAAACCATAACTAGACAACTCAAAAAAAACTTCAAAATTGGAAAACTTTACAAGAAATTTAAATCTCTCAAAAATATTTAGATTGAAGGAACAATGGTAGAAAATACAAGGAAAGTATCATAAAATAGGTGAAGATGTGAAAGAAATTTGACAATCATGTCTCAAAGTTGTAGGTACTTTATTAGCATGTGGATTGAGGGTTGATGGCATGGAGTAAGTCATAAAATCTTAAGAATTTGATTATCTATTTAACAAATGATTATAAAAACCCTAATTTAATTAGTTTAAATAGTGAAAATCCCTTCAATAAATGTAGTAATGGTGGTTGGTGGAAGAGCTAGGAGTTATTTTGAGTAGGTCCCATATCCATGAGAAATTAATGGTTTGGTTTGATAGGAGGTGGATCCAACTCAGAATTTTACAAGTTTACAAACTTACAAATTGCTTGTGGGGTTCTAAATTCCATAGTGTGAATGTTTGTTGGGAGACAAAACCCATTAAGCACTTTGAAAGTTTGTAAAATTTCAAAATGATCATAGAGTTTCTCATCATATGGTTTGGTTTCCTAATAGAGGGGAAAGTACTTTATTTCATAGGATCTAGAGCCCACCATGCATTTTTCAAGTTTACAAACTTGCAAAGTGCATGTTGAGTTCTAGATTCTACTAGTTTGGATGCTTCATAGGATTCAGATCTTGCCATACATTTTTCAAGTTTACAAACTTGAAATATGCATACCAATTTATAGATACCACCATTATTGATGGTAGTTGCTTTGGGGATCTGAAACCTACAAATCTATTGCAAACTTGAAAATTGCATCTAGAGCACTAAATTCCATAGTATAAATAGGGAAGATGTGTTTTTGGTGGATTCAAGGGATTTTATAAAAACAAAGGGGTTCTCCCTTAGGGTATCAGATTAAGTGATATTTTTTTTCAAAAACATCAATAGTTATCATCAAAATTTTGACATAACTCAATAAAATATTTATTTTCATAATTATTACACACCTTTACTATCTTTAGTTATTTTTATTCTGAGATGACCACTAGCTCATAGTCTTATTTATTCACCATGGTGTTCTTCTTTTCACCTTTCAAATAATCATCAAAATTCAATATTTTTTCTAGAGTAACAAGAATCATATGTAGTTTATTTCTGTTTAACTATATGATCTAATCTTCATATTGATCTTGGAGTCTTAATTGGTTCCTATAAGATAATTTAGCATATTCTATCAAGAAGTTGACAATCTATTAGTCACTATTGAAGACTTTCCAATTGGTTGCATTATCAAGAACAAATGGCCTTATTATCAACATTACATGCTGGCTATTTTTCTTATTTATTTATTTTGATAGGTTATATTGGGAACCTACCAAGGCTATACAATAAAAATCTTTATTTTGTGCTCTTGGTACCACTTCAATATTCAAAATGGTAACATTTTTTAATAGGACCCAAACCTTATGTTTGTAAGATCTTAAAAAATTGTTCTAAGTTATGCTTTTGGATCTCACTTGGTGAATAACTAGCTCACTATCACCAAATATTTGTAGGGATTTTATACCTCTCTCCTTAGCCAATTATAGACCTCTAATCAAGATTCATATTTAACTATATTATTTATGCAACTGAATTGAAGTTTGAAAGAATAGAAATAAATTTATTTATGTGGAGAGATCAAGACAATATCTACACCTACACCATTCCTACTTCTTGAACCATCAAATAACAAATGCCACATTCCTTGAAAATCTTTAGCTAGTTTTTCTAGGTTCAGGATAATTGCATCATTTTCATGAATGTAATATGTACCCAACCCTATTTCCTATACATAGTCATAAGGATCAAATTGAAGGGCTAATCCCAATTCATCTATATGAGTTTCTAGAATTTCTTTTATAGGTGTTGTAACTTCATGATCAATCTCCTCTTCTTAGTCCTATGATATATAGTTAATGTCTACAAAGATAGGATTATATGGCTCAATTTGGTCTTTAATGATTGGCTCAACTCTTATTATTAATCTTATTCCATATCTCATCCTAAGAAACATGTGAGAGGAATATATAGATAGATATCCTCCCATATTTGTAGTGAAATCTCATGAAAGACAAATGTAAAAGTAAGGGGGAATATCCATAACTAAGATGTCTTGAGATATTGAAAAGCTTAGACAAGTGTGAATAGTTAGATTTATCCCTTTTATTATTCCTTCTATTTGAATAATAGTCTCATCTGATTGAATGACACTCCTATTTATAGATGTATATTTCATACCAAGGGCATCAATTATTTTCTTGGGCATCAACAAACTACTAGCCCCTGAATCTACCATGCAATAATGTATGAGATATTTCTCTAATATGAGTGATAGATAAAAAGGGGGTGATTACCATTTTTTACTATTCTTAGTGTCAGTTTTTGGTTAACATAAATTCATTTTATCATTATGTCCCTTCGGTGGAACCTTTTCTATTAGCTATAAATTCTTCAAATCCTCTTTTATAAAACCCCTTTGTACAAGAATGGATAGTGCTTCCCACATAGTGACATTCATATTGGTCTTTTTATTTTTCTCAACAATGTTGAAGAAGTATATTATCAACTTATTTTGGTGCCTTTATAGGAGCTATGTCCTCTTTTACAAGATTTAGATTTAGAAATTTTGATTTGGGATGGCCCATTCATACAAAGGGTAGCCTTGGTACTTTGTTGCTCTTTATAGGTTCTAATACAACTTTAGAAGTTGTAACTTGTTCCACCCTAGGGGGATGATCACTTTTTATTGTTATTTTATTTGAATGTGTATTGGCTACCATTGAACCTCCACCATTAAATACTATCTCCTCATTATTCACACCACAAAAATCCTCCTCTTTTCAGATTAGAAGAATAGACTCACCTTGAGTAGGTTCTTGTGTATATTCTTATTGGGAAGTGGATTCTTCTTGCTATCCTTGTGTACTTGATATGCCTTACACCATCAAATCTTGAATAATAACACCATTAGGATAAGTATTATAGCTATGTGGATAAAATAAAGGATAAAACCATGCATATTCCTATGTTAGGTTGTTTTGAATAGGTACAATAGCTTTGGTAGTACCTGGTGCAGGTAGAGGATGGATGTTTAGAGGTTTTAATTTTATATTCTAACTTTGTGGATGTGAATTTCCTAGGTATGTTTGCTTATTGGGTTGCTATGATGGGTTAGCCTACGAATAGGGCTTGTAGTTTTTGGATTATTGCCTCTTCATTGCTACTAACTCATTGCTAAAACTATTGAGTATTGACCTAACCTCATATAAATAATTTGTAAGTGTGGGAGTTAAAGCTAGTGCTCTTTTCATGGTGGAAATTAGAGTAATTGTGGGTGGGGGAATTGGAGTTATTTCTAGATATAGAGTCATTGGTGGACTTTGGGTACTTTTCCCTACTTGAACTAAATAATTTTCTACCCTTATTGTAATTTCATAGGCATATGAAAGTATGATGCCAACTATTGATTGAATCATAATAGATATACACTATTCAAAGATATTGCGTAATATAAGAAATAATTATTTGGAGTTAGCTTGACCAAGACTAGAATTCTATTCCATGTATTTTTATAATAAAAATTGAAATCAATTGTGTGCTCATGAAGAACCCATTGAATATAAGTTACTTGTTCAATTAGGTAAAGGTGGGCATTCTTGTCTTTAAATTGAGTACATAGTGCAGTGCCTAAGTGATCCCAAATTTGGATGGAATGGTAATGAATACCCATGTACCATTGTAAGGTTTTACCTTTGAAAAAGGAGACTAAGAGCCTGATTACAACATTATCTTATACCATGTTTTGGACTAAAATTATATTTAAAATATCTTATATGTGGTCTATCAGAGTGGTAGAAGTTTCAACAATAAAATATTGTAAGATTTTTAAAGCCAGGTTAGGTATATCATCATACTGGCCTAATTAGACTAGGTTGATTCCATTGAAAGCTATGAATTTTAAAATTATAGCCATTATGGGATGTATGAAATTGATGGGATTACATGGAAGAAATGAATATAAAATTTTCGGATATACTTTAGGGCAAGGTACAACTAATTTTTATTTCTTTTTATACATAAATGACAATTCCAAAAAATTCTCTCTCTTACCTTTAGTATATGATCTTGTTTGTTTACTTGATATGTGTAAACCTTGAAATTTTTAATCTGTAAACTAGTGAATTCACCAAGTTATTTTTAAATTTGTACAAGGATCATAAAATGATTGATGAGAATTTAATCAATCTCTTTGTAATTTTTAGGTCCCAATAGGCATGCCAAAAACTATTATCACATAGATTTTCCACCTATTTCTTGATGTAATAGCTTGTTGTATAGAAACAAATGATACAAAGGGAACACATCCAAGATGTAGTATATTTTAAAATTGAGGTGAAGTTCCAAATAAGGCCAAATTATTTTCACAAAATTCTATGTAATTGATGAAATATAAATTTTACAGAAATTCCACTCCTTTAGTGTTCTTGCTCTTAAACTAGGGGTTTGACTGGGGAAAAGAGTTTGAGAATGAAATTTTAAAAACTAAAAATGGTGATTGAACCAAATATTTTTATAGTTGATTTTAATTATTTCTTGAATGAACACAACAAAACATAAATATATTAAATTAGTAGCAACACAAACTCATGCAAATAGGAAATCAAAGGTGATATTTGTTTCTTTTCATAAAAGGGACAAGATTCTTTTATTTTATTCAAATAATCTTTCAAAAGGATGTAAAATACCACAAATTAAATTTTTGTGACTAAAATAAGAATTTAAACATATAAAAATATTTAAATAACTTGCATACATAGGGATTTTCTCAGACAAGAAAGGCAAATCTTCAATTATTTCTCATTCTACATGTTACATGTAAACAATATAGTCAAAATGTAGGATAATATTACTAACTATAAAGAGATAAATGGTCTATGGGTTCCTTCCCACATTTATATAAAATATCTCATAAATGAGATGAAGTTATCAGAAAATCCAATTACTATTAGAGAATCATACAAATTTGGAAACTCCATTGAAAGAGGTGTGATAAACAACAATAATGGAATCCCATGCATGGTGAAAAAGTTGGAAAATGATTATGCAAAAGTGAGGCATGACATTAAATTGGTGTGGGATCGAAGTAACTTGAGAAAACTTCATGCAATGATTTGTGTCTTCTTCATACAACTATAATGTCTCTTCAAGCAAATGGGGAGACAAAGTGAAGCTCATTGTTTGAACAAAAGATAACTTAAGTTACTTTTTTTAAAAATCCTAATATATATTTTTTAAGGAGACATTTACAACTTATAAGTCATGCCACTTTCTCAAAAATGTAATTACAATTTCTAATATGTGAGTTTACAACTTAAGCAATTAGAACTTGTCAAAATAAAAAGTTCAATTTGCAACACTTCTTTTTAAAATTTTCCACCTATGAAAATAGAAAGTGTAAAATACACATTTCTCTTTCTGAAAAAGAGATGTCAAAAATATAGTTGTAATTTACAAAATGTGTTTTTGTAGCTTTAAAATATTTACAATAATGAAATAAAATATATAAGAATGCTTTTAATAGAAATAATTAATCTATTTCTAAGACTTATTCTAGCTCTTTATCATTCTTAGTCTATAATTTATGAACATATGCATAAAAACACTTAAAGAACTCCTAGATTCTCTCTTCATCTAGGCGAAAAGAGTAGACATTGGTGATCTCATAATCTACCACTGTATCAAAAAGTTCCCTTCTCAAAGCTCTATATTTTTGAATCTCTTTACCAATATGATCTAATGTGTTTTGTTATCTAATGTAACGGTGGATAAAGATCAAGGTAAACATTGTGTCTCATGTAGATTCTTTTTCAATCACTTCCTTGAATTTATTTTGTACTTCCTTTATTTAAATAAGGTTATCTTCATGATCTATTGGCCTACATGACAATTAGTTTAAAAAATATTCCATGTCATATAACATGTAAATGGCCTTGTCATGGGAAAATTCAGTCTTATGAGTAGTTTATGTAAGTATTTTTATCTAGAATTGAGCTACTTTGCATAATTCCTCTTGCTCTCAATCATTTTTACATTATCTTTTCTACAAGTGAGATGTCCAAATCAATCAAGTCCATAGCTATCATTTGGAATAAAAATGATTCAAGGTTTCTACCTCTCCCTCATACTTATTTATTATTGGTCTTAGAGTTACCCTTATCTCTGTCAAAACTTCATAATGATCCATTATCATATAATTAATTTTGTTACATTTTGAAATGAGTTCCTCTAACCATTATTTATTATCCCTTCCCATGCTTGAAATTTCAATCACCATATTGAGTATTACCTAATCTATGATCTAGGGGACTGGTTGTGCTAGTTCACATTATGCTAAAGAAATAATGGGTTATATGAAATTATTCAATGTAGTTTTAAGTTGTCTAACCTTACTTTTCAACTCATTCTTAGTGGCCTTATCACTATCCATTTTTTGAAATAGGGATTTGATGTTGGATTGAACATCATGTTTCAGCCCCTCCATCATAGGACATCTAAAGTAAACCTTTGATACCTGATAGTCTCCCACCATTAGATCTTATTTCTATTTGTCTAGTGGTGGGACTGTAATATCTACATATCTTTCTACTACTAAGTCACATAATATTCTTGAGAAGGTCCAGGGAGTAGTCTTGTATTTATTTCATGAATCTCAAAGACCATAATCTAATGTATTAGGATAAACTATCTACTTATGTTTCTTCACCATTATTTAGGCTAACCACATAGGTGTAGCATCCTATTATGTTGACACTATCACTTGAGAATATGTAGTTGAGGATAATACACTAGTAGGTATGGTGGCAAGTGTTGAATCCTATGCTAGTACTACCACTGATTGATCAACATATATCATTGTAATTTCATCTCCATTTGTAGGCTACAAGTCTAGATTTGCATTAAGGGATTTCCCCTTACCTATCTCCACTGAATGGGTTGGTGTTACTTTGGAATAAATAAGGGCAATGGGAATAGATGTGTCTATTGGGGTTGTAGGATATGAAAGTGATATTAATGGGGGAGTAGACAAATGGATTCATAACTCAAGGACTAGTAGAAGTGTGTAGGATAAATCATCAAATGAGTCAATCAAATAGGTTGTTCCACTTAGGGGTGGTAAGGTAGGGAAGATGAAGGGGGATGAATATGGAGCAATACATATCCTAGAAGTTGGGATGGCCAACAAAACTAAAGATAGAATGATTAAATATGCGATAATATACTACTAAGTAGTATTTTAGATCAATGAGGATGGAATGGATGGAATTTTAAATTGAATGGAAGGAATTGTGTAAAGAGGGAGTGAAATTGTGGTAAGAGAAAATGTAATCAAAAATAAGTATCCATTGAAGGGGGAACCTAAGTGTCCACTTGACTTATTTTCACTAGTTGTAATGGACTTATTATTATAAGTAAAGTGGTGGAAATGGAGGATGGAGTTACTTGGGCTGAAGGAGTGAAAATAAGAGGAGGTGTTGGAGCCATAGAGATAATACAAATAGGTGTTGGGTGAACTACAAAGATAGGATTTATCACTATGACTGACATGGGGGTTGAAGCTATGGATGATTTAATTGTAGCTATGTCCTTAGATGAAATGATGATCAATTGATTTGATTCTACTCCATCTTAGCTTAACTTCCCCCTCTTGGTATTAGATTTCTTCTTCTTCTTATGGGAGATCAATGGCCTCTTTGATTGATCTCCTGCTATACCACTGGGACCCCCTACCAATGGAGGAATTATTTGATCCTTGAATTTCTATAGATTTTTTGTGTTACTAATTATATCCCTTATCACTTGGACCACTTTACTCCTAAGCTAATTAAGTGTTTTATTGATCGCATGTGTAGTTCTATCTATCAAAGAGAAAGATTTAGGGATTGACCACCTTACTACTAAAAAGGGTTGAGTGATGATTTGTTTGTAGTAGTTCTCATCCACCGAGGACTCATCATCAACCAATTCCTCTAGGAATAGTGTGAAATCAAATTATTTGAATTGATTCAAGGTCATTCTAGAGTAGTCATCCAATCTAACCTCCTCTTCATCATCTAAATCCTCCCAATAATATTTGAAGTATGGAGTGTGGGAATATGTACATATTTATATTGTGTTAGCGATGTTACCATGAACATCATAGTATGGTCTTGCCTCCAAATACCTTAGTATCATTTATGTAATCTCTACATTAGAAAACTTGGCTTTAAGTAAAGATGGGCATGTGTATCTTCCTATATTGATTGGGAAATGAATTCCCAACTTGTGTTTGCTAGATATAAGCCTATGAGTTTTCATAAGTTGTCTTACTAGATCCATCAACTCCCATTAATCACTCACATATCTTAGGAATGTGTAAGCGTAACCATTGAATCAACATACCATGAGATAAGAATAGGTTGGGAACTAAATGAAGTAGGAATACTAGTAAGTGATTTATATATTAGTTGTATCAAATAATATCTTTCTCTAATGTTTTTTATAAAACATTATTATGATGCAATAGATGAATTCATCACTAACCCTCCTAAAGTGTTTTATTTTTGCCTCCAAAGTGAGGTTAAGATAATAGTTATACACATTATTTACTTCATTCGATACTGTGTTGATCCCTAAGAAAGCTCTCCCTTTGGCCAACATGTATACTAATTAAGAGGACATATAAAACTTTCCTATAGTTTTAACCTCCATCAATTACTTATGGAAGGAGTCACTAATGAGTTGAGGCTAGTGGATATATTTTTTATTTTAATGAATGACCTAAATGTACTGATACATCCACTCTTAGAAATTCTTTAAATTAGGACTATTAGTGATCCTATGTAGAAATATTATTATGTCTCTAACCTCATCCTTAAAATCAATTCTTGCTAGTGTCTTTTGTAATCTAGTGGAGGCAGCCTTGGGGGTCTTAAGCCATTATTTATTACCACTCTTTAGCATCCCAAGTTGATGTCTTGAAATAATTTTTGGGATGTTTTTGGAGTTATGTCTACATAAATCTCAAATTTTGGTATCACAAATATGGGATCAATGAAATCTAGGTTCAGATTTAGAATCCTTTCCCCTTTACCATTCAAGATGTCTCTCTTATCAACATCATAGTGTTGTGCTAAGGTTAACACTATCTGAAGGATCTACACTATCAGGGGAAAAGTTACTACCTATGATAATATGGAGTCATAAATACTCTATATCCATTTGTTCTTAAACTCTACATTTATCCTAGTCTAGAAGTCCCCTAGGTTAATGTGACCTAGGTCTATATCCATAATCTTAGTGGTGTTTGATTCCATACTGAGAGTTACACTAGGTCCCTTCAACTTGAAATTCATATCCTTCCCAGATATGGATTATAGAGAGACTATTAAGAGAAAAACAACTACAAAATTTGGTGGGATTTGTAGGTGTTGGAAGCAGGTAGAATCTCTAGCAGAGATTGGAGGTGCTCTAAGTAAGTAAAAAGTCCATGGGAAATTATTATTTTAAACAAGGTTGAAATCTCTAACGTAGATTAGAGGTGAAAAATACAAGTTAGATATTTGGTAGAATTAGGTGTTCTAAGAAATAGGAAAGTTTGTCGAGTTGTATGTTGCTATTTGTAGGTTGAAATCCCATGGAAATGGGTGGTGTTTGAAATAATGGACAATCCTACAAAGATGGGAAGTGCACATGGTAGGTCAAAAGTTTACATGGACTTGGAAGGATAAAATAAGGAATATTCTTGAATGGTTAATAGAATATTCATTGGTATATTCTCTTGTTTATGAAATTTAGAGAAACCATAGATGTTAATCAACAACCCTAAATTTGAGAAAAAACCTAGGTCTCAACTACTTAAAAAATGCACAAGAAAATATGACCTCTCAGGAGAAAAACTTCACAATAATAATAAGATGAACAAACCCTAAAACAAAATTATTCCTATGAAATGAAAACCATAAAATAGTTACAATCAAATTTTATGGAAATTAAAATCACTTAACAAGATTTAATTTTTAAGAAATGATGGAAAAAATGCACGGAGGATGCCACAGAATACTGTGCAGGGGTGTAATAGGTTGTAGAAAAAGGTTCAAGGCATGGCTTGTAGTCATTTTTTGTAGGGTTGAGGTCATGTCACAAATTCATGTTTCCATGTTAAAGGTTTGGTTACTATCATAGATCCAAAACTCAATCTATCAATTAAAAAATTAATTAGCAACCCTTATTTTCCATTTATATACATTGAAAGTTTCTACAATTAATGCATTCATGGCGTTAATTGGTGGGAGTTTGGAGTCCTCAAGCAATTTTGTAATTTTAAAAATTTCATGTTGACCTCTAGATTATAGAAGAAAGGATAGGTTGACTTTCTTGAAAATGGGAAGGTAGAACTCTAAGAGAAATTTGCAATTTTTTTAAATTGCAAATTGCACTTGGGGTTCCATATTCTGCAACTAGAGTGTTTTGAGGGAAGTGGAACTTTGCCTACAATTTGAAATTTTTAAAATTTTAAATTGTATTTTAAGTTATATATTTTATAGGGTGTTTGTTTTATGGTATGTAGAACTCTGCTTACAATTTACCAAATTATAAATGGCTTTCCAGATTTTATTAGTTAGTATATTATGAGATCTAGAGGTCCAGCTATAATTTGAAATTTTAAAAATTGTAAATTGAATTCATATCTTTGAATTCCACTATCTAATTAACTATGTGATCTATATCTTGATAAACAATTTCCAATTTTGCAAATTGTAGGTAGAGTTCTAAATTTTGTAATACAAAGGAAATGTGTGCTTTGGGTCAATTCAAGGTATTTCTACCAAAACTTATGGGGTATTCCTTAGGGTATCTAATTTTTTGATATTTTTGGGACAAAAAAATCAATAAGAAGCATAAAATAAATACTAATATACTAAATACTCATCTATAAACATTATTTCTTCATCTAGTAATTCTACAATGAGAGATGTTTTGCCATTGATCGGTGATTCTACAAATAAATTTGATAAAACCTATCATTTGATTGATTTTTTGTTGACATACTCTAAATAATATTCTATAAGAAACATAACACACTTACCCATCCTACCTACTAGATATATTATGGATAGAAGATATTTAAGAGCGTCGATCTTAGCAATAATCTTGTATTGATTGTTGAGCATATAATGTCATAGTTTTTGAGAATAAAAACAATTGATAGATAGGATTTTTATATCTAAGAGTAGTTTGTCTCATATTATATCAAAGTTATTCTTAAGTAGTACACTTCCCATTCTTTCCCACTATCATCATGTTGTGTTAATAATGCCCCCAATGTAAACTAAGTAGCTAAAATGTATAACAAAAAAGGTTTACATATAACTGGTGGAACTAATACTGGTGGGTTAGAAAGATATCTTTTGAGGTTGTCAAATATTTTTTCATAATTATAATTCCATGTAAAAAGATTTACCTTCAACAAAAATGTGAATGCGTGACAAATGTTTGTAAGTTGAGATATGAATCTTCTGATTGCTTGAGTTTTTCCTTGTAGACTTCTAAGTTATTTAAGATTCTTATGTGGATGCATATCCATGATAGTTAAAACATTAAATATATCAAATTCAATTCCAAATTGTGAAAAAATGATCCCTAACAACTTTCCTATGTCACATTAAACACACATTTATTTGGATTTAATCTCATGTTGTACTCTCTCATGCATACAAAACTTTAGTAGCACTTAAGGGTGTTCTTCCCTATATTTAGACATAGAAACAATATCATATATATAGTCTTCCATAATGTCAGGAAAAATGTCATATAAAATTACATTCATTTCCCATTTATATGTGGCTATATTATTTTTCAAACAAAAAGGCATCACCTAATGATAGAATGTCCCCCATGGAGTTGTAAATGTAGTTTTGTGTTGATATTAGGTAGTAATTTTTACTTGATTATAGCCTAAAAATCCATCCATCAAAGATAAAACTCATGAATTGTATTTGAATATATAATCATTTCTATATTTAGAAATGGAAAATCATCTTTTGTTCATACTTTGTTGATATCATGTAAATACATGCATACTATATACACATATTATTTTCAACTTTTATCAAATACTTATGATTTCTATCTTGTGGGAACCCATCAAGAATAAATATCTCTAAGTGCATGCCTTAAATGGTGAAACAAGAAAGGGGTGGGTAGACCATTGGTGCTTTGCTAGATTATTGTCCCTTATGACCACTATTACAAATCCAACTAGATCCTAAAACCATTCCCCTAAGCTATTACTCTTATTTTACACACTCTTTCAATAATTTATTACTTTTCATCCCACTTTTCCTCACTTTAATCCCATTTTGATGTTATGCTATACTAGGTTGATTATGTTGACCATGTACTATTTTGGGAAAAATTCATTTAGGGTCTAGGTCAGATCTTGGCTGACCTAGCCCATGACCTAATGATTTTTTTTCCATAATTGTACTAGGTTGACTAGGTTGACCCTATCAGCCAAAATTTTTGGAAGGGATTAGGTCTAAATATTTCTATATATACAAGATCATTTCATAAATTTTTTCACAATAAACAAGAGGAATTATTTTCTTGCACTTCTTTACAATATGCTCTTCTACCATTCTACTTGAAGAGTCTTTGTTTAGGGTTTCTACTTAGAGAATATAGTCTTGTGTAGAAGTCTTGAATTCTTTGTAATTTCTTAGTTATCCTTACAAACCACAAAAACCTCTTGTGAATATTTTTTGTCCAAGGGAGAGATTGAGTCTTGATGGGTTCATCTTTTAGGTATGTATTCTCTAGCTTGCCTCCTCTCTTTAGTAGATAGAAGTAGCATAATTATTGGCTTCGAATAATATTACTCTTCTCTTTCCATGTATTAGGGTCTTAATAATACATAGCTTAATTGATATTCTCCTATGCATGTTTGTTTTGTTTACTAACCCCCATATTATGCCATAAGATTTGGTGAGAACTAGCTTAGATTTATTTGATTTAATTTTTATTAGTTTATGAGATATATGAAAATATGTGTTCTGTACCTAGGGATATGATGTATTGATGTATATGGGTTGATGGAGATGTTTACATGTGGCACACATCACCTTAGTTAGTTATATGGGTACAATATATTAGGATAATAGAGTAACTTGTGGAAGTAGTATATTGGGTAATGGTTAGCCTACATTGGGATTAGGAGGTTCTCCATCCATGAGTTAGATAGATGTATATATATATATATATATATAGGAGATGATTATAATGGTAAAGATATCAAGTAAGCATTGAATCTTCTATTGTAAAAGGATATTGGAGGTTATCCCCTCGAAGAGACATTGTGGAGCTATTCCTTCCTAAAGGAGTATTATATGGTGTTTCCCTACCTTAAGGGTATTTCTGCATCTATTGAATATCAAGATCATTACAAGTGGTATCAGAGCTTCGATTTGGGCAATTTGTGGCGTGAAACCCTAATTTTTTTTTGAATCATCAATAACTTTTTATTTGTTGCGAATTTTTTCACAAATTTTTAACGAGATATGGATAATATTTCAGATAAGTCATAGTAAAAAATAGAGATTTTTTGATTCGTTTTCAGGGAGGTATTGCTATTTTATGGTTTATAATAATTTTACTATATCTTCTAAAATATAAGGAATTTGTATTCCAAATTTTTACTGGAGATGTGACAAGATATAAGAGAAGTATAGTAAAAAATTCAAAATTTTTCAAGTTGTTTGGAGTGATTTTTTGTTATTTTGTGGATCAATTTTGACATTTTAGGGTTTCATGAACCTTAATTTTTTTTTTGGATCATGGAGTTGCAAATATTTTCAGGGGAAGATGATATTGATGTTAGAGAATGGTGACTCCTTTTGGAGAATAATTTTACAAAAACTTTTGGACAAAGATGATTAACTCCTTTTTTTTGGGCCTGCACTAGATTGGTTTGATCAGTTGAGCTGTAAAAAAAGGTTTTCTTCATGGAAAGAAATGGAATAGATTTTTTTAGATTGATGGGCTATAAAACAAGAAGCAAAAAAAGAAGAATTAGTAGAAGAAGAAGAAGAAGAAGAAGAAGAAGAAGTAGAAAAATAAGAAGAAGAAATACAAGAATCAGTAGAAGAACAAGAAGAAGAAGAAGAAGCAATAGAAGAAGCAGTAGAAGAAGAAGCAAAAAAAGAAGAAGAAGAAATAAAAGAATCATTAGAAGATCAAGAAGAAGAAGAAGTAGAAGAAGCAATAGTAATAGAAGAAGAAGAAGAAGAAGAAGAAGAAGAATAAAGAGAAGAAAATAAGGGTTCAAATAATTTGGCTCCAAAGAAATCTAAGTCAAATTTTCAATTTCATGGATACATTCAAAAGAAGAAGGTAGTTGGGTCCATAAACCCTACCAGCAAGTGTAACTTCATTAACATGAATGTGGCTAAGCATATACATGTCTAAGAAAATAATATTAAGGAGGTTCAAGTAGATGGTAAGAATATTTCAATGTTTGAAGATTTGAAGCTCATTATGGAAAAATATGTTTTGCATTCAGATTTTTATGCTTTAGATATGGATGATATGGATATAGTTCTTGGATATCCATGGTTAGAGACTTTGGGAACAATGAATGTCAATGTTTAGAAAAATTTCATGAAGTTTTGGTATAAGAAAAAGAAGATCACTTTACAAGATATCATAGTGAAAAAGACACCAATAACAATCTAGGTAGATCATAAGGATGAGATTGAAATAGGTGATGAAGATCATGATGAAGATTTAGATGATATATATAAAGACACACTAAAAATGAACAAGTAATCTACTCAAGAGACAAAGAAAGAAAAGGTGGAAGAGGTAGAAGCAAAGGTGGATAAGGTCAAAGTATTGGAAAAGGTTGAGGAATATAAACACCCACATCATCATGAGAGGAAACAATCATGGAACCAGGTGAGGAAGTGTCATAACAACAATAATTTTGTCTATACAAGAAATCAAATTTCCAAATATTATGGATATGCATGGAATCCAAAGAAAAAATACTATGGCACATGGAATGAATGGGGAAAACACAATGACTATGCATGGAAGAATACCTACTATGGTCATGGTTGGAATTAGAGTAGTGCAACACAATATGGTACATGGAATAAAAAGAGGAATAATTATGCTTAGACTTTAAAGCAGTATAATTATGATCATGAATGAAATCAGAGGAGTATAATAAAATTTGGAAACAAGCTTGGAGAGCTATCACCTGCGAAGATGACATATGGATGGCTAGATGATCAAGATTGGAGACAAGTGTGCAATGATTTGAAGCACACTCATTATTTGGTTTCTTCTTATGTTTCAAGGATGAAACATGTTAAGGAGGGAAGGAATGTTATGTACCTAGGGATATGATGTATTGATGTATATGGGTTGATGGAGATGCCAAAATGTGGCACACATCCCCTTAGTTATATGGGTAAAATATATTAGGATAATAGAGTAACTTGTGGAAGTAGTATATTGGGTAATGGTCAACCTACATTGGGATTAGGAGGTTATCTATCCATGGGTTAGATATATGTATATATATAGGAGATGATTATCATGGTAAATATATCAAGTAAGCATTGAATCTTCTATTATAAGAGGATATTGGAGGTTGTCCCCTCGAGGAGAGACTATGGAGTTATTCCTTCCTAAAGGAGTATTATATGGTGTTTCCCTACCTTAAGGGTATTTTTGCATCTATTGAATATCAAGATCATTACAAGGACCTAAATATGGTTATTGTATGATTTTCTTTGATTGGGGGCTTTGGAACCCTCCATATCATTATGTATTGTGATAATATATATCCTTATTAGTTCTATTGGATCCCCATATTGGTCATGTTCTCGATTATCTAATGTATCCCCAATCAGATGTTGGGGGATCAATCCAACAATAGATTACAATTGTGACAGCAATAAACATGGAATTAAACCAGATTGACAAGTAATTAGAATGATAATAGCAAGAACAAGAGATACAAGAAAACACCCTAAAAACTTGTATTAACAAACTCTTTACAAAAGGAATACAATTGAAGAAAGCTTCTTTCTTCCACACCTCTCCTAGATGTATAGATCTCTCAATAGATCTCTATTCCTCAAGAGCTCTCTCTCAAGAACAATCAACTCCAACAAGCCTAGATTGATTCAATTCTGTACTATTCTTCTCACACAATGAATTACAATAATTCACCCAACTACAATAATCCACTACAAGAACTACTACACATCTAAGAAGATCTAATTCTACATATAGAATTAGGAGACTTGAGCATGTACATCCAACAAGCAGTTAAGCCACTTAAACAAGGGCTCTAAAAATAGTATTGCCAATAATAGAGACGCAAGCTTGAGACTTCAACTCAAACTTATCATGCAAACACTCGCTTCTGTCCACAAAAATAGCTTTCTGGACACATAGGTAACCGACGTCGATTCCTGCTGCTTGTCTGTGACCACCGTCAGCCGACCCTCTGCCAACGTCGGCGTCTCTACAACTGCCTGTGACCAACATCGGTCACTCCTAACCGACGCCAGTGTCTGTGTAGACCCAAACCTGATAATGAATGCTCCTTGGTGAAGTTTTTAGCTCCACACCCTAACAATCTCCCACTTGGAGATAAATAGCTGCACCAGTACCTGTACAACAACATCTTCTAGCTCCTCCATCTTCAACTCAATCATGAAAACCAATAGAAGTTGAATGAAGATTCAACTTCTCCTCTATAACTGGCTTGGTTAACATATTAGCAGGATTCCTATCTGTATGGATCTTCTCCAGCTTCAACTCACCATCTTCCAATACCTATCATATGAAGTGATACCTTAGCTGTATGTGCTTTGTTCTTGAATAAAAGGCTGAATTCTTAGCCAAATGGATTGCACTCTGATTGTCACTATACAATCTGCAACCCTCATGCTCCCTACCAAGCTCATCCATGAACCATGTCATCCATATCATCTCCTTGCTAGCTTCTGTGGCTGCAATATACTCTACTTCTGTAGTTGACAAGGCAACAACCTTCTGCAACTTAGATATCCAACTAACCGCCGTTCCACTTACAGTGAAAACATAACCTGTAGTGCTCCTCCTACTATCCAAATCACCTACCATATCTGAATCTACATAGCCATGTAGAGAAGTATCTGAACCTCCATAGCACAAGTGCCTACTGCTGGTTCCTCTCAGATATCTAAGGATCCACTAAACTGCTTTCCAATGTTCCTTACCTGGATTGGCCATATACTTACTTACCACTCCCACTACTTGGGCAATATCTTGTCTAGTACACACCATTGCATACATCAAACTCCCTACTGCAGAAGAATATGGAACCTTACTCATGGACTCTACCTCATCATATGAATTAGGACATTGTTCTTTACTCAACTTAAAATGTCCAGCCAAAGGTGTGCTTACTGGTTTAGCATCCTGCATATTGAACCATTTCAACACCTTGTCCACATAATCTTCTTGAGACAATATCAACCTGTGATTTTTCCTGTCTCTTTTAATGCTCATGCTAAGGATTTTCTTTAGCTACTCCCAAATCCTTCATAGCAAACGTTTGAGCTAATTTTACCTTAAGCTCTGAGATATCCTACATGTGAGATCCTGCAACCAGCATATCATCTACATACAACAATAGAATAATATATCTACCATTATCAAATCTCTTGAAATACACACAATGGTCTGATTGGCACCTACTGTAGCCATGCTCAGTCATAAACCTATCAAATTTTAAGTACCATTGCCTAGGAGCTTGCTTGAGGCCATACAAGCTTTTCTTCAACCTGGACACAAACTTCTCCTTACCCTTGACCTCAAATCCTTCTAGCTGTTCCATATAGATTTCCTCATCCAAGTTTCCATGAAGAAATGCTATCTTAACATCTAGCTGCTCAAGATGCAAATCCTCAAAAGCAACCAAAGACAATACAACCCTTATAGAAGTCATTTTAACAATAGGAGAAAAAATCTCACCAAAGTGGATACCTAGCTTTTGTGCAAATCCTTTTACCACTAATCTGGCCTTGTATCTCATCTATCCATTCTCACCTTCCTTCAACCTGTAGGTCCATCTGTTCTTAAGTGTTCTCTTACCAGCTGGCAATTCAACCAAATCCCATGTTTGGTTCTCTCTTAAGGACTCCATCTCCTCAACCATGCCACGCTCCCACTGACTCTTGGACTCCACCTATATTGCTTCTTCAAAACTCTCTGGTTCTCCACCATCAGTTAGCAATAGATAAAATAAAGAAGGAGAATATCTAATTGGAGGCTTACTCACCCTTTCTGACCTCCTGATGGGTGTCTAAGACTCATCCACAACACGCTATCCACCCAAATTCTCTGACAGTGACCGACCTCAATCACCTACAGACTTGTTACTGGCTAACATCGGTTTTGCCTGACTGACCTCGGTACCTGTACGGTTGACGTCGGTCTCTGTATGGCTGACGTCGGTTTCTGTCCTGCTGACGCCGGTTCCTAACCTGTCGACGTCGGTCTCTGTGTTTTCCTGCAAGTGATTATTTCTTTTTCCCGTGAGCTCATCTTGGACTTTTACCTCATCCAATTCACCATTGCTCTGCTCAGACTGATTCAACTTCCTTAGCTGATCATAATACATCACTCTTTCATTGAAAACAACATCACAGCTCCTGGTTACCTTGTTAGTTTCTAGATTCCACAATCTGTAACCAAAATCATCTGAGCCATAGGCAATAAACGTGCATCTCATAGACTTAGCATCAAGCTTCTTTCTATTTTCCTTATTTATATGCACAAAGGCTTCACAACCCAAAACTTTGAGATATGAGAGATCAACCTTTTTACCTGTCCATGCCTCTTCTAGAATACCACCATCCAGAGCTGTAGAGGGTCCTCTGTTAATCAAGTACACTACAGTATCAACATCTTGTGCCTAAAACTGTAAGGGCAAACTGGCATGCAATCTCATACATCTTGCACACTCCATTATTATCCTATTCATCCTTTTAGCAATACCAGTCTACTGAGGTGTCCTTGGAACCATCCTTTGCCTATGGATTCCATGCATGTAACAATAATCTCTGAACTTATGACTACAAAACTCACCGCCATTGTCTGATCTCAGGCACTTTAATCTTTTACCTGTTTCATTCTCAACCATAGCTTTCCAAACTTTAAAAGTATCAAATACATCAGATTTTCTTCTAATACAATAGATCCATACCTTCCTTGTGGCATCATCTATGAAAGATACATAGTATAGTGATCCTCCAATGGAAGCAACCTGAGCTGGTCCCAACACGTCTATGTGAACAAGCTCCAACTTGTGCCTCTTCTTAGAAGACCCAGTTTTGAGAAAACTAACCCTTTTCTATTTTCCAAATACACAGTGCTCACAAAATTCTAGATCTATGCCTTTTAAATCTGAAAGCATACCTTTAGATTAAGAATTGACATCCCCTTCTCACTCATGTGGCCAAGCCTTGAGTGCCACAATTTAGCATCCACATCTGAAGTAGATAATACAGAAGGAGATTTGTTAGTAACACAATTACACAAATAGAGAGTACCTTCTCTCTTACCTCTCGCCATAACAAGTGCACCCTTGGTCACCTTCCAAGATTCTGCTGTGAGAGTTACTGTGCAACCCTCATCCCCTAACTTTCTTGCAGAAATCAAATTTCTCTTCAAGCTAGGTACATGCATCACATCTCTCAACACCCATGTGTTGCTATTCTGCATCTTCAGCTGCACTTTACCTTTGCCAATTATTTTACAAGGCTCATCATCCCCTAGATACACTATTCCAAAATCTCCATGGATATAGTCACTGAAATATTCCCTGTTAGGAGTAGCATGAAAAGATGCACCAGAATCTAATACCCAAGATTTTATATTATTATGCAGAGAGAAAATTAAAGCATCCTGTGCAATACCTGCAATCTTGGCTTCTTCCTTTCCTTCATGCTGATTGACCTCCTTAGGCTTTGACCAACAATCTCTGCTTATGTGTCCCATCTTTCCACAATTCTAGCATTGTGGCCTTCTGCCATTTCTGGATTTAGATCTGCCTTTCCCCTTTGATTTGGATCTTGATCTGCCTTTCTTGCTCTTCTCTTTTTACCTTCCCCTACTCTCAAAACTTAAAGCATTCCAGGATGCCTCTTCTGTACTTTTCCTACGTATTTCCTCATTCAAGATAACACTAACAACATCCTCTACTTTCAAAATATTTGATGCAGATGCAGTATTACTTACTGCCATTACTAAGCCATGCCAGCTTTCAGGCAAAGAACATAATATCAAAAGAGCTTTTATTTCATCATCAAACACTATATTCACTGAACTTAACTGATTCACAATTCCATTGAAATCATTCAGATGAGTAGAAACAGATCCACCTTCATTGATATGCAAATTAAATAACTGCTTCATAAGATATACCTTATTGGAAGCTGAGGGTTTTTCATACAAATTTGCTAACGTAGTCATCAACTCTATCGTAGACTTTGCCTGTGATAAATTAGATATCACAGTGGATGCTAGACTCAGTCTTATAGAACCCAGAGCTTTTCTGTCAAGAACTTCCCATTCTTCATCCTCCTCCATGTCTTTGGGCTTCTTTGCAATACCTCCTAATGGTAAGTAGAGATCTTTTTGATACAGATAGTCCTCTATCTGCATTCTCCAGTGTTGGAAATTTTTTCCATTGAACTTTTCCATTCTTAATTTACTTTCATCTGCCATTGCTTCTCCCACTCAAATAGAAATCCCTGCAGAAACTCCTGTGAGAACTTGTAATCAATACACACTACACAGATCTGAACCACCTGTTAGTGAACCTGAACTTTGATACCAATTATCAAGCTCTGAACCTGTAACCAGGGCTCTGATACCACTTATTGGGGGATCAATCCAATAATAGATTACAATTATGATAGCAATAAATGTGGAATTAAACCAGATTGACAAGTAATTAGAATGATAATAGCAAGAACAAGAGATACAAGAAAACACCCTGAAAACTTGTATTAACAAACTCTTTACAAAAGGAATACAATTGAAGAAAGCTTCTTTCTTCCACACCTCTCCTAGATGTATAGATCTCTCAATAGATCTCTATTCCTCAAGAGCTCTCTCTCAAGAACAATCAACTCCAACAAGCCTGGATTAATTCAATTCTGTACTGTTCTTCTCACAAAATGAATTACAATAATTCACCAAACTACAATAATCCACTACAAGAACTACTACAAAGCTAAGAAGATCTAATTCTACATATAGAATTAGGAGACTTGAGCATGTACATCTAACAAGCAATTAAGCCACTTAAACAAGGGCTCTAAAAATAGTATTGCCAATAATATAGACGCAATCTTGAGACTTCAACTCAAACTTATCATGCAAACACTCACTTCTGTCCACGGAAATAGCTTTCTAGACACGCAGGTAACCGACGTCAGTTCTTGCTGCTTGTCTGTGATGGCCGTCGGCCGACCCTCTACCGACGTCGGCATCTCTGCAACTGCCTGTGACCGACGTCGGTCGCTCCTGACCGACGCCGGTGTCTGTGTAGACCCGAACCTGATAATGAATGCTCCTTGGTGAAGTTTTTAGCTCCACACCCTAACATCAGAAGTGATGGTATGATCTATCTTCTCTAAGTTATGATCTATTTAAAGACATGATGAATTTTTGATTGCATAAATTATGGTGAACCCAATGTGAATCTAACCATTATAGGTTTTATCTCATGTTTTTCATTATTTTATCATTTTATTTTGTTATATATTAAATAATAGGTCAATAGTGTCACTATAGTTCTAACTTTTATGCACAATTTTAACACAATCACATCAATATGACTCTATTCTATTTGTGTAATTTTTTCATTAAGTACATGTTACTAGGTCAACTATATCAAAATATTACATTTTATAGACTTCAAAATAGACTACAAAGTTGACCCTATCAACACAGTACACTTTTTAGACTTTTATAAAACATACTAGGTTGATATTGTTGATGCACTATACTTTACAAGCTTCAACAGTGGGTTTTACAAAACTAGGTCAACCAAGTTGACTTATTTGGTGGTACTTTCAAGTATCTTAAATTTTTTTCTTCAAATTTTAAGCATCTTCTAACCCACCAAGGTTCCCTTCTCTCCTCTATCATTTTAGTTATTTCATTACAATTCTATTTTTCACATTTTGTAATCTTTAAAACTACCCTGATATAACAAACTAGGTTGACCCTATTAACATAGTTCTATATTATATCTTTTATCTAGAAAACTAGGTTGACATTTTCAACATAGTTCTTTTTCAAACCCTTTCTTCCATAGTATAATAGTGACACTATCGATTCTATTTTGTAATCTTTGCATACACTATCATCTAAAATGATAGTCCTATGTTTCAAAGTTAGTATTTAACACTTATATGCTAGTAATTAGCTCACACTTTCATTTTTAATTGATTTCATGCTTATAATATATCACATAGTCTAATTAGGTTATTTTTAAATATACCATTTAGTTTCACTATTTTTCTCTTTTATGTACAAACTACCAAATCACATAATCTTAAAAATGCATTTAACCAATTGTCTACCCAAGGCCTACCTACTTGGATTTAGTCATCAAGGGGGAAGCCAACTTGGTTTTATATCTAAGTATAAACATGTAGTTAATGGTACATATCTTAAAATCACTTGATACCCTTATCATTATGCTTTGTAAAGTGAGTGGGTAGGCCCCAATACCAAACTAGTACCATTGCCAGTACAAATCCCTTTCAGCCTAACTATCCTAAAACCATCCATTATTTGATTTCCAGTTCCTTTTTTATATCCAACTTCCTATCACATATAAAATGATACTATAATAATTTAAAAACATTCAGGTTGACCACTTAGTTATCATTTACTTTGTAAGTTGATTGCTTACTCTTTGCTAAATTGTATGTTGTATTTTAGAAACTTGCATTTGTCATTGTTGGTGCAAGGTTTTGTGCTATGTGACTAAATTGGATCATCCTCATTGACCCAATTGATTGTGTTTCCTTTATTTTCTTACTTTAATAACCACTTGATTTTTTTTCCTATTTTAGTACATAGTCATTTTGCTCAACACCGTCTCTTATAGACTATTTATTTTTCCTTCTTGCCATACTAGGTCAAGCATGTTGACATAGTACTCCTTTTTTCTTTTTAGGATATATAAATAGGTAAACCCTTTCAACTCTATATCTTTTTCTATGTGCTTATTTCCTAGGTTACAAAACTAGGTCGATGTAATCGACCATATATCCCTATTTTCTAAGTTTTAGACCCTATTTTATGTACTATGTCAACCCAGTCAACTCTATACTTTTATTTCTTTTACTTATTTATCTGACCTAGTTTTCTATTTTTATTCCTTAACATTTTGTTCATTTCTCTCTCAAATCATCACGAAGCCCCCTATCAGAATCTTCTTAGATAGCCCAAATCCATTTAGATACTATCTAGTATTTTCATTTTTCCCTCTCTTTTCTTCCCAAGAGAACCATCACTCTAGGGCACATCTTCCCTTCCTTCATCTGTGACTTGTCACATGGTACAAATCACACCTCAAGATGAATTTCATGGGTTTGACCCTTTCTATACCTATCAAGACACTTCTCATATTGAAAACCTTCAAACTAATGTCGGAGAAATTTACATAAGTTTAACCAATAATCCACTACTAATCCATCTTCTAATAACCTTCCCCCTAATAAAAATTTGGGGATTGCTCTTACCAGTGCCAACCAACCTATTGATACAACTTAACTTCTTACACAAGTGATATAATAAATGAACATAATGAAAACTTCTAACACTTCCCAAATGATGCAAATCCAACATCATTTGATTAACATGGCTAATCAACATAAAACTATTCATCCTCAAGATAATCCCAATTACATTCCTCCACCTCTTAGAGATGCCTTCTATAATGTTATTCCTTAACCCATAATGAATTAAAAAATGCTTCAAACTATTAAAAATGAGGCTTTATCTCCTTTCATTATCTCTATTGATATTAGTAACATATCTCCAACTATCAAGTATGATGGAACTAAATACCCTACATCATTTCTCAAAGCCTTTGTAAACCTTTACAAAGAGTGGATCCAAACTAATACCTTTTCCACATAAAAATTATTTGTAAAAACCTTTACTAGCGATGTATTAGAATAGTACAACCAACTTCCCAAACATTATATTTGGAAAACTAAATATTTGGTCAATCCTTTAGTTAAGGAGTTTCAACATAATGATCTTCCTAAAAATTATCTTAGCCACTTCATCAATTTTAAACAATCTCCCATAGAATCAGCTCATGACTTTATAAAAAGATGGAATCTTTGACCTATAAATCTGACCATAATATGACTAATGATAACTTGTTCAAATTATTTATAATTGATTTAAATCCTCTTCAATATAAGGTATGAAATTTTACTCCCCAAACACTTAATGAATCTCTTGACCAAGGTAAACATCAATATTTTCTCATGAAGCAATTTGAACCTAATATTAAACTTCTTAAATGATATTTTCAAACATATACTAATGCTATCACTAGTGATAATCCACAAACCAAACCAATAATTACCAAATTTGGAATTATTTCATCTTATCACACAACACTCTTGGTGTAGCAAATGAAACAATTTTTACAACCCTCTAAACCTTTCACCTATTATAACAATCCTCCTAAATGGTATTACCCTAATTTATTTTATTGGTTTCGTGCTAACATTGGTCAATCCAATGAATCTTGTGGAGGGATCACTAAATTTAATATCTCCTATATGTTTATTGATTCATTTAATCATGAATCCATGATCAACCTTTATCCTCAAGAGTACACAGCTGCTTCTCAAAAATGATAAGCTTTCAAAGCTTCCACCTCAAATAACCAATTTTTTCCCATAAATAATCAAAAAACAACCAAGTATGTTTGTGTCATTGATGCTAACTATGACCAATACTATAAAAATTATCAATATGTTAACACTACTAAGGTCAATTATAATCATAATCTAGCTCACAAAAATCTTGTTACCAAACCTAAAAAAGACATAGTTAGAAGAACAACTTCTCAAAGATACTAACACCACTAATCTATCTTTTGAAGCCCTTATAGAACTATCTCCTCCATCTAAAACTCCAACTACATTTGCTCCTTAAAAATATACATTACCTCCTAAACATCATGATGGTTCTTCTAAATCTCATCGAAACTTTATTGAAGAACTTAACTCTATGTCTTGTAAGATTCTGGTTATGGAGTTAATTGATACTTTCCCTATCATCATAAGTTCCTCATGCATCAAATATAAGAAAATAAAGATCCATCCTATATATATGAAGAACCACCTTATATTGAGGCTCAACCTACCAATGTACATATGATTGAAATTATGTGTCCTTCCTTTAAGCCTTATATTCAATTTATTGAAGAACACATGATCAATGATGAAATTATTTTTCATGCTGATGATCCACCACTTTTTATTAAAATAGACATTAATACTACCCTTATCCTTAAATTTCTAGTTGACAAATGATATGGTATTAATGTGACATCTTTATGGCTCATACAATAACTTAGTTATAACAAGGATCATCTCAAGCAAACCTATCTTACCTTTAAGGTTTTGATAAAACTAATCATAATCCACTTGGTTATATTTAGACTATTTTAAACATCATACCTAAGATCATTCAAGTTTACCCTTATCTTATAATATGATCCATGGTCATCCTTAGACTCATAGAATGAGGGTTATTATTTTTTCTAGTAATGGCAAATGGTATAAGCATGAGACTGATCTTTACCCTTGGATTATTTAACCTCCTAATCCCAAATCCCAATATCATATTCCTACCATTCCTAAGATCAATAGTGATCCTTTACCTGAGTTCATCAACATCAATCCTAATTTATAAGTCACTCTTATCGATTCAAATGATGATGAACTTGATTATTTACAGCATACTTGCAATATTACTAGGCTACCTCCCTACATTTTGGGTTAGATTTCTCCTTCCTTATTACCTAGGGACTATATTATTCATGTTATTAATGAGATCAATGATTTTCCCCTTCCATGTAATGCTTAGGATGCTTCTTTACCTGAAGATGCCTTAACTTGAAATGAATTTGGAGTGATAAAAAATTTCAATATCCTCTCATCATGTCTCTACATACATTCAATAATATTGGGATTTCACCTTCTAAAACTCCCTATAAATATCAAGCATGTGAAATTTATCCAATAAATGATGATAATTATGTAATGGCCCAAGATAAATCTCAAGACTTGGATGTCCAACATTATCAATATACCTTATCTAAAATTCATGATTTTAATCACGATGTTCATACCATTTATATAAATCATAAATTACATCCCAATGTTTATGTGCCTTCTACCAATTATCCACTTCTTGACACTCCTTGGGTGGTAGAAAAAATTATACCTTCCAAACTTATAGTAATTCCTACATCTTCTTTATTACCTATCGATCCCATTACTACATTTGATCTTTCTCCCATCAACAAAACTAACACCACACCAATCCCTTCTAATCTATCTACTTATCTTACTCTTGAGATTACACTCAATGCTAAGGAAACCAATGTTTATCAGATATATTCTATTTATGATCACCATGTCAATCGAATTCTAGATCTCAAAGTAAATGTTGAGTATTCTAGTCCTCTTCCTAAATTGCCTAGTGATGAAGCCATTATTGAAATATTTCATGCCTGAGAACCTCAACTTGCTTGACAACATCATAAACTTAGGAATTTTAAAAATAAAACCCTTTATTTCAAAAACTTCATTACTAGCATTGATCCAAAAACTAATCCAATTTCTGCTTTACGTAATGCACCATACCATTTTCAAGAGGGTAATTCTATGCTTATCAAAGAAACCACTCAAATCAAATATGGTATTCCATCCTATCTTCCACCAATTATAGTATCCCATGAACTCTCACCTATCTATTATGATAATATTAGATTATTCTTTGATAAATATCATGAGATTTTTTATTCATCATATGAGGACATGCTCGATATTAACACTAACATTATGGTGCATAACATCATTACTTATCCAGATGCTAAGCATGTGCATCAAAAATAACATAAATTTCCACCTAGGGTTTCAACCTTATGTCATAAGGAGATCATCAAATTACTTAATTCTAATTTTATCAAACCAATGGACTATTCTAAATGGGTTTTTAACATAGTTCCCATTTAAAAAAAGGTCACTATGGTCATTCACATCTATATTTATTTCCTCAATATTAATCTTGCTTGTCCCAAGGACAAATTAACCTTACCTTTGATTGATGATATTATTGGTTCCATAGCTAGTTAAAAAATGTTATCTCCTCTAGATATCTTTTTAGGTTATAATCAAATTCACATTTCCCCTAAGGATCAGCATAAGATAAATTTCACTAGGGAATAAGGCACCTATTGATATGACAAAATGCCCTTCAGCCTTAAAAATGCTCGAGCCACTTATCAATGAGCAATGACTCACATATTTCATGATATTATCCACAAAACTATTAAAACCTATGTGGATGACCTCATTGATAAATCCAAAAGTCACAAGACTCATCTATCCAATCTTTCCATCATTTTTAACTATCTTTTTAAATACCAAATTAGACTAATACCTTACAAATATGTCTTTGATGTCACATATATAAAATTATTAAATTTCCTCATCTTTATTAATGGTATCGATGTTGACTCTAATAAGATTAGTGTTATCATTAACATGCCCGTTCCTCATTACATTCTAAACATTTTTACTTACCTAGGCAAACTTGGGGTAATTAGATGATTTATCCCCAAAATGGCTTATCACATCTATTCCATCAATTCTCTTCTTAAAAAAGGTAATGATTTAGAATGGATAAACCCTTGTCAAAAAGCCTTTGATAACATGAAGAATCATTGCTTCACTCACCTATGCTTCATCCTCTTTATAATGATCAACCTTTGATCCTATATACAACTTACACACCCATATTAGATGGGGTAATGATTTCCCAACAAGATGATACTGGAAGAGACTATGTTATCTACTATATTAGCTAAGGCCTCATTGATTATGGAAAACATTACACAAAATTTGAATGTGATTAACTTGCCATTTATTTTTCCACTAAAAAGCTTTGACATTACATGATATAACAAACCATTTATATCATCATTCATTCCAACCCCCTTCATCATTTCTTTACCCAATCCTTTCTTCTTTGAGATAGAATTGGTAAATGGATGGTCATCCTTATGTAATTTTATCTCCACATTGTAACTCAAAAAGCTATCAAAATATAAGTCATAGTTGATCAACTTATAGTAGTTCCTATACCAACTACCAATCACCTTCAAGATATTCTCCTTGATGACAACATTCTCTATATTGAAGGTCTCAAGCATGATATTTCACTTAAAGATTACTTTCATAACTTCATTATTGATCTTGAAGCAAGTAATCTTGACGAATCTACTATTCCCATTGATAATACTAAACCAAAATTAGTTACCAAAGAACTTCCTAAAATTCATGTCAATTTACATGAGGATACTCGGACCCTTTACTTTGATGGGGATAAATGCTTTCAAATAGCTAGGGTAGGTTTCATTATTAAAAGTCTTCTTGGTAAAATCATTCCTTTATATTTTAACTTAACCTTTGATGTCACCAACAATATGGCTGAATACAAAGCTCTAATCTCAGGCATGAGAACTTCTCTCAATATAGACATCCAATATCTTCATGATTTAGGTTATTTTTAGCTTATTTGTCACCAACTCAATGGTGATTATTGATCTAAAAGTGAGAATATAATTACTTATCATCAAATTAAAACCACTCTAGCTAAAGACTTCATTTCTTTCACTATTGAGCCTATTCCTCGAGATCAAAATTCCATTGTTAATTCCCTCACCTCTTTAGCATCTCTTTCATTCCCATGAATTTATTTTTGATCTCACTTTTCTTATACAAATAAAAAAATTCTTCATCTTATAATTAACCACCATATTATCTTATCTACCATATCAAGGATTTTACCAGTTAACAAAGCCCATGGTATAAATAAATTATTTAATTATTGGAACACCAAAATTATCCTTCTAACTTAGATTCTCTTGAAAAGACATGTATTTTTAAATAAGCTTTTAAGCATGTATTTTGATATAACATCCTTTATTATCACAATACTGAAGTTACCTTGCTCTATTGTGTTATGAAAGATGAGGTCCATCCTCTTCTTAGACAAACACATGGGGGAATTTATAGTGGTAACTATAGCAAACATGCTACAACCAATAAATGCTTATGTATGGGTTACTTTTAACCTACTCTTGAAAATGATGTAATCAAATTTAATAAAAAGTGTACCCTTTTCCAAATTTATGATGATTTAATTAATTTACCTCTAATTAAGCTTTAAACTATAAAATCTCCCTTACCATTATCCATGTGGGGATTAGATCTGATCAACAAATTACCTCACTCTTAGATGGCTATGTTTTTATCATCACAACTACCAAATATTTTACCAAATGCGTTGAATCCATGCCCCTTTTTAATGTCACTATAAACACCATCACCAAATTCATTTTTAACCAAATCATTTTCCACTTTAGTGTTCCCCATACTATCATTTTTTATAATGGTGGTAACTTTAAAAACAAGGATCTCAAAAACCTTTATGATAAATTTAAAATGAATCACAAATTTTGCACACCCTATCATCCACAATGTAATGGACACGCTGAGGCCATAAACAGAATTCTTAGCAAAATTATCCAAAAGCCAATTCATGAAACCAACATAGATTGGCACCTTCATCTTTATCTTACTCTTTGGGCCTATTATACTAGCATATGTAGTACCACTGGGGAAAAACCATTCTCTCTAGTCTATGGTTCTAAATTAGTCTTTCCATTGGAAGTTGAGATTTCCTCTCCTCTTATATATATTTATGGCATCATAACTAATGAATAATTACATGAATCTCACCTTCATACCCTCAATTTTATTGATAAATGCCATCTTTCTACTTTGAAACATAATCACCAATATAAGGCTCATATTACCAAACAACATAACAATCATGTTAAAATTCACACATTTAATGTTGGTGATCTTGTACTTAAGTTAGACTACACTGATGATAAAGTAGGTAAATATAACCAAAAATGGTGGGGCCTTGATTTAGTCAAAGACATTCTTGGCCCAAGTACTTATCACCTTTAAACTAATGAAGGGCATTTTTTCAAATATCCCACCAATGCATAATTACTAAAGAACTATTTTTCATAAACCTTCCCTTTTTTTCATGCTTTCTCTATGTTATCTATATAATACTCTTTTTTAGGATACTTACACAGGTCTCATCATCTACATCAATTCTTCTTTTTTTATTTAAATCTTTAGTCCTTCCTTTTTGGTCTTCTAGTTTCACCTTTTCTCTCATGAGTTTCATTGTAAAACCATGGATAGGACCTAGTCTTACTCATGATGTACCATAGTATTCTTTATTTTCATACTCTTTTTACACACTTTTTTTGCATCCCTTGGATTTCTCTTTTTTAAGTTGCATTGTAAGACCATGGATAGGACCTATCCTTACTCATAAAATACCATATTTTTATTATCTCATTTATTTTTTTACATGCTTATTTTCACCCTCATGCGTTTATTTTTTATGAGTTATAGTGTAATACCATGGATAGGACCTCGCCTTCCTCATAAAAGTACCATCTTGTCATTCTTTTTCTAGAATGTGTTTTTTTATCCTTGTTCTTAACTTTAGTTTTTACTTCTTTTGATAGATGAATTTTACAAAAAAATATATGTTATCATGTTTCCCTCCATTTACCTCATTCTTATAATATGGAATCACACTCTATTGTCATTGTATCCTCTTTTTTTCCATTTATCAAATTTTGTATGAATTGAAGTAATTCAAATTATTCCATGTGTCATTCATCTTGATTTACTTTCCTTTCACTTCAAATTACATAAAATAAGGTAAAATTCAAGATATAACTTTTATTTCACCTATATCTACAAGACTTTTAGACCCCATGCTCTCTAAAATTCTCTCTCTTAGCAACCAAAGAGTCCCAAGTATTCAAATGAAAGTCATCTTTAGCACCCATGTTTGGTTTTCTAAATCTGTATGGAAGAGGAATATAAAAATCCATTAATAAATTTAAAACAAAAATAATTTTATAAAGGTAATGATAGATAAAATTCAACATACAAATCTCACTAGTCAAAATTACACCAAAAGATGTGATTACAAGTACATCTCCTATCTCTAATCAAATCTCAAACTCCAAAATTGGACTCAAATAGAGTCAAGGTCCATTAGGGTTTGGTAGGCCAATATATTGTATTAGGATAATTCAACAAACTCTATTGTGCTACCTAATTTCTCATGTAAGCAAAAAATATTTTTAGTAGATCGACAACTCTGTAAGGGGTCTTGAGGAATAGGTAACATGTTATGGGAAGGTAGGTCCATTTTACTTTTCATGCATATAGCCTTGATGGGATGATATATATACTTCATTTGTTGACTTAAGCCTTGTGTGGATAAGATAATTTCTTCAAATTCCTTAAGGTCTAAAGTCCTTTTATTTTAATAAACCTAATTTGAGTGTCTTGACTTTGATAAATATTTCTTCTACCTTGATTTTTTTTTCATTCTCCCCTCCACTCATTTCATTCCCCCTTTAATAGGAAAACTGTGATTCTAAATCTATTTTTCCTCTTATCTAATTCCTTCTTCATCACATCTTAGAAACATTCTAGAACTACTTTTTTTTAGTTTTATCTATCCTTAAAGTAAAACAACATGTTTAAACAACTCTAGATTACTTTATTTACAACAAAAATTTACATTATTGGACTTGTTTTGTTTTGTTTTTACCATTTTTAATTATTATACCACCCTTTTTATAGATACCTAAGTCTATTATACTTCCATGTACTTTTTCCATTATTGAGTGAGGTTAGCTTGTTATTTCTCACTCATCAATGTTGTTTTCCATTGATGATTAAGTATTGTTACTTGTCACTCAACAATGTTGTTTTACCATTTTTTTCTTTCCCATCTTTGTTTACAGTAACTATTGTTACTTATTTTACATATATGTTTGATTACCATCATTTTTGACATGTATCCTTGGTTTAACTTAATGAGTTTACCTTTCTTACTTAAGGTTTACTTATTTGATTTTTTTAGTCTCTAGTAGCCTTGGCTTTTTGGTTACCTGATATACTCTAAATTTTAACTTGGTAATTTGGTCTAACATAGCACCTATCACCCCAAATTTAAAAATTTACAAGTACATCCCATCCACATAACACTAGTTATCTTCGATTTCTTGCATTTTTTTCTATTTTCTCTTTAGTTTTATATTCTTGGGTTTGTTGAAAGCAACCTCTACACTTTCAATAATCAAAACTATAAACATAGTAGACAATCATCTGGTGATAAAGGTAAGTAAAGGTATGCATCACATTTAATTTTTATTTATTTCCATTTGATTCATCTAATTTAAATTATTTTTTCTTTAAAATACTACAATTTTTTTTAGCCTCAACATTGTGTGTTATTATGTTCTTTCTCAAAGCACTATCCCCTATTACACTTTAGTGACATGTTATGAGATTCAAGTGGGACATATGTATAAACGTAATATTTTCAAATTTTATAAAATATTGAAGCTTTATATCTTGTAGGAACCCATTGATACTTAATATCTCTAAGTGCATGTCTTAAAGGGTGCATCAAGAAAGGGGTGGGTAGAATATTGGTGCTTCATAGGATTGTTGTCCTTTATTGCCACTTATTACCAATAAAAATATCTCCTAAAACAATTCCCCTAAGCTATTACTCATCTCATTCACACTCCATTATTTTCCTACTTTCCATCCCTCTTTTCCTCACCTTAATCCCCTTTTGATAGTATTTTTTACTAGGTCGACTGGGTTGAACCTATAGTATTTTGGGTAAATTTTATTTAGGGTCTAGGTCTGCTCTTGATTGACCTAATCCATGACCTAGTGAATTTTTATACATAAATGTACTAGGTCAATTGGGTTGACTCTGCCATCCAAAACTTTTGGAAGGGCTTAAGGTTAAATCTACTTATATTTATAAGATCATGTCATCATTATTTACATAATGAACAAGAGTAATTATTCTCTTTCACTTCTTTATAATCTACTCTTCCACCATTCTATTAGAAGATTCTTAGTTTAAGGATTCTACTTGGATAATATAGTCTTGTGGAGAAGTCCTGGATGTTTTGGCCTTTCTTAGTGATCCTTACAAACCACAACAACTTGTTACAAAACCCCTTTGGCTAAGGGACAAATCTAGTCTTGATGGGATCATCTTCTAGGTAAGTATTCTCTAACTTTTATCCTCTCTTTAGTAGATATATGTTTTATAAGTATTGTATTTGAATATTATTACTCTTCTCTTTCCATCTATTAGGGTTTTATTCATACATATATTAATTGAGATTCTCTTATGCATGTTTTTCTTATTTACTAACCCCCATATTGTGCCACAAGGTTTGGTGAATACTAGATTATATTTCTTTGTTTTACTTATTATTTTAGTGAGATATATGAAAACATAGGACCTTACTAGGGTTATTTTTGATTGTTGTTGATTGGAGGCTTTAGAACCCTTCCTAGCATTGTGTATTGTGATAAGGGATCCCCTTATTGGTTCTATTAGATTGCCATATTGGTTATGTTCATAATTATCTAATGTATCCCCAATCATAAGTATATCATATGATATATCTTCTCTGAGTTAGGATTAATTGATAGACATGATGCATTTCTAATTGCATATATATACTCTAATCCTTTTCAGTTTCTTTGTTACTAGTACAATGTTTTATATCCATTTTAAATAATCAATAGGATGTATGAAACCAATAACCAACTACTTCTTTAGTTCCTCTTTTAATAGTATTTCAATTTTAAGATGCATCTTAAAAATTTATTATTTCATTAGTTTTGCATTTAGGTGCACCACAAGGTGATGAAATACTAATTATAAATCTAGTCCTAGGATATCTACATAAGACCATGTGAACACATTGGAGAATTCATGAAGCAAAAATGTAAATATGTCCCTTTCTTCTTAAGAGAGTGATATGTAAAGTTTAACAATTTTAGGATCTTCTATAGTGACAATGTTCATAGGAATAGTTTCTTTGACAAGTAGAGTTGATTTATCTTTGTAATTTAGGGGTGGTATAAGAAGATGGAAATCTTACTCAAACTATGTTTTTTTGGATGTTTAATATGAACTGATATTGTGATGTGATTTTTTTACCCAAAGTATGTTGAATCTACTAACTAAATTATAAATCCTTTCTTGGGGTCACTTATTGAAATTTGATCTCTTGTTCTAAAGAATTCAAATATAGCTTCATCATTATAAAAATGATCAAGTTTAGGTATTACTTGTTGGTCCTACTGTGTGAGGGATGTATATACAAGATCAAGCATAACTATAGAATTTTTATGAAATAGGTTGGTGAGGTCAATGTCTTCAAAGTGGATAATTATTAAACCTACCTTTTTGTCCAAAGAATCATCCTTTAATTAATTATAAGAGTCGCTTTGGGAGAGCATAAGATGCATATTGGATGGGTTAAATCCTATACCATGTTTTACCTCATTTTTTCTATTATGATAGGTTAGATGGATCCTTATTCATAGAGGCCAAGAATTTTACCCCTATACTTCATTATATTCCACATGATGGATTTAGAAATGGGATATTTGTTTTTGGAGAATAAATTAGTTAGCTCATCAAAATAAAGCCAAGAAGGATTTGAATCTTTGATATGTTCACCTGGAAGGAAAGTTCCCTATATAATTTTTGACTTGCCAAGTTTCTTAACCATTCTATTATCCTTTATATGGTAGGACCTTCCATAGTCATTTAAATTATCATGTATTGTACTTGTGTAAAAATCCTCAATTATATAATCATTCATTCCTCTATCAATGATATTAAAGTGTGAAGAAGTGGATGAGGATAATCTGGTAGTAGGTAGTACATTAAAATCTTGATCAATATAAGCGTGATTGGAAACTTATTCTGCATATGGTTGACTTGAAGCTTGCTCATATAGTCTATTTGAAGCTTGCTTATATGGTTGGTTATATGATTCATTGGTTGAATCCTTTTTAATAGATGTGGAGGTAGTTGGTGTATTAATCCAACCACCAAGGGGAGGGTTTGAAATAATCTTTCTAGATGGACATAGTTTTAAAGTGAAGGATAATCCTCAACATGAGTAAAATTATCATCTGTAACTAGTACATAGTTTAGTTTTTTATATTTACCTTCCAATATCTTATAATATCAGAAGGGATGAGGACCACCTTGTATAGTAAATTCCATTCTTGCATGGGAAACTTTAAAACATTGGTGATGAGTGGATGAGATGTCATTCATATAATGAATCCATGGGAATCCAAGAAGTATATTGTATGGTTGATCAAGATCAAGAACATGAATAAGAGTTTCCTTAATAATAGACCCTGCCATCAAAGGATGAGAGATTGTTTTGATAGATTGTCACTCATTGTTAGCATATGAATTTATGGTAATGATGTTTGTTTCCAATGATATTATTAGATATTATAGATGTTTTACAAGACTTAATGTACATATATTTAGTGTTGAATCATTATCTATAAAAATCTTATTCACTTTGTGCCTATAAATAGTAACCTCTATGTACGATGGAGGATTATGGTCTGATCTTAAAGGAGAGACATCCAAATGATCAAATGTTATTTATTTATAGAGAACCTATTAATTCTTGGAAATTTTTAAGATTGATTTCTTAAGGGAAATTCAACTCTTTCATAAATTTAGACAAAATATATTTATATATAGGGGGTGTCTTGAGAAGGTCTAAAATTTAAATATTTGTTGGCATTTTCTCAAGATGGTCAATAATGTTGTACTTGCATTCAACATTATAGGATGATGCATTAGGGAGGGTAATATTTTCTCACCTTATGTAAGTAATAACATTGAGATGGCTATGCATAATATCAATGCTATTGATTATATAATAAAATGGATGAGTTTTCTTATTAATGTTACTAGATTATAGTTGTTCTTATTTTTGCTTTCATTTTCCTTGCTCATGATTAGCGAATGGATCTTGGTATATCCATAATTTTTTATTTTTACATGGATTAGATGGTTGGTTTTTTATTTCTATGTTGACTTTATCAATGAGGTATTAAACATAGTTATTAAGGTGCTTACACCTATTAGTTGAATGTCCTTTAATTTGATAGTATTTATAATACCCATTTTCATTACACTAGTTGGATTTAGGGACATTTTCATCAAAGGGTTTAGTGTTTGGCCATGTGATCATGTTTGTATGAGCCAAATTTTGGAAACCATTCTCATAAGTGTTACCCAATTGAGTAAACATACATTTAGGTCTTCCTTGTTTAGGTTATCCACTGAGAATTATGATATTATTGTTTGGTTGATTGCAGGTTTATTTTTAAGTTTGAGGGTTTTGAATATGTTTAACATTGGTTACACCATCTCAAACAATACTTTTGTTTTTGGAAAATAACTTTGGTTTTTTTTTTCATTTTATAGGAACTATTAGTATCCGGTTTAAATATTTTTATTACACTTTTATTAATTTCAATGATTTTATCAAAAGACCTTGGGAAAAAGAGTAATAAATGGTGTCCCAAGTTAGAGTTTAAGTTATTAATTGATATGTACACATTATCTATTTTATGAAATGACCATGTGAAATGAATTTCCATTAATTTCAATCTTTAGAGGAAGGAAGTAAAAGTTTTTCCATTGCATTGCTTAGTATTGTGTAAATATAAGGTGGTCAAGTATTTCTTGGTATTATAAGAGAAGTGGTGATCACCACTTTTAGATAAGTCTTAAAAGGTGAAAATAGATCCTTTCAAAAGTCATGAAAACCATTCAAGGTCTTGGCCCTTGACAATTCTTGGGAAAAAATGTATTCATTACTATAAAGAACATCTGCACATGCATATTATAAGCTAGTTAGATGTTCTTTGGGATTTTCTTACCTTTATACATGTCAAATTTTGGGAGTTCAAAGTACTTTAAAAAATGTGTAGTCATTTACTTAAATCATATCGGTATGAAAAAATTTCCTCAGTCTTGAATTTTTTTTCCAATAAGAAGTGCCATATTGTAAGCCTTGAACTCTATCCTTTATGTTTTGAAATTCATGTATGAGATATTGGGATAGTTGATTCATTAGACGTAATGGATTAGTGGTTGACCCATGAAGTGGTTTGTGTTTTTTGGAATGTTTTGATTAAAATTTTTTGGAGGTTGATTGTTAAAATTAATGTTTTGAGGGTTTAAAAAGGGATTGAATTTGGAGTTATAGCCAAGGTTTGTATTTGAATTGGAACCAAAATTTGGTTGAGTTGGGTTTGGATTGGGACTAAAGCTTGTATAATTTAAATTTAAGTTCAAACCAAGGTTGAGGTTGTGTAAAGTTTATGTTTGGGTTTTTGGATTTGGGTTGAAATTTTAATTATTTGGTGTATTAGTGTTTAATTTCATTGAATTGGGATTGGTATTGTAACCAAAAATTATTTGATTAGACAAACTTGGATTGGATTGTGGTGAATGTATGTTGAATTTTGAATTAAATATATTAGAACCTTGGTTTAAATTAGACTTAGCTTGGTTTAAATTTTGGTTTGGGTTATTTTGGTTTTGGTTAACATTAAAATTAGGATTTGTGTTTGGATTATTAAATTTAAAGTTATGTTTGAGGTTGTAATTGTTCGAACTAGGTGGTTTTTGGTTTTGATTTAAACTTATGTTAGTATTTAGAGTAAAATTAAATGAAGTATTTGGATTAGAGTTAAGCTAATTTAGATTCGGATTGGAACTTGGATTAGATGGAAATGATCTAAGAGTGTTAGAATAAAAATGATTTTGTACACAACTATTTAAATTTAAATTATTGAGTGTCCATGAATCAATACTCCAACTAGGATTGGATAGTCTATTTACCAAGCTAGAAGGGGTATTCAAGATTTGATTTGGATTGGAAATAATTGGTGAGCCTTGAAGAATCTCATTAGGTTTGATTTATGAGTTTAAATGAATATTCAAACTTAGATTAATTTGATTATAACCTTGTGAATTTGGGTGTGTGCTCAAATTCATCATAAACAAATGTTGATTAGTTAAAATTGAATTATGTGTGAGACCCATGTTCATGTTTGGGTTGACTTGTTTTATGATTGATAAACTTAAAATAATATTCAAGTTTTGATTAGTTGGGTGAATTATTGGTGAGTTTGAAGGTATATTCAAAATCTATTATTTTGATAAAACCATGAAGTTAAATTTATATTCAAATTCACATTGGGGTTACCAAAAAGATTGATTGATTGATTAGATTGAAAATTCATAATATATTAAGCTCCTTGAGTTTCATGGATTTTTTTAGAAAATCCATGGCTTGTTTGAGATGACTCCTCACATAAAATAATTTTCACTTTATCTTGAGAGACTTTGGGATGAGGTTATGAGGATGTGATGAGGAAATTTATAATATATAAATAGCCTTATGAGGTATCTTGATTAGGATTAGAGGATGAAATTTATTTTCTTGAAATTAAATATTGTAAATTATGTACATCAAATTTGAATGGAAATTTTTCTCCAAAGCCCAAATCCTGAAGCAAGACTTCATTCTTGTTAGACATGATATACTCAAGAAAGGAGGGTGGAGGTTGGACAACTTTTGGGATACCCTAATCTTGGTAAGCCCTTCTTTAATATTCTTGTTATTTAGTTATCTCATGTTTTTCTACATGATACTCTTGACCAAAAAATTGAAAGGGATCAATGTAGAAAGGCTCATCCCTTGTATTAGGATTATTTAGCATGGCCATCTACCTAGTGATAGGCAAAATGTGTAAGATGAAAAACTAAAAATGACCAAAAGAAATGGAATTTTTAAACTATTAAAAATAACCAAAAGGTGACTCAAAAATTAGAATTCTTGAACCAATTATTCTGAGTTTTTTGAGAGAAAGTCACGATGTTAGGATATTTCTTAAACTCAAGATAATTTGTTTATAAACAAGAATCTTTAATCACATGTTAAACAAAAGGAAATAACAAAAAAAATCTCTTCTAAACACTCAATAAATTACACATAAAAGGTGCAAGTTTAGCATAATGGCCATGAATGACGTTTGGGCATTCTAGTGTCACTGACTCATCCATACTCTTAATTATAGCTAAATATTTTAAGGCACTAACCATGGAGGATATTTCTATTCCCATGGCCCACAGAGTCTAGTTTTGAGGGTGTGTGAAAGGTAACTTCTCGGTGCTAACCACTAAATGACACACCAAAGTTGAATGGAAAACGAGGAATCCTTAGGCTTAAGGTTTAAAAAAGATTATCTAAGGGGGAACAACTATGAAATAAATAGATAAAGTAGATACACACTATTGGGTCTTGTTCCAAAGTTCCCAACACATATATAGGGGCATTAATGTGTTAACAATGAAATCCCCTCACATCATAGTGTGCTTAAAATATACAACCACTTAGGAAATTAAAATAACTAGATCTTGATTTATATACCCCATCGGTAAATAGAGTTTGGACTAGTATGTGGTGGTGAAATCCATAGTCAATAAACCTCTTAGAAATTAAAAAAAAATTAAGTGTTCATTATTTATTTTCAAGTATCATCACCAATGTGATGCTAAGGAAATAACATATATGAACACCACTTGGGTAACACAAAAAATTATGAAATTGTTTCTGATTCCCAACTATCATCACCAATGTGATGCTAAGGGAAGCGTAAATAATTTTTACAATTACAAACAAAATGCTAAAAGGAAAAAAATAAATTCAAATGAAATGTGATGTAATTAATAAAAATTTGAAAAAATAAATTGAAAAAATGAGTGAACTAAATCAAATTTTGGTTTTTATTTAACCTTTTTATAGATTATCTTTGACAAGCATTCTAAAAAAATGGTTAGAATTTTTTGTTTAGGCTTCGTACAAGGAAAAAGACAATGGAGAAAATAAAAAACCATAAAAATAACACAAAAACTACTTCTCTGTGACAAATTCATAGTTACACCAAAAGACAAAAAATCAAAATTGTAAAAAATTAAACACAAGAAAAAAATAGAATACAAAAAACATAAAATAAAATAAATTCATGCATACTTTTGGTATGGGTTTTATGTACACCAAAGCCATAATGAGGTAGTCTCTAATATTTTAATATGTTAATGAAGGTAAACTCCAATCCAAGGAACAAGTTACAAGTAAGTGGTGTATTACAACCTATTGATGGAATAGCGGGTAGGGCATGTAGGTTGTTGACAAGGTTTCTGGATGGAGGTGTGGCTCCTAAATGATTTTGAAACTCTCTTTGAATTGGATGGATGGATGGATTCTAATATAGAGTGGGAAGGTCTCAAAATAAACTCAAAAAGGAAGGAAGGGTAAGGCAAAAAAGAAATCTTTCATGAATTTCATGAATCACTACCCTAACTATTTTTTATAAGGATATATACTCTTAGAACTTATGCTTGTTGATAGTAGCGATTGCACACACATGGTCATACATAGATAATAAGTCTAAGGAGATAAAAATGTAGGAAATTCACAAGTCTTAGATAAATGTTTCTCCTGTTAGAGCAACTGTTGTACACCCTTGATTAGGAGATTATGGCTCAAGCTAGTGAAGTATTTGAGGTATCTATTATACACAAATAGAAAATTACATCCAAGAAATCACTCATGCATAATCAGAATTATGAATAAATTTGAATTTAAATATATTAACCAATATGCATACTGATATTTCAAAGCTATTTCACATCTATATATTAATATATCAATAAAAATAGTCAAGAATCCATTTTCAGCTTTTTCACACTAAAGATTATTGAAACATACAACCAAAGAAAGTAAAAACTAATTATATAGAAATTGGAAAGAAAATACAAAAGCACATTCATCGATGATCAAAACTAACGGTGCTCCTATATTAAATTTTTTTTGACAAAAATCCAAGTTGGATTACAATTATTTAAATAATCTTGGGAAAGGAGTCACCTCATCCTCCAAGTTCATGTAAGGTCATTATATGTTATATTCAGAAAATGAGTTATAAATATGGTCTAAAATCATATAAGATTATATTTTTAGTTATTCATTTTAATTATCCTTTTCCAAAGCTATGTAACATATGCATGTGTATAAAAAATGTAATTTTTAAAAATTATTAGCTCAAATTGTATGTAAACTATGAATAGATGTGCCATTTACCAAAACTGCACATGCCTCCTTTATAAGTTTTGAGAACACACTCTTTATATTTCATATTAGTTTCCTTAAAATGGATCTTTGATACATGCATGAAGTACCAAAATCACTTTACCAATGTTTCAAAACTAGTATCACTATTATTTAGTCATGACTAATCAAAACTGTGTGTTTCATGCTCACTTGTGCCTTTTACAGAATCTAAATCTTCACTTTTATATTTACTAACTACCATCATTTCCTTTATAAATTATCTCAAAAAATATAGGGATGGAATTAACATGATATAGTTCTCCTATCTTGATGGATTCCTCTTATTACTGTTGTTATCTCAATTTATCCTGTAACATTATATTTTCCTCTTTGATGGCCATGATATATTCTTCTACCTCTTTTATGATCCAATCATCCTCTCCATTTGGGATCTCTTCTTACTTATGTATAATTCCTAGATTAAAAGGAAACCCTTCCACTATGTTCCAGTTTGGGCATAGTACCAAGATTTCTCTTTGGATGGCTTTTGTACAATTCATATCCAACATACCTACTATAGATAACCTCATATAAGATGTTAAATTATTTTTCAAATCATGAACATCAATATTTGTACAGAATAATATCAAAAATAATTTTTTGATATCAATCCAACTAGTAATATAACTAGGTGCCAACTTTACAAGCCAATCATGCATTTCTTCTCCAAACATGAAAGGGAACAACCTGTAGATTACATCCCCAAATTTTACATCCATAACATGTATTTCATATTTATAAGTAGAATTATTCCCTTAAGTATATCTTGGGTGATTATAGTAGAACCTATGAAGGTATTTGAATAGGTCATCTTGAAAAATCATGTTGAATAACTGGGATATTTATGGGTCCTTTGTCAACCCAATCCATTTTCAAACATTTTTAGTACAATCAAAGGTGTTAGACCTCCTTCCACTACTAATTAATGGTTGGTGCTTATTTTATACACATAATAACTATACAAATGTAGACTCTAACATTATAGGATCTCAATGGAGGTAAATTCCACTCTATGGAATGAGTTATAGGTATGTTGTTTGTTACAACTTATTGATAGAACAATGGGTAGGGCATGTAGGTTGTTGACAATATTTTTGGATAGAGGTGTGGTTCCTAAAGGATTGTGAATATTTATGTGAATTGAATGGGTGGCTAGCTTATAATCTAGAGTGGGAAAGTCTCAAAACAAACTCAAAAAAAGAGGGAAAGGTAAGGCAAAAAATAAAGCTTCCATGGTTTACAGGAATCACTCCCCTAGTTGGTTTCTAAAAGGATAAATGATCTCAAAACCTATGCCTCTTGATAGAAATTGTTGGACACACATAGTAAGACATGGATAGGAAATATAAAGAGATAAAGATGTAGGAAATTGGTTGTTGGAAAGGTTTTTTGATAGATTTGTGGTTCTTAAAGGATTTTGAAACTCTATGTGAATTGTATGGGTGGCTAGCTTTTAATCTAGAGTGGGTAGGTTTCAAAAAAAAACTCAAAAGAGGAGGGAAGGGTAAGGAAAAAAATAAAGCTTCCATGGTTTTCAATAATAACTCCCATGGTTGGTTTCTATAAGGAAAAATGCTCTTATAACCTATTCTTGCTGATAGCATTGATTGCACACACACAATAAGACATGTATATGAAATCTAAAGAGATAAAGATGTAGGAAATTCAAAAGCCTCAAACAAATTTTTCTCCTTTTAAAGCAACTGTTACACACCCTTAATTAGGAGATTATGGCTTGGACTAGTGATGTATCTAAAGTAGTTGTTTTACATAGAAAAAACTACATCCAAGAAAGTACTCATGCACAATAAGAATTATGAATCAATTTGAACTTAGCTATCTTAAACAATATATTTACCAATCCTTCAATAGTTATTACACATCTATAGATAAATGTATCAATAAAAATAATAAAGAATCCATTTTTAGATTTTTCACACTAAATATTATTGAACCATACAGCCAAATAAAGTAACAACTAATTATAAATAAATTAGAAAAAACATACATAAACACATTCACTAACAATCAAAACTGATGTTGATCTTGTATTCAAAAATTCTCTAATAAAAATCCAAGTTGGATTATAATTTTTTATATAGACTTGGGTAAGGTATTACCTCATCCTCCAAGTTCATGCAAGGTTATTACATGTGATAGTCAGAACATGAGTTCTAATGTAGGCAGCTAAATCTGGCCACCGATAACCTCCAATCAAGATTTTGGCTAATTTCCACCCAAAATGCACAATTTAGAATAAAAACATTAAAAATTTATAAATGATTTGAAACTAATGTATTCAAGTGCTGATTTTGGCTAGGGTATCCCTAAATAGGGCAATGCAATTTATGGGCCACCTAACTTTGATAAGATTATTTCGAGTCAAAATGCAAATTTTGAACTTAGATGCTCTAGATTTCTCTTTCCTTTCAAATCTCTTACACAAGACATGTTCCTTTGTTATTTTTTATTGGTAACATCCTAAATAGGAATATGGATCTAATTCATATAACATTTCCTTTCAATTCCAATCTAGTCAAATTTTGGACCAATAACAAGGCATGCTAATCAATTTGAGTAATTTGTGCATAAAGTGCTTAAACATTCTTAAGAGATAATCTACCCAGATCAAGGCCTAATCAAGAATTCCATGGAAACTTGTTTAAAATTTATTTTTGGAAATGAATATTTAATATCTGCATCATTAAGTGACCTCATTTCTTGGGAAGACATCCCTAGGCCATAAATTTCATAAATATCAAGATCCATGCCCTCATGCCTCATCAATGCCTTCCATGATTCCCTCCATGCCTCTTAATTTTCTCTTATTCAAATTTCATGATGAGGATAATTAAAAAATTAATTCCAAAGATTTAATTAATCCTCAACCACACATCTCAATCTCAGGATGGATGGTTTAGGTTGATTCTAGACATTTCCAAAAAATTATAAATAAAGCGGCCATGAACATCATTTCTAAGCTATTTTGGTGAAAAGTTATTATGCTCAAATATATTTAGAATAATTGATAATGAAAATTTATAATTCAGAAATAGTTCCAAAAGATTCAAGAAAATAGTGTTACCATGCCAAATTTATTCCAAGCCAAGCCAAGCCATAAGCTAAAGGTGCCAAGGACAGATGGATGTAGCCAAGATTCAATTACCAAGGACTTCATGATCACAAGCTAAGAAAGCCACTACAAAAAGAATTTTGGAGAATCCAAAGAAGGGAAAAGAGAGTTCATTTTGCATTTTAGTTGTGTATTTTATTCATGTTTGATAACTAATCTCTCCCTAGTGTCTAGGCCTATAGATATTATGCTAGTAAGTGTGTTTCTTTCATTTTGTTTTTTATTTTGGAACTAACACCATACTAACTATCCTCTCTTGAGTCAAATTCCTATATCACACTAATTTTTGTCTAAAACCATCAAAAATTCTATCTTTAGTTATCCATTTATATTAGCCTTTTCCAAAGCTATGCAACCTACGCATGTGTATAAAGATAGGTAATTTTTTACAATTATACCTCAAACTATATGCGAACTATGAATAGATGAACCATTTAAAAAAACTACACATGCATCCTTTTATAGGTTATGAGAACAACCTATTGATATTTTAGATTATTTTCCTTCAAATTGAACTTTCACATATGCATAAATTACCAAAATTAGTTTACCAATGTTTTAGAACTAGTGGCACTACTATTTAGCTGTGACTAATCTGAGCTATGCATTACATGCTCACTCATGCCTCTTATATAATTTGGATCTTCATTTTTATATTTTTTATTAAGATTAATAAATGCATGTTTATACTCCTTATCTTAACTATGAGTCTTAATATTTGTTGATAAATATAGCATAGTCCAAGGATCTAAGTATTTTATCCTTAATACCCTGATAAATTTTGAAATATGGCACGTATCAATACTTGATTCAGTTTGAGATATTTGAAAATTATACCTAAGAATTAAATCATCAATCCTTTTCATGATGGAATGTGAGTGTGCCACTTGGCATCTCTTCCCTAGTTCTAAGACCTCTAAAAAGTTCATGTTGATGTTGCACCATCGATCCTTATGTACTAGGCTCCCTTCTTCTTCTCATGGGTCATTAAATTTGTGTAATGGGATTTCATGATGGTGACACTTATAACTCTCATGGATCTTTAACATTTTAAGTCACTCTCATGTCATTCAATAAAATGGGACTGAGTGGATATGCACTATAGGATCTTGATTTGGATCCAAATGGGTACTTTTCAAGGTTAAATTTGGCATTCATGTGAATAGAAAATGATGTCCTCGTGATCATCAATGAAATTTATGCAATTTTAAAATTCAATATCATATGTTTGACCTTTTCCAAAGTTATATTTAGCATTTTCATGACTTTGATATGATGTCTACATGACTGTCAAATTTAATCTCATAAATTAAACATGTCATTTCCTCAGGACTCCCTGTTCTTGAAAACATAAGCACAAAATTTCCTAGCATAATACTTTGTGAAATAATTGTAAAGTACCCTACATGAATATTTTATCCTAAGGTCTTAGTATTAATAAAATATGATTTAGGCCTAGGTTAAAATATTTAATTAAGCTCAAAACATAATGGAATGCTCTTTAAAAAAAGGTGCCACTTGGTAGTCTGGTATTTGTTTTAGGGTAATTATTATGGGGTGAATTATGTTTGGACTTCTTTGGGGGGATTGTTTTGGACAAAATTTTCACAATAATTCTCTTAAAGAATCATTCTCTTAGAAAAAATGTCTAAATGAAATCTTGAAGGGATGGTTACAAAAGGTCTAAAGGGTAAGATGTTTCAGATAAAATATCCAAAGGGGTCAAAATGTGGAATATTTCACACAAAATGTCTAAAATAATTGGACAAAGGACAAATCCCCAGGATAAAAGTTCTAAAAGGCTAATGTGTAGGATAAAATGGCCTGGGACAAAAGTCTTGAAGGAATTGGCTGAAGGTAAAAAGGCCCAAGTCAAAAGTCTTAAAGGGTAAGTGGTCACTTCAGAAAGCCTAAAATGTCTTTTTAAAAATGTTTAAATGGCTAGTTTAGAAAGTTTGAAGGGCATGTGTCATTTGATGGAATTATTTCAAGACTTTTGCATTTAGAAAAAATGTTTGAGACACAAATTTTGAAGGAAATGTCTTGGGGTAAATGTCCCAAATGGAAAGATCAAAGGGAAAAAAATCTTGAGACAAAATTCCTGAAGGGCATGTTTAAAAAGGGCTGAAGGGGATACTTTGTGCTAAAAATACCTAAAGGGTCTACATCATAGGGTACATTTCAATGGGAAATGGCCCTTAAAAAATTCCCAAAGGGTAACCATAAGAGTCCTAAAGGGTAATTAAAAAAATGGTGATGGGTATGTTTATAAAGTTGAAGTAATATTTGTCCTTGACAAAACTTCAAAAGGTTAACTCATAGGCCAAGGTTCATCTCAAAAGTCTTGAAGGAATTCCATCGAGGGAATTTTTTTGGAAAAAATGTCTACAATAATTCTCCCAAAGACCCAATTCTCTCACAAAAAATGTCTGAAGGAATCCTATTGGCTTGAAGAAAGTGTCATGGATAAAATATCTAAAGGAGACATTCAAAAAGAATAGGTGTGGGAGAAAAGTCCTAAAGGATAGGTACAAAGTAGCGAAAGGGCAATTTCAAGAGGTTTAAAAATAATTTTATCAATAAAAATGGTCGTAACAAAATTTTGAATCACACATTACACAAATCCCGAAGGGTATGTTTGCAAGGCAAAAGGGCACTTCAAAAATTCCTAAAGGGTAATTTTAGAATGCTAAATGGTGCTTTCTATCTAGAAATAATTCAAAGGGTCTACATTAAAGGACATTTTTCCATTATAGAAGTTCTAAAGGATATAATTTGTAAAGGTCAAATGGAAATCTCAAAAATTTTGAAGCGAAATTTACACAAGGATCGAAGGTAGGTTCAAAGTGGATAAAGGGAAATTCTTTTGGGAAAAGTGTATTGACAAGATTGTTTACAAGAATAAGTTTGATTCAGGCAAATTATTTTGGTATAATTTTTGTAGGGAAAATATTTCAAAGATAAAATTCCATTGGATAAAATGTTTGACACAATAAAATCAAAGACCAATTCATGTAGAATAAAAATTTTAAATAGAAAATATTGAAAACATAAATCCTAACAAAGAATCTCGAAGAAGGTTGGTCCATGAAAACATAAGTCCACAACAATTAGCTTGAAGTAATAAACTTGATAGAATAAAAGATTTAGTCTATGAAAATACAATATCAGTTCCATATTACTAAATTTTAAGAGACCAATAATAAATATTCTCTCACATTTTGCATTAGCATATAGAAGAAGGTGCTCAAAATCAAGACAATATTTTTAAAAAAGTGGGTCCCCATTTCCTATGGAAAGAAGGGTGTGTTGGGTTTAACACATAAAAAATAATTTTCGTATCTTATATGATAATTTTTTAGTTATAAAAATGATTTAATTGGTCAAATTGATGAATTCATATCCTTCAAAACTATTTCTTTGACAAAAAATGCAATTTTGCTACACTGACAATTTTGCTGCTGATAATGATAATTTCACAATTGTAGAACAATTTCACTATTAGACATACAAAGATAGAAATAGAAAACATAGAGGGACAAGTTAATGGTTATAGGATATTTTTTTACTAATATAAATGATTTCATAGCTAATTAAGATGAATTCATAGTTCAAAATAATGATTTCACTATAAAAGTTTATTAATTTCACTATTTTCTTGTAATAGAGAGTTATAAAAAATTAAAAACATAGACAAAAGTAGAATGTGAATAGATAGATGATGGTGTAAATAAAATTACTAAAATAACACCAAAAATGGGATAGAAAATGATTTTTTATTACGAGTTAAAGTTTCAAAACTAATATTTCCAAATCTGTAATTATGCAATGAGAATACACATTCAAGTAAAAAATGTTAAATAGTGACTTATAGCTTAAACCAACACTCACAAAGCCAAGATTAAATTCATAAGAAAATACAAATATAAAAAATCAAATAAAAAATTCTTTCTAAATTCAATTATGATTAACATAGGATGAAAAAGATGAGGGAAAGCCCCATCAGGTGTGCCAAAATGTATGAACTAAATCTAGAAATGGTAAGAAACCAATTAACAATGGAATATTAATCTAAGACAAGTTTAACCCTAGATAGAGAAATAAACAAAGAAAATAGTAAGCACAACTTATACCTTAAATATACATGTTTTCTCTATTATGATGTAAACTTGATTTGCTTTTCAACAATGTAGTTTCTCACTTTTCTAATGCAAAGGAGAATGAGCAACATTTTGGTGTAAAAAAGGTTTTTAGATGCTTTGATTCACTTTTGAATTTAATAAAATTTCATTAGCATAAGTTGGGATGATGAAAATGCTTTTTTTCATGATTATTTATAGGATTTTGGAGGAGGATTAATGGTGGAGGATTATTTGGATATTTTAAATGATCCAAATAATCTATGGTGGCAAATGAGTCCTCACCCATGAGGATGATGACCATTTCAAATGGTTGAGATAAGTATGGGAATGGTTGATTGAGTCATCAATAATGAGCCAATTTTTTTGAAAACTTAGAGTATGACTCAAAATAGGTTGAGGAGAATGTGGATTTGGTTGGGATGAGTCAACATGTGAGGGAAAAAAAGGTGGAAGATGTTGGGTGAGGTGTAAAATCTAGATTTAATATTTAAATAAGGATTTAAAAGTTGGAAAAACTTATTAATTTGATTTATTCAATTGTTTAAATATAGATGGAGATGTCATGAATTATATTAAGAATAATTATTAATAAGTTTTAGGTGTATTTTGACATTTAATGTAATTTAGGTATCTGCACATATCACAGTTGGCTGAGAAATGCCATCCATTTACACACTTACTAAATAAGGGCATTAATTTATCCTATAATGAAGAGTGATAGAAATATTTGATAATATTAAGTTATATCTTTCCAATCTACCTATTTTAATGCTAGCCATGCTGAATAAGCCATTGTTAGTTTACCTATCAGTGATTGAAAATCATCTAAGGGAACTTTTAGCATAACACAATGAAGAGGGTAAACAACATGTTCTGTATTATCAAAGATAAATATTTGTCACATATGAGTACAATTATATCTCAATTGAAAAATACTATTTATCAATGATATTTTCAACCCAAAATTTACGTTATTACATGCTAAACAATAAGACCATTTTTATTTCCAAAGTATATTTTCTCAAGTATCTACTTTCAAAAACAACGTTACAGGGTCGTATGGCAAAGTTGATAATGGTTTTGAGTGATTTTTAAATTTAATAAACCAACTAGAAGGCCATTAATGGATAGGTAATCATAGATCAATTTGTAGAAGCTCTTCTTCACAATACTCAACCCCTTATATTGGGATTTCTAAATGATGCCATCATTATTATAGCTGAAGTAAAAGTACTTCCTAAGGAAAAATAGTGGATTATGTACTTTGATGTTTCATTTATAACTCATGGATTGGGTGCTAAAATATTATTTCCTAGACCATAAGGAAATATCATTCCTAAATCCTTTCTCATTAGTTTTCCCTAGATCAATAACATGGTCGAGTATGAGCACTCATTGTAGGGTTTCATCAAGTAGTATAGTGGAACATCTAATATTTATTGGTTTATGGTGATTTATAACTAATCATCAACCATGTTAGAAAATATTATTAGATGAAGGATAATAATTTAGTACCATATAAATATATGGTCGACACTCTCAATAAAAAAATTTCCAACATCAAATTTGAAATAATACCTTGAGCCAATAATATAATAGATGATGCCATGCCTATTATTGGCTCCATTATTTAGATCAAAGATAGAGAAATATATTATTAATTTAATTTATAACATATCTTAGTGATGCCACATGAATAATTAGTTGTTGAGATGGTTTACAACATTATTGATTCCATGTCTCCCTATTATTCCAACATATATGCCTATCTCCATGACCAAACTATGCCTCCTAACCTATTATGTAAGAAACAAAAATCCTTCATCCATAAAGCCTCTTGTTATAACCTCCTTGTACCAATGTTGTATCATAAAATATATGATGGAATTATAATTTATTATTTAACTTCATCAGAATCCAAACTAGTGTTGTGTGAAGTTCATGGAGTGTGTGGATCCCACACCAGTGGGGAAATCTTAGACAAAAAGTCAATACATACTAGTTATTAATGTCAAACTATGTGAAGAGGTGTGTAAAGTTTCATAATAAAGCTAATATAATTCATTCTCTAACCAAGACACTCAAAGCATTGAAAAAACCATGGCCATTCTAAACATGGGGAATAGAAATTATAAGGAATATAAATCTGACATTTTAGATGGCCATAAACATGTCCTAACTACTATTTAACACTTCATTTAGTGGGTGGAATCCATTACCCTTACTTACATAACTGCTAAGTAGATATCCAAGTTCATAGTTAACCACCTCATTTACCATTATGGTATCTCCTCGAACATATTATTTGATAATGGTAGATCATTTAAAGATAAATATGTGAAATCACTGTGTACCCAATATCATATCAAATAACATTTATCTACTACCTATTACCCATAAGGAAACAACTAAATTGAGGCTTATAATAAGACCATTATCAATATTCTAAAGCATATTGTTAATGATGCTGGTCATAATTGGCACTTACAACTATTTAATGCCATTTGCTGATACCATACCACATTCCATACTCCAACAAGATCTACCCCCTATTCACTTGTTAATAGCACTGAGGCCATTCTTCTTATCGAGGTTAAGTTACCTTCTCTCTAAATTTCACTACAAAACATCAATGACGATGAAAACTATAGAGTAGCTCACTCACAAAATCTAGACTTGATTTATGGAAAACACATGGTTGCCTTGAATAGCCTTTAAGCATATCATAAGAGATTAATACGCTAATACAATAGGTGTGTTAAACATTATGAATTCAAGCTTGGTGACCTCTTAAAACAAAATCAAAAAAATATTAATGTTGAGATAAATAAAAAAGGAAAATTTGAACCAAAATAGTTAGGGATTTATGTAGTTATTGATAGCTATGGTCTTGGAGCATACAGGCTCACCAAATCAGAAGGAGATGAACTTGATGAGCCATTGAACATAATGCACCTCAAGCATTTTTATTCTTAAGGGAATCAAGTTATTATCTACCAGGATCATTTAAGTTATGACCAATTATACCCTTTATTTATATTATAACATATAACATGCCATTAAACCTTTGATAGCCATTTACTTTTTACCTAACCCTACCTATCATGTTTTGCCTTGGTTATGATTCATTTTTACTTAATGCACATTCAGTGGTTGATGATAGATTTATTTCTAATAGTTGTTTCAAAATTAAACATTTGAATGGTGGTATATGAAACTAGTATGATATTGGTCCACACAATTACATCATCCATTTGTTGTTATGTTCGATACTCATGATAATAATTATAACTACCTATGGGAAAATTAGTACCATCGATCCTTTTCTATTGTTTCCTAATTATAATGGACTTTGGGAAAATTTGGAACAACCCATTTACTATGCATTAATGTATCACATTTCCATTTACCTTGACGTTTTCCTATACCTAAACTTTATGGTACTTAGTAAAACACCTTTTATGTAGGTAGAACTACAATGACTTGAAATCTTATAGGATTATGTAGGTAGTGCTCAATCTATATTGAGGTCATTTCAGTCACCCCTTTGTCATGCTCTCTCCATTTTAAGAGCAACCTAAGCCATGCTCTCATTGTCTTGTGAGTTACACTAATCTACATCTCATAATTCTAAATCAAGTTGAGATGCTAATAAAACACCTGAATAATCATAAAATCCTAGGAAAATATTAGAAAACACAAAATCATGAAATTGGCTTAGAATTTGCACACATGATATAAATCCCTCAATTTTTTTTGAATTTACACATGAGATATAAATCCCTCTAATTTTTTTGGGAAGGACTCCCCTTACCTATTTAACTTTCTTTCTAGACCACCTTGGTATTTTTCCTCTCATTTCTCAAAGAACTACATTAGCCTGAGGTATGTATGGAATATTTAGGGAGCACTTGGATACATGGGGTATTTTGGGTTAGCTCAGCCACCTTCCTTTCTTTTTTGACCACTTCTTTACCTTAAGGATTCTTGGAATCCTAACTATTTCATGAGTAATCACTTTTCCTTTATTTTCTCCATCAGTATTGGCCTTAGCCATATCCTCTTGCCATTTTATGAGTTGATGTTTTGAGCATTATGTCTTCAAAATTTAATACACAAATGACCACTTGAATTTTCTTACATTATCATTATTTAGTGAACAATGTATATTTTAACTCTCTCACCATTTTGTGAGCAACCATTACCTATGCTATCATCATTTTGTGAGTTTATTCTCATTTCAAGCCATATATGTAGAAAACACAATAAATTACCAATTGATTTCATTATTGGATACTCATCTCTTGTCTTTTAGTGTGGTTTTAACCTAAACCATGCTCTCATGCTTGAATTGTTTGTTTATACTCATGATTGTGAATGTCAACCCCATATTTTCTTACGTAATTTTTGTTTTAGGAAACCATTCCTATTTTCCTCTACAAGTCAATCATGTTTTCACTATCATCATTTTCTTCCATCCCATATCATGGGAAAACTACATTTGGCCTGAAGTTCATGATGGACCTAGTGTCGATGAAACCATATAGACAACTTCCACTTGCCTAATACATTTATAATCAGCTTAAAAACCTCTTTATTTTATTATATTCTCCCCTTTTATATTTTTTTCAGTGTCTCCTATAGCCTAGGGGCAGTTGTTTACCATCGTATTTCTATTTTTGTTTCCTATAACCTAGGGGCAACCATTAGTGCTATTTGTTCTTGTGTTGTTTTACCTATGTCATTTTTACCTAGGTTAGGGGTCACCCTATCATCAAGTACCTCTATTACACATGCATGTATAATTTGTATTCTATTTATACTAAAATTATAACTAACCATTTTTTATACATTATCATTCACTTAGATTTATTTATTTATTTGCCTCTATGTATTTAGAGTAGTTTGTTTAGGGAAATTTTCTTTTCTTTGGTTTGTTTATTTGTTTTTTTATTGGTGTTTTGTTGTTTTCATTATTTCTTTCTATAATTTTTTGTTTTTATAGTTCATTTCTCCATGTTTATTTATTTTTATTATTTATTGATGTTTTTTTCATTTGTTTGTATAGTTTCTACAATATATTTTTATTTTGTTTATTTGTTGTTTATTTTGTTTATTTGAATAGCCTTATTTATTTGTGTTTTATTTATTCATGTTTGTTCATTATTTAATTTTTATTTGAATATTTTATTTATCATATTTGTCTATTTTGTTTTTTTGACCTATTTATTTGATTGTTTGTTTATTTTTTTTAGTTATCACTTGTTTGTTTAGGTTTTATTTTACCTTTTTTATTTCTATTTTTCAACTACCATAGGGCTATTACATTTATTTTACACTTATGTATTGATTATGCATATCATGTAATTAGGTTTTGAATTTTTGTATTTAATGTTAAATTTGGTTTATTTTTTATAATTACACTTGGGATTTGATTTTTCATATCTTATTCCTAAGTTGTGTATATTTACATTTAAACTACATTTTCCATGCATAGGGTATATATTGTCAATTTAGCTATTAATAGCTATGATGCATAATATCTTAAGATTAAAAAAATAGGCATAAAGAGACTATAATATCAATTCAACGGTAGTAATTCTCTAATATATCAAAACTATCCAAATACCAAAACACATCCTTGAATCAACTGAGTAATAAAAAATAGTAAAAATGATTTATTATGTGTTTATATATAATTGCATCTCTAAATAAGCATTCATATGATTAATATAAAATAATTAGATGATAAACAACAGAAAAAGATCTCATAAAAATTACATAAGAAATAAATGAAAAAATCATACATGAGAATAAACATCAAGAATGTTAAACATAAATAATTCTAATCAATGCTAAACATCAGATTAATAAGATAATAACATGACATCGTGTGTGTGTGTGTGTGTGTGTGTGTGTACACACACACACACACACACACACACACACACACACACACACATGATGTCATGTTATTATCTTAATGTCATGTTTAGCATTGATTAGAATTATTTATGTTTAACATTGTTGATGTTTATTCTCATGTATGTTTTTTTCATTTATTTCTTATGTAATTTTTATGAGATATTTTTATGTTTTTTATCATCTAATTACTTTATATTAATCATATGAATGCTTATTTAGAGATGCAATTATATATAAACACATAATAAATCATTTTTACTCTTGTTTATTACACAGTTGATTCAAGGATGTGTTTTGGTATTTGGATAGTTTTGATATATTAGAGAATTAATACCATTGAATTGATATTATAGTCTCTTTATGCCTATTTTTTTTAATCTTAAGATATTATGCATCATAGCTATTAATGGCTAAATTGGCAATATATACCCATGCATAGGGTATATATTGCCAATTTAGATATTAATAGCTATGATGCATAATATCTAAAGATTAAAAAAAATAGGCATAAAGAGACTATAATATCAATTCAATGGTAGTAATTCTCTAATATATCAAAACTATCCAAATACCAAAACACATCCTTGAATCAACTGAGTAATAAAAAAGAGTAAAAATGATTTATTATGTGTTTATATATAATTGCATCTCTAAATAAGCATTCATATGATTAATATAAAATAATTAGATGATAAACAACATAAAAAGATCTCATAAAAGTTACATAAGAAATAAATGAAAAAATCATACATGAGAATAAACATCAATAATGTTAAACATAAATAATTCTAATCAATGTTAAACATGAGATTAATAAGATAATAACATGACATCGTGTGTGTGTGTGTGTGTGTGTGTGTATGTGTGTGTGTGTGTGTGTGTGTGTGTGTGTGTGTGTGTTTGTATGTATCAAATCAATATCATAGACATATATACATGTACATTGGCCTCAAATGCCCCAAAACTGAATACCAATATATCTCAAATGTCATAATACATACATGATATATAAATATCATAATGTTGTCTCAAAATATATTAATATCTGATATAATAAGTATAATTCCATATGCCAAGAATAATGCTACAACTATGCCAAAATTCCAAAATACTTATGATCAACTCTAGCTCTATGTCTATGGGATCTATGGTTAGAGGAGGCCCTAATTGCCCTCATGGTCCTAGTGGTGGTGGTCATGGTTAATGGATGGAGTGACCTGACGAACCTATAATATGAGTCCTAGTGTGAGACTAACCATATCTACTAACTAACTTGGATGCATCTAAGACCTCATATGAATCCACCTATTAGTCCTTGGGCATGGTCATCACATAGGCTTAGTGGCAGTAACAAGCCTTATACTTAGTCTAAAGTTTCTATAGATATCATCTTTAAAAATCTAGCCTCTATAATTATTCTTTTAGTGTCATCCTTCTCTCACCTAATCCTATCAATAATGGTTGATGCATGATCTCTATTGTTAATGGATCAATCCTTCTCTTTGGTATGTTGGCCCTACACTTGTACCATCCTATTGCTCTCAACCTTTAGCTAGGTAATATCCAACTTAAGGTACATTATGTAGTCATCCATCATGTCTAAGGTGATTTATAAATTAACTATCTAACATTATAAGCCTACAATCTCCCCTATCCAAGTGGTAATATGTACCTCTCCCATACCTATAACCCTACCTACTATCATTGTGATATAGATCCATGCCTATCTTAGATTAACTTGTCTAATAGTAACCTCTATCATGCTAGTATCAAACACCATCATAGCTAACTCATCATCTCCTCCATCACCATCACCTCTATCTCCATATCTATCTTCATTTGCATCTCCTCCATTGAATCCATCATCATCATCATCACCCTCCTCACCTCCACTACTCTATTAGGTGTTGTTACTACCACTCAATATCTTGGCCTCCATCTCATCAATGTCCATCAACTTCTATCCCCATGCCTATCTTGGAACTATCAACCTTAGACGGCATACATGTGCCCACTAATGTATATAAGCTAGAGTGATACCTTAGTTTGCAACTCCTCACATGTATGCCCAATTAACCTATGGAACACTAAGGTAGCTTTCTATAGCCTCACCCCTATAGATAATAGGAGTATCTCCATTGATCTCCTAGGTAACATGCGAAAACCATATAGGTCCCTTAGGTACATCTTGTGTGAACCCAAAATGCTAAATTACTTGATTTAAGTAGTACTAATAAATAATTTGGAATAGCCTCTTAGTAATAAAGAATATGGTAGTCATGTAGGCCATATACCACCCATCTATGAACCATTTAAATTGGTATGTGAGGTAAGGTGTCTAAATTAAAAAATTTGGGACAAGATCACCAAACATCTAATAATAAAAAATAATATACCCTTATGCCTATGCCTACCTACTCTTATCTATACCATTCATATACCAAAAGCTCCTCCACATCCCATAATCGATGCTTGCCCACTGGTCATTTGATTGAAATGTACTTGCAACCCCAAACCATTAAAAGTGTAGTCAATAGTGTTTCACCCACCACAATATACTATCATGTGTATATCTTGGTAAATTTGTGCCATAATATGTGGCTCCTAAATTAACTATGTAGAATCATTAAACATGATATACACCATGCCTCAAGGCCCATACAGAAGTACCAACTATTTTTTTAGTAAAGAGGATGTTACTGACAAAGTCTATGAAAACAAATACCTTCTTACCAATAAGAGATGGTGGTGATAGATTCCCACTAGGTAAATCATCGGGTCAAATATCTATATATGTCTCAATAAGTTCTATATCGACCATACCCTAAAACATGGTGATGCCTTGATATATAAATAAATAATCAAGAAAAACCTATTGTTGTGTTGGTGGTGTATAAAATAGTCTATGTATGCACATTAATAACTTGAGGATATGCCAAGTATCCTTAAGTGTCACAGTCACCTCTCTAGTAGGTAGATGGAATTTAGACATCTTAATTTAATAGCACTCAGCTAGTACACTCAAGTATGCCCAATCATCTTGGATAACTATCATCCATGCCACATCATGAAGGTTTAAAACTTGTAAGAAGATAACCACACCCTCTCTCCTAATCTGAGGGGTCTATAAATAGTGTGGTTGTCATTCCTAACATGTCAAAAAAGTTAGTCATTCATACAAACACAAATAAGTTAGTGGCATCCTAACTCTATGTTATTACCTGACTATAATCCTAGACTACAAAGCATAGTTGACTCTCTCTAAGAAATTAAACCCCTATCAAGTCCCTGAACTAATTGTTTTTATATTTTAGGGTGACATCACCATTTTACTAAAGGGTGAAGTCCCCATCTTGGTGATTTTAGAATTTTTAGGTGATATCACCATTTTTGTTTTCATGAAAATGGTGACCACATAAAAATGGGAGAAATTACCATTTCAATTACTTCTACCTAATTTTGCTACCATTTGGCCTAAAACAAAAATGGTGAATTTACCATTTTCTAACCTATAACTAGCATGAAATACATGAAAAATAACATTAATAGCAAAGTTGAAGTTACTCACTAGTGGTCCATCATGGGGTGGCCACATGTGCTCTCTCACATGCTCTAACACATGTCATTTATCTCCTCCATGAGACATTTTTCTTAGCTCATTACACAAAAAACTAGAGCTCATAAAATACAAAAGGCTAGGGTGAAAATGATTTATTTCAACCCAAAAGTGAATATATAGCCAAAAGTTTGAATTTTTATGCCAAGGACCTATATTTCATTCCATGAACTCCAAGAAGTTTATTTTTCACATATGTGGTCTATTTTGTGCACCATTTGATCTTACCTACCTTATTTTTTAATTAATTTAACCAAACCATATTTTTAGGCCTCCCTTGAGACCCATTTAAGAACATTATTTTTCTACCTATGCCCTGTGTTTGTTTGAATGTGTATCTTCATGCACACACTTAGGCTAAAAACATGTTGTTATCCTTTTCCATCTCATTATGAATCCATTTTATAGTTTTTTTACATAAACTACCTTGTCAATTTGCCTTGGTGCGATAAATAATTTTATATCAATAAATGCCATATCTTGCCTTTCTAGGGTAAGATTATTTTAAATTGTAATATTTAAAAATGCAAATGATTATAATTGCCTTTGGGAAAATCATTATTTTTTGACCGATTTTATGATTATACCTACCTATGGGTAAATCATTATTTTTACATCTATGTTAATGATTATAAATACATGTGGAAAAATCATTATTTTCATACTCCACCCACTGTACTAGGGCAAATTCCTATGTTACTAATTGTAACCACCATTGGAAAAATTAGTGTCTCACATTTTATTCCTAATTATAACTTTCTTTGGTAAAATTAACATTCATCCTACCACCCTAAAGGGGAAACTAATTGTGTTACTACTTATAACCATCTTGGGTAACTAGTGTCACGCCCTTTATTACTACTTATAACTACCATTGGGTAAATCAATGACTCCATAAATATTATTAATTATAACATCCTTTGGTAAAATCAATAGTTCCACCCCCATTACCACTAAATTGTGTCATTTCCTTCATTTCGAGGGAATGTTTGATGATTTTATTTCAATGCTTACTCCCTCAAGGGGGTATCAAGGGCTAATCAACTACCATTTATGTCATTAACCATTAAACTTAATGAATTTTACATTGTTTGAAAATATGTTATAGTACGTATGTCTTACAATGCCTTTTCATATAAGGGAAAACTATAGACACATAATTTTGTTAACTTTCATGACTAAACTAAGATTCAATTCAATTTATATCTGTGATGCAATTTAAACCTAGAAATCACTTGAATTCCCAAATTCATCCATGTAAGGTATTTAATTATTCAAAAACATGGTGAGGCTTGCTTATTTGGGGTATTACCCTATATGTAACGATAACCTAGTTTGGTTTCAACCCTAGTCAAATTATGACCTAGTAATTTGATGTCCTTAGCTTGTTGAACTATGAATTGAAAACATTTAAAATAATTTTCAAAATCCAAAAATAACTAAGAAAGATTAATTACATTTTAAATCTTAATTAACTTGCCTAAGTAAAAAATCCAAGTTGAATTAGTGAATTTCATTAATAAAAAAAGATTTTTTAGCCAAATATGAAGTCATAAAAGGAGATAATAAAATGATTTATTAATTCATAAATATTACAAAAAGATGAGTCACAACCTCAAAAATATATAAAGTGAGTTTTCATGCCTCATAAATATCTAAAGCTAAGGTTTTAATATTTCATAAGTGTTTTGACCCAACCTATGGTTATTCTAACTCAACCTAGGTTATTTTAGACCTAACCAATGTTAGAATTTAACCTACCTCCTGAAGATTAGAGTTAGTTCTTAGATATATAAATACAAGTGCCCAAACCGTATACCAACAATTTTTTATGTTTAAGGTTATTATTCAAGAATGCCTTCAAGAAGACATTGAGGGTAGTGTTATAATGCCCCTTTTTTGCCATTCTTCACACCAAGCCAAGAAAATAGTAGATCGAAGCCACTAGTGACTATTGTATAAGTTTTACCACCATGGAAAATCATTAAAAAGAGTCTCTAATGTCATAGACCAAGAAAAACATCCTTATGATAGCAAGTGGACATCACATTTGACAAATGAGGTAAATTACTCATGTTGTTTTTATCAATGTTTTTTGATCTTGTTCATTATGTTATGAACCCCTAGTTCTTATAAAACAGAGTTTAGTTTTAGTATATTTTTATAAATGTAATTTTATCATTTTGTCTAAAAAAGAACTAATAAACATTTGTGTGCTCTTCATATTCTTAAGATACACCTGTCAACCTAACTATGTTAGATAAAGTGGAAAATATTATTTCACAAACACTGAAAACTTAGCAAGGCATGGGAATGGGAATTGGTCCCCCTCATGGTTATAGGTAATGATAATACCATTAATTTTTTGGTCTTGTTGACATAAAAAACATTTACCTATGGATATCCCACTATGCATGGGTGATTTAAGGTGGCCATAGAGTGTGATTTTTTGGTATGGGGTGTGAAATTATTAAAGTTTACCAATTCATGAAAAATATTTGATGTCTTATTAAAATGATGGGAATGTCCACAAGGTGTGGGATCCTTGCACTCCTTGGGATGAACCTCCAGAGTAGGTTGACTTTAGTTTAATCTAAGTGCCTAGTGCATAGACCTACAAGAGCATAAATGAAATATATGGCTAATTCTAAACCTAATATATTGAAAGTAAAAGGGAGGGATAAGAAAAGAGATTTTATAAAATGTAAATGTGGTGATTCACCAAGATTAGATAAATCACATCACTTGCTTACTTCAACATAAAACTAGGGGGACTAAGCACATGACCTTAAAATTTCGTATCCATTACATAAGTGTTTTGAATAGAGATAAGTGAACACAATGCAACATTGATAGGGAAAAATATGGTCCATAAAAAATGCCTACATATACCTATGTATAAAAAGAGTGTGATTTACATAGGATTTTGATTCCATTTATAGGTGTGAAGGGAAGACAAAAATGAGATGGATGAAAATCCACAGACAAGGATCAACAACCTTAAATTCAAAAAATATGGAGTATAAAAGGAAGATAGTTTAGTTCACATTAATTTCAAGGCCTAAGATAATCTTACAAACTCAAATGAGAAAATATTTGTTACACAAAGGAAATGAATACTTATATAATGAAAATCATAGATTATATAGAGTTAAACAATCCCTTATGTAATAAATTAGCTACTTAGGAGGGTAGATAGGAGATTTAAAATTAGAATTTGGTACTTGGGGATCTAGATTGATCAAGAAAACAAACTCCCCATGCAATAGTCATTGGAATCATGCACATTTATTTCATCCTAAACATCAGAATTAAAATTAGTTAGAAAGATATTCATGGATTCACATGAGTATTAGGGATTCAATAACACATGGGTAGTTATAGGAGGCATTTGTCCATCTCTGACACTCTCACATATACATTCACATTTAAATGTTATGACTCAACCTTGTTCAACATCTAACTACCCCTAAATACTACATGTACTTGTCTACCACCTATTGATGCATTTAGGCTTACCTTGTTAACAAAAATGATATGTAGAATCCTTATAATTCTACCATGTCATATTTCACATGTGGTGTAAATATGTACCATGTGCCCTTAGGAATAATAAATAGGTCTCATTGTTGGGTTTTGTATAGGTCACACACTTATGTATGGAGAGCCTACATGGAAAGAGGACACATACCATTTTTTTAGTCTTTATATCCTAATTTATCTCTATATTATTGAATCATATATCTAAGTTTGTAATAAAATCACACCTTGACCTTCACAATATTTAATACTTGGGTAAATTCTATGTGAAGAGTGCACACTAAAGGTTATTCAATAGGATGAGTGTCAAAGAGTAATGTCATAATGGTATAGGGATAAGATCATATGAAGGAGATATGGAGAATAATTTCTTAAAATTGTATATATCTATGATTCCTTATACACTTAGTCCCTATTGGTTATCTTATGAGTCTATGTATTATGTTTATGAACTTTTACTAATATGTGCAGAGGAAGGTGCACAACTTTCAGATGATGAGATCACAGATGCTAGCTTCTAAGATCAAGGTTAAGTCCTTAACATTTTTTCATAGATATATTTTGAGAAAAATAACATGCAAGAGGAAAGAAGATATTAAGTACACTCTTACAATTTGAATTTTTGCTTTGTGCACTTCCCTCTTATTACTTATTGAACCTCACGAACCTTATGTATATATCTTGCATGTGCACCTTTAGTTATATGCCTTTGTATTTTATTTATAACACACAACTTGAACCATGAATCCTTATATTTACAAAGAAAATTAGACCTAAGCCTTTAGATTTTCTATTTTTATAAATTTTGTTCACAACTTGGTTTTAAAAAAAATTGTTTAGGACCTGTATTCACAATTTTTACTTTGGAACTTAGTCTTCAACATTTGGATTTGGAATAAAAGTTTCAATGATTATTGTTAACATTTTTCCCAAATTTTTATTAAAAATTTAAAATATTTATCTTTGACTTTCATCTACGTGAAAAACATTACTCTCATGTTAACCTTCAAAAAAATTTGGTCACAACAAAAGCTCTGAATAAAAACTATGACTATATTTTACAAAAGGTGTGAATAATAATATTTATTTTTAAAATGATAAGTCAAAAGACTTATCCTTTTTTTTTAACTTTGACTAAACTTCAAAACTCTAAACTATTGACTAGGAGTTCACTTGTGCTCACATGTATACAACTAATTAAAAAATGTGATCTGTGTACTTATTGCTCACTGATGCTTGAAGAATAGGAACCTTGTACATACATCCTACACATACCTATAGCTTTGTGTTTTGCATAAGGCTATAAAAATTATTTGTATGGGATATAATACCACTCTATCCATAGGCATGTATAGATATTTGGCTAAGGTGTAGACCTATAATAGCTTCCAAATTTTGATCATTAATGAGAAACATTTGCAAGTAAGATTAATTATAAGGGACCTATCACTATATAAGCATGAAAACCTTCTACATAGGGTTATATGAGCTCTACACAGGCTAGGGTGACATAAAATGTCAACACTTATGGTGACCTCTATGGGTTACATTCTTACTAAGTGAGAACTTGACAACCTTTGAAGTGATCCACTAGGTACATATTCATTAAAGCCTAAAATATATCCAGTTTGATAGTGCGATTCTTGTGCATATAAATTCTCTATTTCATCTTCATATGCATAGGAATGGTGTCTCACCCTCATTATGCAAACTCTTATGAATGATACTTAGCTAATAATGCTTTTCCTACCATTGAAGAACTAAGCCTACCTCATAACAAATAGAGTAACAAGGAACAAAATATGTGTAAAATCACTTAGGGAAAAGGAAACAATAATCTAACCTACAACTACCTACATGTGTGTGTATGCACCTAGGGAAAAGTAAAGTGATTAACCTATTATATTGGTATCACCCAAAATTTCACATATAAAATTTTAGGATACCCCTATTAAATTTTTTTCATTTTGTCTTTTCATGAGTCATTTGTTCTTGTAAAAACTGTCCCTTGAATAACAATTAGTCTTTATTTGTTTCCATTATTATTTCTTTCATTCCTAAATGTTTCAAATTATTCTAAGAGGCTTGAAATGTCTACCTGAGTCATTCTCATTAAACCCATTTTATCTGTCATTCAAAAATATTCAAAAAGATAAGTGTTGTATTCATTTCTAAGCAAATTTGGGTTTTAAAAATTGCTTAACTTATGCCCTTTGAAGTAAGTTATCTCAATAAACCTGAATTACACCATTTAGATCAAACCAAAATTGAGTAATGACTTTGCTTCTAGTGAAAGCTTAAGGAAAGTGGGTTTGTAAACCCACAAAGAACTACTTATAATAACCCAAGGTTTTAAATTTTATTCACTTGATTAAAGCCATAAGTAAAAGTAGTGAGAGTTCATAAGTCTAAAGTCTTCACAAACATAGACAAAATTGGGTTTTCAAAGGTACTTGACTTCATAGACCAACTCAAGCAAAGCAGTTCATGAAATTTGTTAAACATCAAGATGATTTCATGGATTTATTCCCATGTTTTAGTTATAATAAACGCATGGGATAATACAAATATTGAAAAATATACCTCATTTCCTATCTGGCTTTCATCTTGCTTGACCTAGGTGATACCCCTGTGAATCTCAAGTGATGCCATTTTAACTTCTAGAGTAATTTTTGAGAAATTTACTCTTGAACCATTTGAATTAAAGGTATTTATATTTTTTCCCCCTTGTTTTCTTGTTTCCTTTTTGGTTAATCATCTCATTTTCCCATAGTAAGTTTTTGTTTACTATTTTGAAAGTTTCTCTATATTTTTTTATTGCAATTGTTTATCTTTATTTGCATACATGGATGTTATAAATATTATAAAATCCTTAGAGACATTTTGCATGAGAAAACCCAAATAAAAATCGCTAAAACATTGCATTTTTAAAAAATGCCTTAGCATTTAACCTAGAATATATCACCCAAGCTTTTCATAATTGCTTACTTGCCTGAGGTTTTGATTACACACTACTTCTACTTCATTAGTTTTTCAAACCCAAGTAACTTGACAACAAAAACTTTAGTGACTTGTCCTAATAAACCCACAATTGTAAAATCTTGTTACTTACTCAGAGTTTATAAGACTTAAGAATGGCAGAATTCCTAGACCTTCTTAGAGTTTTGACACCCTATTACTTAACATGAGCTACCTAGAGTTTTCAAAGAATTCTACTGCTAGAAGTTCATGATATCTAAAGCTTATTTAGAAGTGTTACTCAAGATAATAACTTGACTCACTTTCTCAACCTTTTTTAAATCATCAAGAGCATTTATTGATTTTTAAGAGCATATACAAAGTCTTCCTAGTATCAATCATAATAAATGTTAGGATCAGAAGAAGAAGTAATTTCAATTGGAGTATAATAACAAAGAACTTTGATTGAATAGGTTCCTAAGTTAGCACTTGAATATGTTTTGAATATGTTTAGGAGAGGGAAGACTAAGGAAAAGAGAGTTGAGAAGTCAAAGGAGGCAAAGATGAAGTATGAATATAAAGGATATCCTATTGAGTCTTGTATTTATTCTAAGTTGTTTGAGATAAGTGATACTGACATGGGACATGTTTCCATAATTGAGCTATTATAAAGGTAAAAATCCATAATCAAGACACCACTCATGAAAGCAATGACCAATAGTGGGATCCTACAAGTTGTAGCATAGCATTCCCAAGTTCTGCATAACTTCTTGATTTTGTCCTAAAGTGTGATAAGTATTATGGTTCACTTACTAGGACAATAAAGGATACTACTTGAAATATGGTGATAAGGTTACATCTTTAATATTTTGACTATTATTTCAAGATTCAAACAAGATATAAATTACTTGATGTATCAATGGATAAATCTAAAATCTAATGGGAGAATAAGACATTAGATTGAAACAAGATAATGAATACTAATTATTGGAAGAAACCAAAGAAACCTTCAAGATTTCCAAAACAAATAGTAAGATCTGATTTGGTTTAAAAGGTGGAAGATATCACCTAGTTGTTATGAAAAATAAAAGGAGAGAAGAATGCTAAGTGATTTTTAACCTAGATGTATGCATATGTTAGGGCTATTGATGTTAATATGAGTTATACAATGATTGCAAGGTTAATATTGATAAGTGATAACATTGATCACCAGTTGAGTAATGTATTGTAGACTCCTAACGTTTAGATGACTTCCTATCTAGTATATGTAGCAACATCAAATAGACCTTTTTATAGGTTAACTATAAAAGAGATGTTGGCAAAAGAGCCTATTTATGAGTATTACCCTCAGTTAACTTTATCTAAATACTTTAAGTAATGTAAGAGGGTAAATTATGGATTATTTTATGATACATATATAAGTTAAGTGTTTATTTACAATCGAAAAGAGTATAAGATGTAGCTTGGGAAGTAGTTTCCCATTTTGGGTGAATTTTCATTCAATTATTGAATTTCACATATCTCAAAGTTAGTGGTTTCATAAGGACACTGACCAAATTACTAAGGTACCCTACTGACAAATGGATTCTTCTATATCTATGCAATCAATTAGTAGATTTGTATGATTTATAGTCAAAAGTTCATAATTCCTCTGTTGGTTTTCCCATTATTATTGGATATTATCATAATATAAGTATCTATAAGGCCAATAATGTGTAAAAAAAATGTATAAAAACTACAATCAAAGACATGTTGAAGCTAGAGAAAATTTTGATTATAGAGGTGTAGCTTAAAACATAGTTTCTCTTGAGCATATTCACATTCTTGCACTTGAATACTTTTTTATTTATTGTAGAGATGATTTTGAGGTGAGAAGAAGAGAAAATAGTAGGATGATTGTTGAATAATTTCATTCATTTGATTTAGCTACCATTCCTAAATATATGCAAGATGACAGGTAAGTGATTCATAATTATTATCGTGTAATGGGAGGGGATAATGCTCCACTTCTAGAGATTGACTATAAGAAGAATCAAGTCAAGACTATTGCTAAGAGAAATTCAATAGTTATTGGTATTACTTCAACATTGATTCTTAATAAGGGATTCTATATGAAAGAGCCAATAATAATGGAAATGGGTCAAATTAGTCATAAGAGGAAAAAAGTGTATGGAGAAAGCATCTAATATAAAAATCTAATCACACATATTCTATGGTGAAATAAAGGGAGCCAATATAGCTAATTACACATGCATCTCCTCTGGTCTCTTCCATGACCACTCCTCCTTCTACCACTCCCATTCTTACCACACCCATAACACCTTAATATTCATTATTAGTTAAGAATATTCATCTAGTAGTGAAAGATGTAAACCTATCCACACTCATGCCACCTTTCAATTCTTCAATCTTCCAATCCCCTAAGAAACCTATTCAAATGGAGACTAATGTTCCTCCTCCTCCACCTTCATCTATTCCACCTATTAATCCTCCTCTACATCCTTCTAAGGATTACCACACCATTCCTTCCATACAAACCCAAAAGGAGATAGAGTAGGTAATTTCTAAAGAGGTGACTACATGTCAAGAGGTATCTCAGTAACAAGTACTATTAAAACTTGAGAAATTGGTAGAGACAAAGAAGGAGAAAGAGAAAGAAAAAGAGAAAGAAAAAGAACCTAAGAAATAGAAATAAAAAGAAAAATAAAAATAAAAAGATGAACAAATAGTTTATGATGTTCAAAATATTGTTGATGCACAAGAAGTTATTGCTTAAGAGATAGTGCTAGGAAATAATTAGCACTAAATGGTATTACATTCATCCACTTCTACTACTATGGATTTCTATTCATGGTTATATTTGAAAAATACTCTTGAGTCTAAAGAAGAAATCAACTTGGAGGAGATAGACTTACAGCTTCTGAAAACTCTTGATCATAAGGGTAAAAAGCCCAAAAGTGCCAAAATGACTTCTAAGCTAAAAATTGAACCTTTAGGCCATAAATTTATAGAGATATCAGTTCCTTCATAGGAAAAGAATAAATTTGAAGTCAATGAAGAAGAATTAATAGTCACAAAGGTACCCCTTGGAAAAGTCACTAAAAAATATTTGAAATAGGAGACTTAAAGCCTAATCAATACTCTTTTTTAGAAGCCTGATGAAGAGAAAGTTGATAAAGCTAAGTTAATGTAACAGATTACTAAGTTGTGTGAAATAATTTCCAAGGTATTATAGAAAGGTTTTTTTGTTTAGATCATGTGCCTAGTCATGCACTTATAAATTAATCCAAGTTAGTTATGTACTTGATACATCTAGGTGCAATCATAGTAAAAGTTTGTGGTACACAACATTTAAATTCACTACTACACTAGTATTAATTTCACACAAGGTACAAGCCTTATGCCCTCACCCAAAGCACAAAAAGGAAGGGATAGGTGCCTCATTGGGCTAGTTGAAACATGGCACAACCTTAGTCTCAATATAACTTAGTTATTTATGAAATGAGAGTAGGAGGTCTATCGATGCATGCTTTTTTAGATTAGATCAAGAGGCACAAGCCTATTTAGGGGCACAAGTCTTTTGGTATGAGTTCATGTCTAGATAGTTGTATCTATTAATGGTTCAAGTTGTAGGAATAACAAGTTAAGTGTCATTAAAGTGCTTATTCAAGTCAAGGGAATGAATTATGATGAGGTTCTCATTATCTAAGTTACTACTCTAGGCATGGTTACTAGGGATTTGACACATGTTATTTTTAACACTTAGTCTATATAACAAGTATACCAAAGTCATTATATGGCACAACGATGCCATTATTGGCCTAAAATATATATTTATATCATAATACATTCAAAAATTTAAATTATACCATTATTCATATTGAACATAAATCACAATTATATAATAATTCTAAACTATATGAAATGGATCAACAATTAAGTAAATATACAACACCATTTCCATTAAATCAAATTTCATCAATAGAGTATATTTCATAACATAAATAGAGCATCAATTCACTTCCTACTTACTCATGCCCAATAGCTCAAAAATAATCTTGGTCACTACAATCCATATTCTTCATAGTATCCATATTAACTCAAACTATATCAATGGCATTTTTTATTTTTATAGAGCTTCACTAAGTTAATTTGTCTCTCTTTATCTTCTTCCCGTTCAAGCCTATTTTTATAGGTAGGGAAGCATATTTGATCTAGGTTTTATGGTTGCATGTTGTGTTCTAATTTATCACTGGGGGTCATTATTTCATCAACTCCACTACTCTGACACCCATGATCATAACCACCACATGTAGTACTCAAAGGGATGTCCCACAAAACCTAAGTGTTATGCAACTTCCTACTAGCTAGAGTAAGATCTTTGAAGATTATTTTATTTGATGCCAAAATTATCAAAATAGAAATCACTTACAATGATTACCTCATACCAATATATGTCAAGTTGGCATAGGTCTAATAGGTAGAAAAAAGGGGCCCAACATTACCCCATACAAAATTTCTAGTCCTCCCTTGGACTAGTCTTGTAAAGCCTTTATTGTGCAAAATTTGTTTCCACTCTACTGCAATTATACCTTGAAGTTATTGAATCCCTAAATGGTGAGATTGATTTATTTGGTGGCACCATCTACTTCCATCAATGCAACATCGAGTGCAAACATGTCCATGCTCTACATATTTTTTGTAAAGGCTTCGATCCTTTCCTTATCTCTTCTTGCCCCACCATCTAAAATGTTCCCTTCCTTACTTGCATTTATCTGAAAGGAACAAAAGAGTGCTTACAAGTCTTTCTCCTATGTTTTTAGTTGGGTGCTTAAGGTGTTAAATTGCATCATAACTTGCACATGTTTAGTCCTAATCACAATGAAATCATTATTCATCAAAGCATCCTTCTCCTCTTTCATCTTTTGAAGGTACACATTGATGACTGACGCTTGAGTGGCAAACTTGAAAAATATGGCATCCACTTCTTCTATGCCCTCTTCTAGTTTGGTGAAGAGGTCTTTTACTATATTGATCTTTTTGTTTAGCTCTCTTTTAATCGATTCATAGGGGTTTTATTTTTCCTTTAGCATCATATTCAATTATGGGAGAATTTTTTCTACCAATGCATAAACCTTATCAATATCATTCATTTTTGAATTATCCACACAATCCAAAATGAATGGCTCCACTTCTTCGATGCACTTGACCAACTTCTAGAGTTTGAGCTTCATTTTTTAATTTCTCCCTCTACTTCTTGCACTATTTTTTTCCACTTATTGTCATGAACATCATTTATGATGTTCTTCTGTGCTACTATTGAGGCCATCTTAAGGAGGGTGTTATCCAACCTTATGGGGTTCATATCATTTAGATTTACAAGTTGCTAGTCATTCCCCTCTTTGAGTTTATTGGTGCTCTAGATTGCTTTCTTTGGTACCTCAAACTGAGGCTCATACATGTAGAAATTGAGAGCCCAAGAAACTTGATGGCATGTTAGGGTTGTGTTATTTTTAAGATGCATGTAGTCCAACATGTAGAAGTCATCATCTTCAATGAACTCCTACTATGATTTTTCCTTATAGATCAACTCATACTCCTCTTCCTCATCTAGCTCCATCTCTTCTCCACTATTGGTAGTGTTTTCTCCAGTGTTTAATTCTTCCTCTTGTTCTTTTTATAGTATGGGTTCTTCATCAGACTTCTCCCCTTGGTCTACCTCTTCTCCTTCCTTAATGCTAATTTTTTCATCTTGTTTCTAGAGGGGTTCTTCCTCATACTTTCACCCCTTGTCCACTTCTTCTTCTTGTGGTTCTTTGGTGTGAACCTCCTTGGTGCCAATATAACTCTCTTCTTATCCTAGTGGGGTCTCTAATACATTATTCATTTTTTAATTTGAGATGCCAACATCACCTTCTTTGTCTTTAGGCACCCCTTCAAAATTTAGGTGCATCTATTATGTATCTTTCTCTACCAAGCTAGAGTGGGTGTTAGGCACCTCTTCGATTACTTTTTCCTTTCTATATTCTAAACTAGTGACAACCTTTTCCTCTCTCTCTTTCTCCTTTCTATCCTTCTCCCGATGGGCCCTTTTTATTTTTGCCTTCCTATTCTTGATGGTTACTTCAACCTTCTCCTCTTTGGCCTCTATCTCTTCAACCTCTACTTGATTAATTTTGGTTTGAGACATGCCTTTGGCCCTCATGGCCTCTTTATTGTAGTGAAACTCTATCACCACATCAATGTGATCCTAATCTAGGCCCTTGTCTTTCCATTTTCACTTGAACTCTTCTTTAGTTGGTGCACCCAATGATCCTACTTCTCTATGTACTTCCACCTTACTGGGCTCTTCATATGTTCCTCCTTCCTTCTTCCTTTATTATTTCCTCCTTTTCATCTCCTGTACCCTTTATTTCACCCCTTCTCTCCTATGATCTCTGGCCTTAACCATCTCAATGAATTCTCTAGACATTCTTACCTTCATCATTTCTTCTCTTCATTCCTCCAGCTCCTACAACTTCTATATATCAGTATCACTGAGGCCAAGTTTCTTCCATCTTCACATCCTTTTATCTAATTTAGTCTGAGGTGGTGGGGAGGGGGTCCTTTCACCAGAAGAGAAGTCACCTTCTTTAGGAATAATTTCTACTCCTCTCCTCAATATTTCTTCCTCCTCTTCCTCTTTTATGCTAGATAATATTGTCTTGGGTACCACAATAGGAAAATTCCCCTTCTTATTTTCCCTTACACTAGGTGAAGCCTTTGGCATGAATCATATATGCTTATTTATGGAGGCCAAAGGAGAGGCTTCTTATTTTGAGGTGATCTTAAGACTTATTCTCTCGTATATATCTTCTAAAGTATCCCCCTTATTATTGGGAGACTTCTTCACTATTGACATCAGGGTCCCTTCATCATTAATCCTAATAGGGGGTTCATTGCGATGCTCTATACTTGGGCCTTTCTTATTTATCTTCATCTCATATTAGATCCTATTCATGTGCCTAACTATGTTTGCCTCTTGGAGAGGATGGATGTCAGTGAGATTTGACTCATCCTCTTCATCATTTGTGGCCTTCCCATCTACTTCAATGAACTAGCACCTCAACTTATGCCTCTCCATATTCAATTCCTTTACTGGAATGTCTTACTATTATGTATTAGGGATCCATCATAGTGCATCTCTAAAGTATCTTAATGAGAAGGCTTAAGGGAGATTTGGCCACATTAACTTGTTTCCATATACTATCACCAATCACACTACACAATAGTGTTACATTATAGTAAATGTTTCCATTCTAAACATGCTCTAAGGGAAACCCTAAGGGATGTACCACTCTAGCCTAAAGGTATCGATGTAACTCTCAAACCATCTCATAATGTGAGTCTTATATTTAGTGATAAAAAAGAGGGGGATCATGAAGACTTTATAGTTTTACACTGAGGAGTTATTATGTTTTAGAAAGACCCAGAGGTTTCCCTCATCCCCATATGGAATCCTAATATCTTCCATGATAATGAAAATGGATCCTCACATGAATATCCATTTTTCCTTATGGTACTCTTGCATATTCTTCACAAATTCATCAGTAATGAATTTATAAATATTGAACTACATGCACTATGCCATATGATAGGTGATGTAAAGGTATGCTTTAGTGACATCAGTCCATCAACTGCTTGGGCATGGTTTAGAGCTTATGAGGTGCACCACCATGCTCATGATAAGTTCCTTGTACTCCTTGATGGGGAATGTGAAACCCCACTCAAAATACTTTAAGAGATGGGATACATGTTCCACCTCTTTAACATCATTCATCATCTGATGGATGTCTTTACCAGTATTTGGAAACCCAATTATTCTCTTTATCAATTATGTCAAAATCTTCATGTACCTCCTTATGAAGTAAATATGGTCCTCATGGATATGTGAGAGTAGGAATTGTACAAGATCCTCTAGTTTCTTGAAGCATGTAAATTCATAAATTTGAGTTGTCATGGAAGCCATCAATTTGTCTCAAATTGAGAAATTAAATAGGTCATCTCCTTATGCCGTCTTCCAACCTATGTCCACCATCAAATCTTGTATGAGGTCTCATAAATTACAAGATAGGTGGTGGTTATATCACTTTAACTAGTAAGTGTGCACAAAAGAGTGATAATCCTTCCTTATCATGACCTCTAGAGGGAATTGCATTAGTTGGTAGGATATTTTGGTGAATATCTCAGTGTCCACCTATACCATGCTCACTACTTCCACTTGCTACACTATTGTTTTTATAGTGGCTACTTTAGGTGTTATACACAGCTATTTTGGGTCCTATTGCACCTATTTAGATCTTGATCCATTTTTTCTCTTTACCATCTTAAACCTACTAATTTTGAATTATGGTAGGTTTAGTTTATCAAAGCTTTGAATGGTGATGGTGCTTTTGTAGTCATAATATCTATGACTATTCCCTCAACTCTCAAGCTTCATTAGCCTTTAATGGTAGCCTCGATGTAAATTCACTTCTCCAACTATCTAATTTATGTATAATCCTCTCTCTACACTTCCCCAAATAAATCTTACTATGAATGCAATCCTTCCTAGTATGTAATTATTCACCCTTAGTGCCTGAAAGTGCTCAAATTCTCACTGGTATAGGGTTTTCATACCTCATCTCTTTATTTTTTTGTTAGGTTCACTCTAAATCTTAAGTTAGTATAAACTTTATAACATAAGCACATTTACCACTTATTATTTTATACCATTTCCTTATCTATCATCATTAATGTAAGTGCTTTATGGCATGACAATACCTAAATTTATTAGAAAATGCAAAAAATTTCAAAATCTAAGAAAATACATTGTCAACAATGCATTAAATGTGTATCTTTGTGCCTCCACTACTTCATTAAATTATCTCTAATGATTATTTGATGAATTGATGTTTAGTTTAAATGGTCGCTTCTTGCTCAAATATGGGTGGATGCCAATTATCTTAGATGATTATTCTCCTACACTTATTCACTTGGTCTGACCTTCACCTTCCTTGTGGAAAAGTAGTTGTAGTGACTCAGATGTGCACTATTCAACCTCTTTAGTTCCACTTTATCTTCTAGCTAAACTTTTATTTTGAGTATGCTTCTCTATTTTGGTCAATTTCTTATGCTTCATCTTGTTCTATCCTATCCTACCCCATACAAATCACTTTCACTAGCCCTCTAATTCTTTGTCTTCTCTTCTAGTTCTCTTACACATGGTCATATTGTCAATTTTCACTTTCTTTCTTGTACCCAACCATGTTGAGAGTGTTCACCTTCTTCTTTGTTCTCTGGCACATGATCAATCGATGAACCTTTTTCTAACTTTGGTGCATATGTTACCTTTGCATTAATGTACTTTGTCATTTTGTTATCAAATCTTAAAATTATAGTAACTCCCTTACACCCAAAAACTTAGGAATCTATCCTTAGGTGCTTATAAAGCAAATGGGCTCAACTCACTAAATGGGTATTATGCATTAAAGCACTAGAGTGGTTCATGCTTACACCTCTAAGATCCTTGGAATATACTCCTTGAGCACATGGATATTATGCATATTTTCCTTAAGTATATTGAGTTTCACATACCCATCACCTATATTTATGGCATCATGTTCTTAGAAGGTGTAAGTGCTCGACTCACCCTATTGGAGTTATGCGTAAAACGCTAGAGTAGTTTACTTATGGGATTAAAATCACCCTTCATTTGGAACCTTACACATGGGGCTCTCTATACCTCATTTTTTTAATTTGATGAGTCTCACATGCACACCACTTAGATGTATAGCCTTAGGCTCTTAGAAAGTGCAAGTTCTTAACTCACCTAGTTGGAATTATGCATGAAAGGCTCGACAAATTCACTCAAGCTAGATTAGATTCACATTCCCATAACTTAGGTGTCATGGCCTCATGTGCTTAGAAAACACAAGTGATTGATTTAATTGGATAAAATATTTCATGAAGTACTAGTATATAAGTCTTTGTGGCATCTGTACACCACTTATTGCACTATAGAAGGAATAAAATAGAACAAGAAAATGGTTTAGATTACACCAGACTATATTTTGGTCAGCTCAACTCAAATCAAATATTGACCAAAAGTAAATGTTCTTATGTTGTAAATTCCATCTTATGGTTGATTTAGATTTAATCAATTTCCATTGAAATGGGCTAGGATCATTCCACTAGATAATGTGTGCAGCTTGCATGCGCTTGTCTCCAATATGTGGTGGATGATGTGGGGCCCCATCTACCTTAATGTAAAATTTGTATAATTGCTTATGGTACTTAGATTCATAGATCAGTACTAATGTTCCTTTAGTTATCTCCTTGTACTTGATGTGATTGTCATGTTATAACTTCTATCATACCTTCTTGATTTGTTGACTCCATCTTGCTTAGACAGTCTTCTCATCTAATCAATGCAAGTCTTCCAACCTTGTATTTAAAGATTATTATTTGTCTACATGACCAATACATGTAATGTGTAAGTATGACACCATGAAGTCCATGGGGAGAATTACTTCAATGCCAAACACCAATTAAAATGGTCTATCTTTGTTCAAGTGCTTATATGTCATGTGGTACACCAATAGTACTATTGAAATAGGATCATCCCAATCCTTGTGACCAACATCACATATATTTTTTAGGCACATTCTTATGATCTTATTGAATGCTTCATCTATGTCCTTTACCTATGGATGATTTAAGGTGGTCTTATAGTGCACCACCATGTATTTAATTAAGAGGATATGCACCATCTCATTGATGAAATTAGTGCCCCTTTTACTAGTCAAATTTAATGGGCACCCATATTGACTTATTATGTTCTCCTAGATGAAGCACATGGTTATCATGATTGTGTAGTCTTTTGTTAGTGCAACCTCAACCCACTTAGTGAAATAATTAGTGGCTACCAAAATATACATTGTACCTATGCACTGTTCTATGAGAGTTATTAGTCTAACTTTTAATATCTAAACTTGAATTTATTTATTAAGTCATGGTCTATCTTAATGTATGTGATTTGAAACACATTTATAACTTCCTTTATAAACCATTTTGCCCTAGGTTTATGCAAGTTATCTATCCCATTTCTTGAATGGTGCCAAGAAAAGAATGAGGATAAGAGGCATATCATCCTAGTGGTTTGGATTCTTGGTGTTATGGCATATGTCACATGCCTTGACAAAATCTTTTACATCTTGGAATAGTCTTGGCCACCATAATCTGAATTTTAGTATATTTTGTATCATTACATCTCCATTTCAATGGCTTCCTATGATTCCCTCATACACTTCTTGTAAGATTGATTCCCTTCCATGTTCCAGAACACACCAGTGTAGGAATTCATCTCTACTTATTTTCTAAAGCTCCCACTCAATGAGATGGAAGGGGGAGACATAAAAAACAAGTTGCTTCTTCTCCTTATTTGACATGGTCTAAGGCACAAACCTAGATGTTAGGAAAGTGATAATCTTAACCAAGTATTTAGGGATGTACTATACTTTGGATCATTGTGCACTAAACATGTTATCTTCAATTAGTGCCATCACATCACCAAAATTTATGTGGGATAAATGGTCTAGCCCCAAGTTTTACTTTTTAGGTTTAATAATGATGAAGAACTAGAATTATTGGAATAACACTATCCATCTTCAAATATACCCATCTAAAATAGGCTTTTTCATGAGGTACTTAAGCACCTCATGATCATTGAAAAAGATTAATGGAGTTACCAATAGATATTGCCTAAATTTGTGTAAGGCATAAACCATTGCCAGTACCTCACACTCAATGGTGGTGTAATTATATTATACTTGCATCAATTTCCTTATTTTGAAGGAGATGGGGTGGTTTATCTTTCCATTGCTTGGTTGTGCCAATATGGAGCCAATTATCAATCCCAAAGCATCAACATGAAAATGGAAAGGAGTAGTCTAGTCTAGAAATTATAGAATTAATGTGCTAGTCAATTTCAACTTCAATGTTTAAAAATCCTCCTCTTGTGCCCTACACCAATAGAATGGGATATCTTTGTGTAAGAGATCATCCAAAGGTGATGAAATATTTACATATCTATGTATAAACTTGTTTTAGTATCCATAATGGCCTAGAAAGGTGTGAACATCTTTATATGTTGAGGGAGTTTGGAATTGAATGATGATGGTTATCTTCATAGGATCAACAAACAATCCATCCTTATAGATGATGTGACTAATAAATGTTCCAAATTGGGTTGTGAAGATGTACTATTTAGGTTTAGCAATATTTTGAAATACCTGCACCTCTCAAATATGACGTGAATATTGTCATAGTGGTCCTTTGCAAGTCCATATATAATTTAGTTATTGAGATAAACTTGGAGGAAATTATGGATGAAATATTTGAAAGTAGTGATTTCCACTCTAGAAAATATGACTGGTGTATTATTGAACCCAAAGGAAATCACATTATAATTAAAACAACCCCATTTAGTTATAAAGGCTTTCTTAGGATTATCTTCCTATTCTATCTAACCTTGATGGTAGCCTGAGAAAGCATTAGTGAATGTATAGATTTTGTGACCTTCAACACCATTTAGGACCTCATTAGTGAATGGGATTTGGAATGGGTCAGTCATATAGGTGGTATTCTAAAGTCTGTAGTCAATGTAGATCCATATGCACCCATCCTTTTATATTCTTATCACCATTAGACACACCTATTTAGAATCTTGTACAAGGTAGATGATGCCTATGGCCAACATTCCATCAATTTTTGTTTTCACCTTGACATGTAGGTTGGGGTTCATTCTATATAGGTGCTTCTTGATAGGCATTATTCCATCTACCAACTTGATGCTCATTTTACTAAGAAAAGGGTGGGTACCCTTCATGTCTTGATATCTACATGAGAACAAGTCTTGAAAATCCTTTAGGAGGTCCATAATTCATGTCATCTCTACCTCAGACCAATAAGCACCTATAGTGGCAATCTTTGGCTCTCCTTTTGCACTGATGTCTAATTTAGTGTCTTGAGTGACATAGGGTAGGAATCATTCCTCTCTAAATGAGAGTCTCCAACTTGATTTTTCCATTCAGTTGTTTTAGTTTGAAGATGAGTTATATCTTCTTCATCTAAGGCACTATCATCTAAAATATGCACAAGGTTTTGTCTTCATGTTAGAGCCTTTTAATTATATTCCTTCTAGGTCTCATCATTCTCCTTAATGGAGTCACTATTGCCCATCTTATATTCAAATAACATTGAGAGCACTGGTCCTTTCTCCCTAAATATGTCTCTAAATCACTTTTTTAAAATGGCACTATCCTCAAACACTACTCTATAAATGACTTGTAGTGAGTCTAGTAGTTCTACACTATGTGAAGAGAAGGAGAAGGTGTGAATGAACCTCTCCTTGAGTACCTCCTAGTCTCCTATATATCTACATCTTTCATTTACAATATACCAATCTCATGACCATATTTTCAAAGTCTTATAGAAAGTATGCATGCATAGGCTTCTGAGTGCATTCTCTCTACAAACAGTCTAGGTTTGTTGACACAAGTGAACATGCATAATTTGTTCAAAATTGCCTAAGTAATTAGGTATGTCTAAGTCCTCATTACTCTTTCTAAACCTAGTGCATACTACTACTTTTACATCTTTCCATGTTGGCAAGCTAGGCCTTTGCAATACCTACCATGAGTAGTAGTGTTCTTTAGGGTATGCAATAGTCTACCCATTCTATCTATTTCCTTAGGAATATGTGATTAAATGTCATGGACATAGTTATCCATAGGATAGCTCCTTCCATATTTTGGGAGAACTAAAAGTTTCCCTTTACTCAATTGAAACACCGTTTTCCATACCTTTTTGTTATGGGGAACCCATTTATTCTAAGTGTGATTAATTTTAATCAGCCTTGTTAAAGCTAGCCTTGGATTAGTTTCCTAAAATAAGAAACACCTTTAACTAGTAACTTCATAAACTTCTTTCACCCATTGATTGCAAGCTACATCAGTTGTATCAGAAGTTGATTTCCCATCCTCCCATTTGAGCACTCCTTGGTCACTTGGGTTAAGCTTCTCAATGCCCCACACCATGATGTTATAAATGTGGTTGATCTCATCTTCAATATCAACACTTTCCACATATGGAGGCCCTTGATAACTTGATAAGGGGATTACCACCCTCTACCACTCTCAAAAGTCATATAATGCTTCTTGAAGTTCATGTATGCATTGTTAGTGTATCACCATGGCCTCCCTAAGAGTGATAAATAGTTATCATGCTCTACCAAATCAATTACATTAGAGTTAACTTGGAATTCGATGCCCATAATATCTAAAATGCCATCTTTTAACATCCTAATAGGTTGTGTTTCAGTTTTATTGGCCATAAACAATGTATGAGGGGAAGGATTTAAGGGTATCCATCCCATCTTCTCCCAAGTCATTTTTGTCAGAATGTTAACCTCAAATCCCATATCCATAAGGACCTCATAAATAGACCATCCATTGATGGTGGTGTTTATTAGTAGTTCATGTTCATACTTTACATTCTAAGTATGCCTTGCTTCATGTACCTACTCCATATATAGTGTAATAACTTCAATCATATGAGGTGCAACCTCTTCCTCTAGTGTCTTCCCTACATGATCTAAAATCAATTATTTTAGTAGGGATAACATCCCTTCACTTTATATGAGGTGAAAAATATCAATCAAATCTTATACTTTAACCTCTTGACTATCTTGATTCCTAAATGAGGTGGTAGCCTTTGCTTTTAAATCTCTATCAAACTAGAGTTATCCCTAGAAACTTTGTATTACTCTCATGGCTTGTTGTAGGATGTCCTTTTATCACTTAGGGTTAAGGTAAGGCATAAATTTTGTATTAGGTCATCATATGCACTCAATGTGGTTTAACATACCATATTCTAAGTGTAGTTCTTTTATTGATGTAGTAAGTAGCTATGTGGTGAACCCACTCTAAGTAGTGGCATGTACCTTAAGTGGATCTCTATGAATATATTATAGTTTTGGAGTCCATTTTCCTCCTTTGGGTCATGCCTAACCATTATGACACCCTTATATGCACCAATCTAAAATTGAGTAGGATTTTTGTATAAGTTTGGGTAATCCTCGACCACATATGGTCTCCAATAATACTCACACATTGGGTACATCCAATAGTCATGCTGGTAATTCTCAATCAACCCATACTTGTAACATGATCATGGTGGGAATATTAATCTACCTCATCCTCCACCTCACTCATGCATACCTTAATGATTATCATAGCCAATATTTTTTTAGCCATAGACTCATTTCTTTGGCCCAATTACCCACTAGTTATGGTCATTGTCTATCATGTATCTCTCTCCATATTTTGGTGCATCTAAATAATGACTCGATAATACCATGTTGAATGAGTATAGGCATCAAACATCTTGAAATAGATAGTATTTTTTAGTTGATTTCCATCCTATAATAGGGGATAGTTTTTAGAGTCATGGAATCCATGACAAACTTCATAGCTAAGAAGTAATGTGTGAACATTTTTTTCATAGGAAATTATTATTATTATACCCCTTCATCTCATATTCAGTACACCATAATCTATGAAGAGTGTCATGTACTAAACCAATAGTTATTTTCTATAGTTAGAAGGCCATTGACATGATCTACACCTCCATTAATAGGTTGATCCTAGTGTTGATGTTGCCTACTAACTTAGCCTAAAGCATGGATTCAAACCCTTTATAGGGGTCTATGAAGGTCTTCACGGACAATGCTCTTTTAAAATGTACTAATGGGGCCCCAAAACACCATTTCATGTTTTGGGAGTGGTGGATATCATATGGATGCTGGGAAAGGAAGGCCTTAAACCATGTATTATATAGTTACACACTCTTAGATACACCTTGATTAATTTTATTGAGCACCATGATGCTCTATTGCTCAAACTCAATAATATCAAATTATTTCAAGAAATAATCCTTTAATATATCATAATCAATCATATCTTGGTTTGGATCAAATTTCCAACACTAGGTATGGGCATGATCTAGTAAAGTGGTCACACATTATGTTGCCTTGTAATCTAACTATGTGATACCCAAATCATGCCATTAAAGTTCACACTTGAGCACATACTCTACACTATTATCTACACCATGATACTCAACAAGTGCATCGCCATTTCATAATAAATTTAATAAGGGAGTAGTGTTGTAGTCTGAGGGACTTGCCCCCCTAGTGCCTATATTGGAAGAAGTACTCTAATGCCTCTCATTTTAGGGTTAAGTGCTAAACCTATTGTTTTATGTTACACAATAAACCTTGATGGTGTGGTGCTACTTACTTATGTCACTATGCCACTTCCTCTAGGTTATTTCCTAGTTAGCATAGCTGACATCCTCTTAATGGGAATGCTTGCGCTTATGTTTTGGATTCCTAGGTTGGTACTAACTAGTTTTATGGTATTTTTTAAATATTTAATAAGGAATCACTTGTTTAATCATAAATTATTGGTTCAAAATTTTAAGTCTATAAAAATCAATGTTGATAACAAGGTTAGTTATCATTATTTTATCTTATGATGGAGAATCTAGTGCATGAGATTGCACTTTAGGTTCAAAGGGGGTAGGTGCTTCTGGTAAATCGTCATTCACCAAATATTGTATGGACCTAAGGCATTTTGTAAATAAATACTAAGTTTGGCCTCTTTCTTATTCCTCTATTTCCTCATGCTACTAAAATTGATGGGATCCTTCCCCATTCCCTTATCACTCACTATGGGTCCCCTCAACACCTCTAGGTTCTAAATCCTCTATGATCATATGCCTTTCCTTGTTATAGTTCTACCTTAGAAACTCTTAGTTGTTGGGTTTCTCATCCCTTCCATCATGCCTCACCTACACTTTCCCTTCTCACCTCATGCACTTGCTCATATGTGCAAGGATTTTAGCCTACCATTTTTATGATTTCAATACCATAATCCACTAATAATTTCTTTAGGTTGGTGCCAAGCCCTCTTATGAGAATGCCCCTTGGTTCATGAAAGAACTTTTACTCTACTTTTTCAAGGTAAGAGAAGGTCAAAACTATGAATTCCAACACATAGATGTTTATTGTACTACTCCACCACTTATCTAAAACATGTATCCAAATGTCATTTAGGCTGTCAAGAATCTCTAGGAACTCCTTTGTCCACTCAAATCATTGTCTATATCTTCATATTATATAGGTGATATACACAACCAACCATTGGTAAACATGCTTAGGTTGTTAAAAAAAATAATACCTCATACATAACATCATATACATTGGTTTGTACCCATTCTCTTATCTTTTATCCTTGGCATGTTAGATTCTTCTACATGAAACTATCTTCCACTTTATCTATCTAGCACTTGATGTTCTTGAGTGAAAGTTAGATCATAATTCTATTGCACCTTTGTAGAAACAAAATTTAATACGAGTCTCAATAATAGAACCAAAATGTTGTATAAAAGTTTATTCATTTATCTCATGTATTTATTAGTACACCTAGCAATTAATCCAAGTTAATTCTATACTTGATATATCTAGGTGAAAACATAGTAAAATTTTATGGCACACAACATTTAAATGCACTACTATGTTGACATTAGTTTCACATAACACACAAGCCTTGTGCACTCACCTAAAGCATAATAGTGAAGGGACTGAGGCCCACATTGGGATAGTTGAAATATGGCACAACCTTAGTCTTAATGGGACTTAGTCATTTTCAAAATGGGCTTTGGTGGTCTATTATCACATGTCATTCTAGATAAGTTCAAGAGGCACAAGACTATTCAAAGGAAAAAGTCTTTTGGCACAAGTTCATGTTTGGCTAGTTGTAGCTCTTAATGCCATAAGCTATAGGGATTTCAAGTTAAGTGGCATTCAAGAACTTACTCAAATCAAGGGAGTGGCTTATGCTTAGGTGTGCATTCTTCAAGTTGGCACTCGAGGCATGGTTACTAGGGATTTGACATATGTTAGTTTCAATACTTAGTCAATTTTACAAGTATATCAAAGTCATTATATGGTAAAAAAAATCCATTACTAGCCTAGGATAAACTTTACATCACAATACAGTCAAAAATGAAAATTATGCCATTATTCATATCGAACCTAAGTTGTAATCATACAAAAATGCTAAATTATTTTAAATGGATCAACAACCAAGTAAATATGGAATGGCATTTCCATTAAATCAAAGTTCATCAATAGATCACAAATAATAACATAAAAAAAGCATCATATCACTTCTTACTTACTCATGCCTAGCAGCTCACAGATGAGCTTGGATGTTATAATGCATATTATTCTCAGTATCAATACTAACTCAAAATATATCAATGTCATTCTCAATTTTTATAGAGTTTCATTGAGTAAATCTATCTCTCTTCTTTGGGTTCAAGATTATTTTTATAGGTAGGGGAACATATTTGAGCTAGGTAAGATAGGTGCATGATAGGTGTTGAGTTGTCACTGGGGGTCATTATTTCACTAACTCTACTAAACTAACACCCATGATCTCTAATCACCATGTGCATTACACAAAGGTATGTCCCATAAAGTCAAAGCACTATGCAACTACCTACTAGATTGCATAAGATCTTAAAATATTATTCCATCTAGTACCAAAATTATCAAAAGAGTAATAGTTTACAATGATATAATCATGTTGATCTATACCGAATTGGCACGTGTCCATTAGGTAGAATAAAAAGGGACCCAATATAAGGTGGCAAGATATATTTCATAATAATCATTACTTTTAAGAGTTGTATTTGATCAAAAAATAATTATAGAGGTTGAGGAAATGGGGAAAAAGGCCAAAGAACTTAATGAGTGGATAGATAAAATATTGAAAACTACATAGAAGTGGTTTTTTAAGTGTTAGGCACTCAATCTTATATTGAAAATAAATTAGCATAGATAAATATTATCATGAAGGAAATATAAAATGAGAATGGAATTTTTGAAGTGCATCAAGAAAGTGTTCAGTGAATAAATTCTTTAAGTGTGAAGGTTTTAATTAAAGAAAAAAAATTCTAGAGGGTCAGTAAATAAGGCAACGCAATAATGACATCTTATATCTTTTTGCATGCACATTTTAGGAATATTGCTTGAGGAAATGAAGACTTTGGAAGAAGTTGATTGTAACATAAAAGGGAATCTTGAGGATTGCATCTTCTATCTCATAAATGTTTCGTCTGAGAAATTGCCAAGGACACCTGAATAGTTGCATTAGTAGTTTAAGTAGTTAATTAAAAATGAAATAAATCCTTTCATAGAAAATTTTATAAAGGAGTTAATCAAAAGTCAACGAGAAGTCAAGAGGATAGAAACTAGGGTTGAGAAGGTGTTGTTACAAGAGGTTGGAAAGGGAACTATTGATATATGGAACTAAAAGGAAATCACTTGCCAAATTGGATGATGTAGCAATCTAGTTCATAATGTCTCAACATATCAAATATATGGAAACATGTAGTTCATAGGTTCATGACTTAGAATGACTGTTATTGCTTCTCTTCTTGATAACTTATTTTATCATCTATTTTCCTTATAAATGTATTGAAGTAATATTTTTTTAAAGTAATTACTTTATAAGTAATGTCATTTAGTGAAGTTACTTGTAAAATTAAGTTACTTTATAAAATGTATGACTCAAGTAACTGGGATAGATGCCATTACTTGAAGTCATTTTGTAAAAGCAAATTACTTGAGCAAGCTTTGTGCTACATTCAAAGATATTGTTTTTGATTCAAATAGTGAAACTGACAAGTGTTACATGTCATTAGCTATTACATGACACATAAGATAATTTATAGGAGGATGCCTCCCAATGGTTTTCAATTTTTATCAAAGCACATGGGAATTCAAGGAGTTGTCTCCTAATTTATTTAGATATCTAAATTAGTATAAGTTAATTTAAAGGCATGTGTGCCAAATGACTTTAATTTTGAAAATCAATTATAACTGAAGTAATAAATTTTAGTTAATCTAAAACTTTTTGTTTAGATTTTTGAATTTTTTTGTTTGAACTTAGTTCAATGTGAAATATAAAGAAGTTGATTTTAATGGAAATTTGCATCTAGGGAGATCATTCATTACATTTTGTGAATATTAAAATGGTAATATATATGTTATCTTTGAATGTGACCATGAATTCCATTTTTTCTTACTCATTTTCTAAAATAATTATCATATTTTGAATGTTTATCTATTTGTATAAATTTAATAAGCTCTATACAACTACTTATTGAGAAGTATAATTTCTTATTTTTCACATATTTTGGTCTTTTCTTTACTCTCTAATCTCTCAAAAATTATTTATGAATTATCTAAAACAACTACTTACTTGATACAAAATCACCCTATTATGGTTCATGAACTTTGTGATTAAAGTAATACCCCAAAATATGATAACGTGTGCATATCCTATGAATAATTTGTATAAATTGTGAATAACTCAAAGTTGTGAATAATTAGAAGTAGATAGACATAAAACATATGAGACATTCACCATTAAAATAATATGATTTAATCTGATGACTACCTAGGTACTTTTGTTAGCCTACAAAATATCTAGCAAAATTTTTTGGTGACTCTGCTAGGGAACACGAACTAAGAATTAGAGCTAAAATTAGATTATCCACTATACGATAAGATAAATGTCATTATTTTTTAGTTCTCCAAAATTGCATGTTTTCTACACTATAATGTAAGAAGTTTCATGAAAAATTTAAGGCACACTTATGATTTGAAATGTATGCATGTCAAGTAAACACTTTGTGTCTTGAGTTATTTTACTTGTCAAAAGTAATCACTTTGATTTTTTTAAGTTGTTACATGTCAAGTAAATGATTTGTTTGTTTTAAGTCATTACATGTTAAGTAATTACTTACTGAGTCTTTGATTATAAATATAAATTAATCTAAACTAATCCCTATAAAATCTTAGGCATTCTAATCTAACATATTGAACTTTCACTAGAGCAAGTAGAGATGAAGGCCAAATAGATGATTTATTTTAGTTGTAAGAAAGGTTTAATTTTAGATTTCCTCCTCAAACTAGAATGAGAAGAGTGAGTATTTCACTTGTGAGACAAGTACGAACTCCTATGAATTAACTGAAACAGAATTCTTCAAGAATAATCGAACCCACAAATCCTTAGTTTCTTATTCCTAGAAGAATGGTGCAACAAATCCATATTCTTTGGGGGACAATGATTATCCCATTGAATTTAACTCCTCTTTAGGAATTACCTAAGGGGTCAAGAAATATCTTTCCTAAGTTCACAGGCGATGGAAAATAGAGTCCAAATGAGTACTTGGCTACCTTTTTTATAGCCTATGGAGTGATTGACATTAGGCATGAATATGTCTCAGTTAGACTATTCATTCAAACCTTGTATGACTTAGCTATAGAATGATTTTACCATTTAGCACTTGGAACCATAATCAATTATGCCAATATGCATGAGCATTTGAAAAAATATTTCAATCTACTGAAGACTCACACATATTACTCATCCAATTGACCCAACTTAAAAAATAACCACATGAACATATACAATATTTCATTTCTACATTTAATATATTTCTCTAAAAAATATATCAGGATACTCAACCCATTAGTGATAACCAAAAGTTCTTTTTCATTAATGTTTAGTTACCATAGGTAAGCTACTAGCTACATAAATCATGTCCTATTGAATTAACAACTACTCAAAACATTATTATAAAGTTTGAAGATGAACTTATCATGGCTAGGAAGATTAAGAATACAAATTACAAGGTGTATAGTTTTTATTTGACTACATTACAAACCACTACAGATCACTTATTGTAGAAACTAGTAAATGAATTGTTGTAAGTTAAAAGTTAAATTTTTCAAGGTGCTCATGTTAGCCTTGAAAAAAATGCACCTACATGTAATTTTAATAACCAAACCCAAAATTGTATCATTGGACCTCCATAAACACTAGTAATTAAAGATGTTATAAAGAATCAGATTGAAATGAATGAAGAAGATCATATGGTTGCTAACCTTGATTAAGGTTTTTTCTGATGAAGATGACTTTGTAAATATTATTGGTTACTCCAACATAGGCTACCTTGAATATTAATTAGAAAGCAATTATGAAGAAATGCTTGAATATCATAGTCACTCTTTTATAGTGTTTAAAAGGTCACATACTCAACAAGATGGTGAAATACCTTCCAAAGAAAAAGGGAAAGATAATGAAGACTCTAGGACAAATGTTAGAATTCTCAAAAAAGGTAGTCCTTTACTCACTTCTCTTGCTCTAAAAGATAAAAATGTACCATACTATTCTACTCAGCCTCATAAGCTAGTTAATCACACATCCAAAGTTAATCCTAATTCGTCCACATCCATTCCTTCTTTTGATATTATTTACCACATCAAGAAAATCAAGATTCAAATGTCAAAAGCTAAATACTTGAAGTCTTATCTAGATTAGCTAAATAGACTAGTCAATTATGTACAAATTAAAGGATCAAACAATACAACCAATGCTTCTAAAGGCATATTTCCTACTTATAGATAGGTCTTTTCCCAAAATAATGCTACAACTAATTTTCCTACATTTTCTTATATATTAGAAAGGATTGAGCCATTCTACATATCTCTCTTGATCAATGGGTTTATGTTGAGCAACTATATCTTAGATTCTAGAGCCTCTAATAATATCATGCCAAATAAAGTAGCCAATTCCCTTGGCCTCGCTCTAACTAAGTAAATAGGGAGATGTTACTCAATGGATAAACAAGTTCCATTGATTAGATAAATCAAAGATGCTCAAGCTATCCTAACATTTTTTATAAAAGACATAAAATAATAATTTTGGTAGTAGACATACTTGTTTCTTATCTAATTTATTAAGTATAAACCTATTCAAGGATCTAGTTGGAGAAGTCAAAATGGATTGGTCATGTTCTCAAATTCCAATCAAAGGAGTAAATTATAAAATTTATCCTAAGAAGTCTAAATATATAATTTCCTATTTTGATGACCCAAGATCATATATTCTTTTAGAAGAATCATATTATGGAGTTTATTACATTGAATTGGGCCAATAAATACAAGAACCAAATACATATTAAGAAGGTAAAGTATGGACTTTGGAATTTTATGGTAGCTACTATTTTATTAGTTTAGGTGCTAGAGTTTTATTGATATCAATAGATGGTAAGGTATATCCTTACTCTTACAAGTTTATGTTTGAAAATACTAACAACATAGTAGATTATGCATCACTATTGTTAGAATTTGAAAAATCAAAATAAAAAGGAGTGAGACTTCTAAAAGCATAAGGAGATGTTGAGTTAATAGTGAGATAAATTAGTGGACAATACTAGGTGAAGAATGATAAGTTGAGGCACTACCAAGATCAAGTTTTGAGTGAAACACTTGATTTTTTAACCTTTTCAATTAATTTCATTCCTCATGATCATAACTCTAGCATTGATTCTCTTGAAGTTAATGCAGCATTGCTCAGGCCAAAAAAAACATCCTACACTTTTTTGAGAAGGTCAATATATAATAGAGATAGTTTTTCATCCAAAATTTTTAGATAATGGAAATTAGTGGCAAGTATTCAATGATGACAAATATATATTTGATTTCCTTGAGAAATAAGATAATTTTGAAGAATTATATTTTGAAGGAAGTAGTTGACTTCCATACTAAACCAAAAAAAATGTAATATTGATCCTAAACATGATGATAATGAAGAATTAATTAAATTGAAGGGAAATAAAATCCTTAAAGGGTTAGTTTGTTTAGAAGAATTTTTGGATTAGCATGATCAATTTCTAAAGAAAAAGTAAGAGTATGGTGAGAATTCTTCTAGAGAAGTACAATAGGTTAATTTGGTTATTGAAGAAGAGCCCAAGATGGTCAACATTGGAAAAAAAATTCTTAAGAAGAAAAAAAGCATTCATTAATATTTTGAGGAAATTCATGGATGTTTTTTTTTGGTCTTAAAAAGACCTACAAACATTTTAGCCAAAAAAAGAACAATACTACATCCCATTTCAGCTAAAAGTGAGGCCTTTTAGGAAAAAGATTCACATCATAATCCCACTATCTCAAGTAATATCTTTACTATAATTCAAAAGTTACTTGATTCCAAAATCATTTATCTCATTCATCATTCAGAATGGTCAACTAACATTGTCCCAGTAAGGAAGAAAAATGGAGAAATATGTTTGTGTGTAGATTTCAAAAATTTGAATCAAGTTTCTTTGAAAGATAACTATGTATTGCCAATTATGGATCATATCTTACAATTAGTTATAGGATTAGAGATGTTGTCCATGTTAAAAATATTTTTAAGATATAATCAAATAAAAGTGGAAAAATAATATCAATATAAGATGGTTTTCACAATACCATGGGGGCCTTTACCTATTAGAAGATGCCCTTTGGGTTGGTTAATACTAGAGTGACTTTTAAATGAGCAATGGGTCGACTACTTGTACATCTAAAAAACACGTGTATTTATGTATACCTTGATGACTTGAAAATATTCTCCAAGAAGAGAGGTAATCACTTTGCTAATTTAGAAGAAGTACTTATCTAGTGTAGGAAACATGGGATCTATTTGAATCCCAAGAATTTAATATTTGTCATGTCTGAAGGGAAGCTTCTTGGTCACATCATCTCAAAGGAAAGAATGAATATTGATCTAGAAAGGGTGAAAGCCATTCAAAGTTTACCTATGCCTACATCCAAGAAAGGAGTACATTCATTCATTGGTAAGGATATCTTCCTTAGAAGATTCATTCCTAAATTTCTAAGTTGACTTGCCTTATTTTTGACATGATAAAAAATAGGCAAGACTTCAAGTGGAATGATGAACGTAAGCTAGAATTTGAAAGGATTAAATAAGTCATAGCTCGAGCTCCAATGCTGATTTCTACAAATTTTAGTAAGGAATTAATTCTCTATTATTATTCTTCTGAGCATACCATGTCAACCATACTTCTTCAAACAAATGATGAAGATATTGAATACCCTATAGATTTTATGAGCTAGCCATTGAAAATTTATGAGATTAAATACACGTATATGGATAAACATGCCTTTTTTATAGTCAAAGCATGCAAAGCCTTCAAGTAATACATTTTGTCTTCATATACTAAAGTCTATGTACTTGACACTATAGTGAAATCTATACTAACATAACAAGAGTTAGGATTTCTAGGAGGCATCAGGGTTGCTAAACTTCAAGAGTTTTATCTTGATATCAAACCAAAATGGTTAGTGAGAGGAAGAGGCTTGTGCCAACTTATGATAGAAAATAAACTAGATGACATGGATAGGGTGGTGTCTTTGCTTCAAGATGAATCAAATGAAGATTTGCACATTGTTCCTTTTGTTGATATTGTTGATGAATGATACAGTAAGATTGATTTATTTCTAACTTATGGAGAATGCCTAGATCATCTTACATGTACGAAAAGATGGACTATCAAGTTGAAGTTAAAGGATTATGTCCTTTGGGATAATGGCTTGTATAAAAGAGGAATTGATGGTGTTTTCCTCTATTGTGTGGACAAAGAAAAATAGTAAAGACTACTAGAATATTTTTATGAAAAAACCTATGGAGGTCACTTCTTAGTATGAGTTACAACATATATGATCCTATAAGCAAGGTAATTTTGGCACACTTTTTTCCAGGATACTTTGGATTGGGTTTCTAAATGTCAAGCATGTTAGTATTTTGTAGGACATCGAAAGTTTCCAGTATTGCCTCTAAAACTAGTCATTATTAATGAACCATTTCACCAGTGGGGTATAGATTTTATTGGTATGTTGAATACCTCTTCAAGTTCTAGCCATTGTGATGTTTTAATCACCACTTATTACTTTATCAAGTGGCTAAAGGTTATTCCTATTAATCATGCCACTTATGAATTTGTATGTGATTTTATCAAGAAAAATATTGTTGTGAGGTTTGGTGTTATCACAATATAATAATATATAATGCATCTAATTTTTCTTTAGATGAACTAAATTATTTCTATTACTTACATAAAATATAATTAGTTCACCATTTAAATTACTATGCTCAAGGGAATGGCCAAGCTAAGTCAATTAATAAGAACTTGATGACAATCATTCACAAGATGGTGGATGGTAATCAACATACCTAGTATAAGTAATATTGAAGGATTGCATGCCAAAGGAGGGTAATTTTGAAAAGAAATTGTAACTGAAGAAAGAAAGTTTAGTCAATTTGAAACTTTGCATTTATATTTTTGAATGTTTTTATGTGAAATTAGTTCAAAGTGAGTAATAAGGAAGTTTATTTCAATGGGAATTTTCATCTAAGGATATCATTTGGTACATTTAATGAATAATAAAATGGTAAAATTTGTCTTATCTTTTAATTTGAACATGAATTCTAGTTTTTCTTACTCATTTGCTGAAAGAATTATCATCTCTTGAATGTTTATCTATTTGTATGGATTCAATAATCTCTATAAAACTACTTATTGAGAAGTGTAATTTATTATTTCTCACACATTTCGGTCTTTTATTTACTCTCAAATCACTTAAAACATCTTTACGCATTCTCTTAAATAGTTTCTTACTATAAAATCACTCTATTATGGTTCACAAATTTTGTGATTAAAGTAATACCCCAAAATATGATAACTTGTGCATAGTATGTGAATAATTTATATAAATTGTGAATAAGTAAAATTTGTGAATATTTATAAGTATATATACATAAAACATATGGGAGTTTCACCATTAAATGAAGGGGATTTAATTCCATTACTACCTAGGTACTTTTACTAGCCTATAAAATATCTAGCCAACATATATACAAACTGAAAACAAGGACCTTGGTTCCCCTTGGTCAAAATAAAAAGCCTCTAAGGTTAGTTTTATTGTGTTCATGTTTATTATTGAGTGGAAGGAATATATAGTGAAGGACTTGTTTTTAAATTTAGTAATTAAAATCACTACTTTTTAAAAGGAGAGGATCAAGGATAAACAGATGTTTAGGTCTTTCCTCCTCAATTTGTGGAATCTTTTGTGTATACTACATCTATTCCTCAAATTTAAACATGTCCTTTAGAAAATCCACTACAAATTTATTGAGAGGGAAAAAATAAAACACATTTTCTACTATGACCTCCTCCTCATCTTTGTGTTGTATTTTATGTTTGGACTCAAGAGGGAGAAGGTGTTTCTTTTTGCGAGGTTAAGACCAAAATAGGCCTATATTTCCTTTAAGGAGGAAAATTAAACTATGGTATCATCCAATAGTTGATAGCCATCTTTGAAAATATCAAACATATCAATGTTAGATCCTTGTTTTTGGATTCATTTGATAAATTTGTAACCCTTAGCCCTAGGTAGACCATAGTCACATCGAAGAGGAACATAACCTACCTCTAGAATCTTGAAAAAAACCCATAAATCCCTATCATTTGATAGTTTTTAAAAAATAATTTTGGGATGATTTAAGTGTTCCTAATAAATTATAAACTCCCATTTTCCACTTGGTTCACCCTCAAGGTACTCCATTATATAAATTGGTAGCTCCCCAAATAAACTAACAGTCCAAACGTATCCCTCCTTCGATTATTCCTATAGAGGAGGAAGAAGTGAAATTATTTATTATTCATTGAAGGGAAAGAGATCCCATAGTAGGTTAGGAGTTTTAAAATAATATTTATGAAGGTAATTTAACCCTTCATCCTCAATGACCGCTTCCTCCATGAGATCAAAACAAGCTAGCTACACTAATTTTATTCCTATTGTTCTAGGTATGACCTTTCTAGATATATGACGTAAAGAGGTCCAGTAATGATTATCTCCTCATCCTCCTCATATAAGTTATGCTCCTCTCTCCATGAATGATATTAATTTGTTCTCCATAAAACTAGCCATCCTTTAAAAAGGGAGATGGATGGCAAGAAAAAGGATTCAATTGCTAAAGTAGGGGTGGTCTTAACTAAGTCAAGAATATTGAAATTAGGTTTCCTAGTCAAGAAGGTTTCCATGGTTGGGATTAAGGATCTTGAGGAATAATAAGAGTTTGATTTGTCATGGGTATAGACTCTATTAGAGAATGGGGACCTCTAAAACTAGGATTTCAAAATTGGGATGCCCACTTATGAGTTTAGGAGGTTTACATTCCTTGAAGCTAAGGACTTTGAACATAGAAGCTTCCCACCTCATAAATTGGTTTATAGTATTAGGGGGATATTTATAAAAGTTTGGAGTAGAAGGGATTACTTTGGGCTCAATCTCTTTTGGTTGCATAAGTAGTTGATGTATCTTATCTTCTTTGGTTGTGATTTTCCTCGCCAAGCATTCCTTCTCATATATTATTTGAATCTCCCTCTTTTGTTGGTGAAGATAATCTTGTTGAGTGACCTCCCCTACCTCTACCATAATCCATATCTCTATCGATTTCCCTCATTTTATAATTTAAGTCTACTAAAATATCTCTAATGCTTTGTTGGAACCAGTTAGTAAGGTAACAATGTTGATTAAGATAAACATAAATTTCATGAATCTAGTTGGAAGCATGAGTAGGTTGCCAAAAGGGATAAGTTGGGGTGGGAGGGAGGAAAACACTATGAGGATGTTGGTATCTTGTTGGTCCAATCTTATTTTAGATGAAACTGAGATCGCCCTCATCTTGATAAAGTAAATGGGAAGGTGGAATAGTAGAATTTTCATAAAATGGGGGTGAAAATACATATTTTTAGGTACTTAGGCTATGTAAACCAATGAAATTGGCATTCAAATCTATCAGGTACTCTATAGAGTGTCTTCAACACTTGAATTACTGAGAGTATCATAAATATCTCATTCAAAATTCAAACTTGGCCCCACGGGGCATGCCAAAATCTATTATCATTTAAAACATGAACCCATGGATAGCCCACTACATGGGGGTGATTAAAGGTTTGTATAAAGTATGAGTTGTTGGTGTGGGGTGAGAAATTGATCAGTATAAGGCACATAAGTATATAATATTACCAATGCATGTAGAATATATGATGTATCATTGCAATCATGGTAATTTCTCCCAGTAGTAGGACCCTGGTACTCCTTGGGATGAACCTCTAAAGTAGGTTGACTTCCTTATAATCTAAGTTCACCTAGTTTAGGACCAGTGTATAAACCTTCAAGATCATAAATGAAATTTATGACTAATTATAAACTTAATCTTATCATAATAAAATATAGGGATAAGGTAAGATATTTACTAAAATGGAAATGTGGTGATGTGCTAAGAGTAAAGTGAGAACCTCACCCACTTGAAACACAATAAATATAATGGGAATGAATATAGGCCTTAAAATTGAGAATCTAATACATATGTGTTTCACATGGAGGTAATGGAACATAATTCAATGTTGAGAGGGATGAAAAATGGTCCACAAATAACACTTACATAGACCCATGTATATACAGAGTACGACCTGTAGAGTATCTTAAATTCATGCAAAAGTGTGAAGGCAAGACAAAATTAGAGGGATGAAGATACAAAAACAAAGGATAAATAACCTTAAATGAATATAATGTATAGTATTAAATAAATATAGTCTATTTCATATTAATTTTAAGGCTTAAGGTAATATTACAAACTTAAATGAGCAAAGATTTATTAAACCAAGGAGAGGGTTTCTTTTATAGTGAAAATTAGGGCTTATATAGATTTTAACAATCCCTTATGAAATAAATTTATGACTTGAGAGGGTAGATAGAAGATTTGAATTCCTAATTTATCACTTGGGGCTATAGGTTGATCAAGAAAACCAACTCCCCATGTAATAATTGATTTGAATCATGCTCATTTAATTGCCTTGACCATCAAAATATATAAGTAGTTTTAAGGATATTCATGAATTCATGTGAGCATCGGGGAATTAAGAATACTCATGCAATAATAGGAGGTGTGAGGCCATGCTCTACCACTTTGACAACCATTTTTACATTTAACCACTTTGACTCAGCCTCATCCAACATCCAACTACCCATAACTACCACTTGTACTTGCCCACTAGTTGTCAATCCATATAGGATTACTTATTGATGAAAAAGATACATAGACTACTTGTAATTCTAAAATTTCATCTTATGAATAAATTATAAATCTACACCATGCACCCATAGGAACCATCTATGTACTAGATATTGCACACTCAACACTTTACTTAGTTTTATGTAGGTCACATGTTTGCATGTAAAGATCCAACATGAAAGAAGGGAAATAGCCTTATTGATCTCTACACTATTTAATTTATATATTTAAGTGCACACTCACTTCACACCTTGACCTGTGCCTAATTTAATACTTGGTTACCTATTGTGTGAGGAGTGTGCTCTAAAGGTTACATAGTAAGACAAGAGCTGAATAGTAATGTCAAAATATTATAGGCAAACTAAGATTTTATAAATGAGGTATAGAGAATAGTTAAATATAAGAGTATAAGGTTGTGATTCATTTTACACTTAGTCCCTATTGGTGATCTCATGATTTTTCATCTTATGTTCAGTAGATTTTACTGATATGCACAGAGGAAGATGTACAACCTATAGATGGTGAGATTGTAGATGCTAACTATTGTGATTAATATTATGTCCCTAAAATTTTGACATGAGGATATTTTGAGAAAAATATCATGTAAGAGGAATGAATATTTTGGGTGTGATCTTACATTTGAATGTACAATCTAAACCCTTCTACTTTATTACTACTTGAAGATTAGGAACCTTGTGTATACATCTTGTGCATGTACCTTCTATTCTACACATTTGTTTTTTATTATTATCATTAGACATGCACCATGAATATTTGTGATTAATTTTTTTCTATAATACTTACACCTTTTAATTTTATATTTTTGAAACTTTTGTTCATAAATTGGTCTTTACAAGTTTTGTTTGGGGCCCTATATTTGAAATTTTTACTATATAACTTGGTATTTAGCATTTACAATCATAAAAAAAGTTTCTATGCTTCTTCACAAAATTTTCCCAACTTTTTCCTAAAACTTTTGAATATTTATCTTTGAATTTTCTCCATGTGAAAAACCTACTCTCATTTTAGACTTCAAAATCTTTTGTTCATAATAAAAGATATAAACAAAAACTTTGACTATGTTTTGTAAAAGGCCCAAATACCATCCTTTCTTTTAAAAATGCTAACTAAAAATATTTATCCATTTATAATAAACTCTAACTAAAATTTGAAACCCTAAAATGTTGACTCAAAGTTCACCTACACTCAAATGTATGCACACAACTAGAAATTATGTTTTGTGCACATACAACCTGCATACACATATAGCTTCATGTTTTGCATGAGGGTGCATAAATATTTGTGAGGGGAATGTGACAATACTATATCTATAATTAGACATGGATACTTGGCTGAGGTGTGGACCTATGCTAAATGCAAACTTTTGAGCACTAATGAGAAACATTTATGTGTAAGCTTATTTATAAGGGACTCATCACTACAAAAGCATGAAAATCTTTTATGTAGGGTCCTATGAGATATACACAGATTAGGGTGATCTAAAAGGTCAACAAGCCCCAAAAGGGAAAGTTTTGTCATGATTTTCAGCCCATTTTTGTCAGGATCTAGGAAGCACAATTGATTACTTTTCTATAAGCAATTAAACACAGAATTGAACCAGAATGATTAAGTAACTAGAAACTTGAAACAACAAAGAATATGAGAAACAATACTATCTATATTAACACTCTTCTTGAATACAATAAATAAATCTTCCTCTCCTCCTCACACCTCTTGGGTGTAAAATATTTCACTCAAGAGTTCTCTCTCTCTTTCTCAACCACAACTAACTCAACAACCTGAGTTGTTATCCCCTCCTTGATAGCTTCAGCTGATCTCCTTGACCTTGCACCTTGCAGATCTCCTTTGACCTTGATTTCTTACTTCAATTCTTTACTTGCCTTAATTACAATACATGCCTCATGGGTCTCTTAAATAGGATCCCAAGCATACAATAATTAGACTTCTAATTACAATAATTAGAAACACAGACTCAAGACTTAAATTAGTCTTCAACATGCAAACACTCTCGAATCTCTTAAAATTAGATGAGTCTAATTATGGAAATGTGTTATAGAAATGCATGAAAATGCATGCACATGCATAGGTGACCAACGTCGATTTCTATCTGTCTACTCCTGACTGACATCGGTTGATCCCTGGTCCTTGCATGACTGACGTTGGTAATACTGCCAATGTCAGTTACTGGTTAAACTCAACAACCCCCTGATTAGCATCTTGGTGAAGCTTTTAGCTCCATAACTTAACAATCTCCCACTTGGAGATAAATAACTACACCTATACAACAACCTCCACTAACCATCTCAAGCACCTCCATCTTCAAGCTCAATTTCAAAGACCAACCACCACACATCCTGTGATGCTACACCTGTCATCCAAGTAACCTGCCACATCCAAACCTACATACCATGTAGAGAAGTACTTGACCCTACATAAATACCTACTATTGGTCCCTCTCAAATACTTGAGAATCCACTGAACTACTCTCCAGTACTCCTTCTTTCCTGAATTGGCTCTAAACTTTTGATAACTCGTACTACTTGGGAAAACTTAGGTCTAGTACATACCATGTACTTAACCTAATCATGTGAATTGGGACACTATTCTGTGAACTATCCATGCATAGGTGTGCTAACCTATTCTACATCCTACATCTTGAACCTTGCCACTACCTTATTCACACAATCATCCTGAGACAACATCAACCTGTGATCTTCCCTGTCTCTAGACATACTTATGCCAAAGAATCTAGCTACTCCTAAATTCTTCATGACACCCATCTGAACTAACTTTACCTTTAGCTCAGCAAGTCTCTGCATGTGTAACCCTACAACAAACATACACACTAGAGTAACAGGATAATGTAGCTAATATTATCCAACCTGGTAAAAGAAAACACAATGGTTAAACCTCTATTATCCTACAGCCTGCTCAAGACCATATACCCTAGCCTTTTGTCTCACGTGTCCATCCACTCTCTTCTCTACCCTGGGAATCAATTCATCTATCAGTGCTTTTATCCTAGCTAGCAACTCTACCAAAACTCCCACTTGATTCTCTTCCAAAGAATTCATGCCATGCTCCCACTATTTCCTAGATTCTACCTGCATTGCCTCTTCACATCTTCTTAGTTCTTGACCATTAGTAAGCAACATGTAATATAAAGAAGGTGAAAAATGAATATGAGGTCCACTTACCCTTTCAGTCCTCCATGTGGGCATTTGAGACTCCTTGACAACTTGTTGTCTACCCAACATCTATTCTAATGACCGATCTCAGCCATCTCTTAGTCTGCACCCAACTGGAGTTGGTTCCATGCGACTGACCTATCTACCGATGTTAGTTCCTACCTAATCGATGTTGGTTCCACCTGCCCGACACTACTGACTCTGCTGGTCTGCACATGATTGATGTTGGTACCTACCTGATCGATGTCAGTTCCATGTGACCAATGTCGGTAACTATGTTTTCCTATAAGTGATGACTTCTTTACCTGCGAGCTCATCTTGGATCAAAACCCTATCCATATTGCTTTGCTCAAAATTATTCAGCCCCTGTGACTGATCTCTATCCATTATCTCCTCCATAAACACCAAGGCTTCCTTGTTCTTGTCAAAAACATCAAATTTCCTTTTCCTATAATGAACTTAATCTGAACTCATACCCTTTGACTCAAGAATGTCCATTCCCTTCTTATTCATGTGACCAAGCCTACTAAGCCACATCTTCAAATCTACAGCTAAAGTAGATAAACTAGAAGTAGAATCAGTAATACAAGTAGATAGATAAAGAGTACCTACTTTCTTACCTCTTGCTAAAACAAGTGCACCCTTCGAAACCTTCCAAGAATCCGTTCTGAGAGTTATTATGCATCCCTCATCACCCAACTTTCCCATAGAAACCAAACTCTGCTTTAGGACTAGGACATGCATAATCTCCTTCAACACCCATGTGTTGCCTGTCTACAATTCCAGATGCACTTTCCCTTTGTCAACCATTTGACAAGGTGTACCATCCCCTAAATAAATCTCTCCAAAGTATCCCTGGACATATTCATAAAACAATTCTCTATTTGGGGTTGCATGAAAAGAAGCACTAGAATAAAAAACCCATGATTCTACCTGACTATCCAAAGAAAGTATGAGAGCATCCTGTACTGCAATACCTACATCTTTTGCTTCCTCATTACCTTCATGTTGATTTTATTTATCCTTCAACCAATAATCTTTCTTTGTGTGTCCTCTCTTTCCACAAAACTAGTAGGTGATACCTCCATTTCTAGATTTGGATCTCTTTCCCATCTTTGACATTGATTTTCCTTGCTCAACCTTCTCTCTTTGCCTTCCCCTACTTTTAACACTTAGAAGATTCCCTAATGATTCACCTATGCTTTTCTTGTGAATTTCTTCATTCAAGATTACACTAACCACATCATCAGCTTTTAAGATTTTAGAAGTAGACGCAATATTACTTACTGCCATTACCAAACTATCCCAACTTTTAGGTAAAGAGCATAAGATTAAGAGAGCCTCTATTTCATCATCAAAAACAATATTGACAAAGCTAACTGGTTTACCAAACCATGGAAATCATTAAGATGACTATATACTGATCCACCTTCCTGCATTTGCAAAGTAAATAACTACTTCATAAGAAATACCTTATTTGAAGCTGAGGGCTTTTCATATAAATTTGCCAAAGATTTTATCAACTCTTCTATTGTCTTACACTGTGATAAGTTGGAAATCATAGACGATGCAAGGCTCAACCTCATGGATCCCAGAGCCTTCCGATCAAGAACATTCCATTCTTCATCCTTCATATCTGTGGGCTTACATGCAACCCCACCCAATGGTAAGTACAAATCTTTCTGATACAAATAATCTTCTATCTGCATCCTCCAATGTTGATAATTCTTACCGTTAAACTTCTCCATTCATAGCTTACTTTCTTCTACCATTACTGTACTCCCACTTAATCAGAAACCCCTAAGAATGACCTATAATCAAATAATAACCTACTCCCTACAACCTTGCTCTGATACCACTTGTCAAGATCTAGGAAGCACAATTGATTACTTTTCTATAAGCAATTAAACACAGAATTGAACCATAATAATTAAGTCACTAGAAACTTGAAACAACAAAGAATATGAGAAACAATACTATTTGTATTAACACTCTTCTTGAATACAATAAAGAAATCTTCCTCTCATCCTCACACCTCTTGGGTGTATAGTATTTCACTCAAGAGTTCTCTCTCTCTTTCTCAACCACAACTAACTCAACAACCTAAGTTGTTATCCCCTCCTTGATAGCTTCAGCTGATTTCCTTGACCTTACACCTTACAGATCTCCTTTGACCTTGATTTCTTGCTTCAATACTTTACTTGCCTTAATTACAATACATGCCTCATGGGTCTCTTAAATAGGATCCCAAGCATATAATAATTAGACTTCTAATTACAATAATTAGAAACACAGACTCAAGACTTAAATTAGTCTTCAACATGCAAACACTCTCAGACCTCTTAAAATTAGACGAGTCTAATTTTGGAAACGCATTCTAGAAACACATGCAAATGCATGCACACACACAAGTGACCGATGTTGGTTTCTATCTATCTGCTCCTGACCGACATCAGCTGATCCCTGGTCCCTGCATGACCAACATCGGCAATACTGCCGATGCCAATTACTGGTTGAACTCAACAACCCACTATTTAGCATCTTGGTGAAGCTTTTAGCTCCACAACTTAACATTTTTCCCCCTTTTCTACTTCTTTTGGGACACATTATTGTATTTTTGTAATTGTTTTCTAATGATGGCTTAGATTGGAATTCCATGAAAAGAGGTGATATATCTTATCCCACTCCTAATTATGATGCTTGGTATCATTGTTTTAAGGGAATAAATGTTTTATAGAAGACACAAAATAATTAATGCATTTATTTTTTTATGTTCCATCGTGTTTTCTTTATGAATGACTTCTAATATTATGGTGAAAGTGGGATAATATTAGTGTTAAATGCTATGATATGAGTATTTTTAAAATATATGTGTCAAATTATTAATAAGTTACATTTTATTTTATTTTATTTCATCATTTTTTCTTGTTTTATAAAATATCTATAAGTTGGTGTGTACATTAATTATAATCTTGAAAGTGTTTATCTATAGAATGAAACTATAGAATTAAATCACATGATTTTTAATTTGACTCCCTTCACTATGTGGTTGAGATTTGATCTTATGTGAAACTCAATATATGATGGCTAAATTTTATTTGGTCTTAAATATAATTTTTTTTTATATTCACCTATAAATCCCCCTTTTCCACCTTACCCTTTCCCTCCTTTTGAAGTTTATTTTATTTATTATTTGAATCAATTTTCTCATGTCCAAATTATGAATCCTATGTTACTGAAGTAACAAACCCTTAGGTAGGATCAATTGGTGTGGAAAAGGGTTATTGTGTGTGTAGATAGTGTTGATATTTCAATGGTAACATCAAATTTATTGTAGAATAATTCCAAGAAGGTTATATAATGGATTCCAATACCTAAAACTCATTCCCTAGACTATTACAATAGTATTCATACAATGAGAGTATGAAAGTCCCTTAATTATTCTTTGGTCCCTTAAGTCACCTAATTTAATAGGTAGATTTTGAGGTCCCAACACCTAGGTACTTTGGATTGAATATTCATACCCATATCAGATAGAATAAATGTGGGAGGTGGATGGGTTTGAGGAAGGTTTTGTTGGTTATATTTTTCTGTAATTATAAGATGGTATACCTTCCCCCTTGGAGTGGTGATGACATGGACCTAGTTAGAGTGAAAGTAGATATCAACCTCTTTATAGTAAGGAAGAATAAAAGATTCATTTCTATCCATCTTAAATGATCTAAGACTGAGATTAGAATAATATAAGAGATACATATGAATATTAAAGAACCATCCAACATGATAATAAAATAAGACTTAAATTTAACACATTATAATCCTAAAAACCATAGAGAAAACTATGGTTACACAAGAATTATTTGAAGTTGGGTTGACTAAATATTTAACCCTTTTTATAAAGATTGAAAAGAGAATAGTGTATTCAACAAAGGAGAATACTATTCAAAATTAGGCAAATTAAATAATTTAAATTCATAATATATTCTAGTACAATGTTGAATTATCTAAATAAGTTAAACATAGAAAGTAAAATACAAAAAATTAATGTGATTGATTAAAAATAATAATTAATAATACTTATATTATTGAAATATTCACAATTATATCTATGAATTTTAAGTTCATAAATAGTTAGGATGATCCTCAATTGTGATTTTTCAGATTCATAAAATCTCATCTCTATCAACCTAAACACAACCATAAAAATAGGGACACTAAAATGAGCACTTATTTATTATATGGAATATAAGTTATTTTCTATAAATTTCACCTACACCTATTAGGGTTCATTACTACCTTACATATTGTTTGTTTGAAACATGTGCATAGGTTTTGGAATGTGTAGCTCAAAACCCTAGGTCTTCCAATTAGGTCATGCCACCTTGAAAATAGGTTTTGTTTGGCTCATGTGAAGTTGAGATGACCTCAAAAAACCTCTATTAGTGAGAATTAACTACATATACAACACTAAAAATAGGTCCTTAGACCAATATAGTTATCTCCATTATGTGGGCTTGTGTGCAAATAATTTTGCAATATGTTATATGTGAGTGAATGTAGTGATATATCTTGTAAATTTAAAAATAATACTCACGAGATAATCATTAAATACTTCAAAATTTTAAGAAGACTTATCCTATTACTTATTTATAAATAGGTATGAATAGGGTAGTAGAACTTAGTTTTGTGAATGGTTAAGTGAGCCTAATAGGTGTTTTCCTAGTAATTATTAAATGTCTATAATGAGTGTTTTTTTTAAATATTATTACTACAAATTTTGAAATGATCTCATAAGAGGGTTAAAAATACAATAAGCTAACCCATGAATTTAAAAATATTTTAAAATTTAATTGTTTATGAGGTAAGAGCACTAGCATCAAACTTGGGACATTAGTGTCCTAGTCTAGATTATAGTGTCCTAGAGGATATATAATTTTTTAATATCCATAACTAAAAGTGTAAGATATATATATTAGTTTTTAAGCATATTCAGGCTAAAAGTTATTAGGGTAATCAAAATATTAGGGTAAAACTATAGGATATGCATTTAGGTACAATGAAATGGTGAATGTGAGTCTTACATAATGGAAAGGTATTAAAATAAAGGGTTGAGCCACGAGTGATATTTTCCAAGTGTACAAGACTAGTTTATCATGTTCCAAGTTTACAAGACTAGTTTATTATGTAAAATCTAGATTTAGAATCTATAATAACTCATAAAAGGATATGAATCTCTTGAAGATAATTAACTCATGGAGTGGTGCAATCAAGCTTAGCTTTAATATTTCTTGTAACTCACTATCAAAAATAAATTTATTCATATTATTTATCGTAGTCTTTTACTAAAGTACATAATAATTAATTGGCTCATTGTAACCTTGCTTAAGTTTAGTAATTTGCTCAAAAGATAATTTCCTATTAATTTTGATAATAAAATGTGATAAAATTTTATTTACTAAAGCTTGAATTCAATCATAGATCAGAGGATAAGGTCATAAAACCATCACAATGAATAACATTTAAGACTTATTTGGATTATCTTGGTTAATAATTTATCATTTTTGTTCTTAATACAAGTATTTTTTATGGAAAGATTAAATATGTTGTTATATATCATCTTTACCTTTGTATAAAGCAATATTAGGAACTACGAATACTATATATAAAGGTTAAGATGTTATCTCAAAATATAGTGGATTATGAAGGCATGTGAATCCATGAAATGACTATCTCTAGATAAACCTTGTTTTAATTGTAACACCTTGGAAATTAGGTTTTTAATATTATGTTAAAGGTAATGTGTGTTAGGTTAGGTTGATAAATCCACATGCATAGTAATTAAAGGAGGTTTGAAAGTTACTTGAGTAAGAATAGGTATGGAAGTTTTTTGGAATCCTTGTGTTTACCCCACCTTTGGTGGATGTCACATATGTCATTAGAGGTGTATATTTAGGTATAGTACTAGTAGTAGAGGTTTGAACACTTATTGTTTTTTAGTACCTAGAAAGGGTTTGTTGATATAATGTAATGGGGAATATTGTCCCCCATATGTGGTAGCTTGGGACATTTTTATAATTAGTATCTTGTAACATATAACATTGAACCAATCTTATGTGGATCTAAGTTAATATATTAAATGAATTATTGGTCATCCATGACATCAATTTTGACCATAGTAGTTGTTTTTTTAGTATTATCAATCTTAAAATTCATGATAAGTCTATCAGCATGGTGTGTAGTATGTATTATATTATTTGTAGAGAGAGTAAGAGGAAAAAAGGAGGTCATGTGTTTCCCTTTCCATACGGTGGTATAAATAATTATCTTGTATTATATGTTTAAAAATATGATTTTGGAAAGGCTTGGGATTGTTCATTTTTATTTTTAGTTTTATTAATGTTCTTATATTTAATCCATTTATTTACACACTTGATCTAAATTAAATAAAATATCTAGATTAAACAATATAAAATAATTTCCTTCAAAACATTCATTAACAAATGCATATAGTTTTCATTCATTATATCCATATTTAATGTGCATTATTGGGGAATAATAAAAAATAAGATTTGATAAAAAAAATTAAATCTTAAATATGAAACCCTAAGAGAGACCTAGGGTTTGACATGGTTTTATCATAATATAGTTTCACCAATATTTTTTACCCTAATTTGGTTTAAGGACCCTAATATGATACAAAATTATATGTAATTAAAATTATTAAATATGAGATTCATGCGTACATATAAGGGTAAAATATTAAAATTAGTTACAATGACTTGTAAATTGGTATATTCTAAATATAATAATTCAACCAAGGGATAAGTAATTAAATTTTAGGATTGAATTTCTCAGTGTGTTTTTGTTCTATTAGTGTAAAATAGACATTAAAAGGTAGGCTATTCATTTTTTATGGGTTTAGTAGATTATTAGACATTTTTTTCTCAATAGGATCGATTCCATCAAATATGCATCGATATCAACTATCTATATTAACATGTAGTGATTGGTACTAATATATGCATAAAATAGGGATTTATATCTTGTGTCACCTTCAAATATCTTTGAAATATTTTTATATGTGATATCAAACCTTGATTATGTGTACAATTCCATAAATTAGTCTCCTTCACCTTAAAACCCTAGGTCTGCTTGTGAGATTTAGAAAACCTACAAATATTGAGAAATTTTAAGGGGGTGAGATGACCCCAGTCACCCCCATTAATGACTGACCATTACCTACATATCTGATACAAAAATGGAGAAAAACTAAGCCACATGTAGTTATCCTATCTATTGTGATTTTACAATTGTGATCCTTTTATTTATGAATATAGATAATGATTTAGATTTGATAATTTTCAATGCTTACATTGAATTATATTTAGTATACATAAAAATTGGATTTTGACTACCCCTAATGATTAATTCACAATTTGGAAATAATAAGGCATGTTTTTTCAATTTGTAAAAGTTTATATATGTGTACTAGATAAGTCCCAAGTCCCGTATCAAGTGAGGCCTTGATTTGTATATATAAGAGTCCAAATGAGTAATTTTTCATTCCACTAACACACTAGGTAGATGGGAAAAAACTAAGTATTTATTTTAATTTTTTTCCATTTTTTAGGATAGGGTCAATAAAAGCAAAGCTTAGATTAGTATCTATTGGTGATATTGACCTAGCATTTTGTTGTTAACCCGTGCATAGGAGGATTGAAATGATGTTCTTGGGATGTCTTTAGTAAGTAGGTTTGAAATAAATAATGAGGTACATATATATTTGTAATAATATAATATAAGGGTAAATATCATAAGGTATCATTTAGGTGTTAGATAATGGTAGGTTAAGACTATATTTTTTCATGTAATTAATGTGTGTCAAATTATGTTAAGATATTCATTGTCAAGAAATTAATCCTAGATTTTGGTATCTACATAAAGTGCTTAGTGGTGGTGATAATGAATGTGTGGCCATATTGTGATCGAGGTAACTTTTTTATGATATCTAATCCTCACATGGAGAAAGGCAAAGGAGATCTAACTATTTGAATCTTGACCAAATGAAAATGAAAAATAGTGTCATGTAGCTGGAGAGGATTTCAATTATCAACAAATTTGGAATCAATTTCAAGTGTTGTACAATATTAACCCATTAATAGGCATTTTTAGGTTTTATTATGTCAACTATATTGACCTTCATAAATTATTTTAAAATTTTTTGTTCCCCTAATATTATGTTTCTTCACATGCACTTTATCGTAACTCAGATACTTGTTTCATATACATATCATGTAAGTGAACGTGCATGCTCACTTAAGGCACTACGAGAGATAAATTTATGAGGCATGGTTGGGTTAATTTTAGAGATGACTAATAATTATTTAAGTCTATGTATATGTCATAGGCATAAAGAAGCAATAACTTATTTAATAATATAAATATATATCATATATAAAATTAATAGCTAAACATCTTCACAATCATTATAACTTATTAAAAAACAAAGTGATAAAAACTAATAAATAAATATTTATTCAATTATAATTAATGATATTAAGTACATATTTATTCAATACTTAAAACTAGTTTAATAAATATTTAAATACAATAATAACATCCATCAAAAGTAAAAAATAGTAATAACAATGAATAATAATAACTTAGCACATAGTTTCACCAAAAATAACTATTAAAAACCTATTCTAAGAAACAAGTTTGGATTTTATAGCCTCAATCCAACACCTTGGGGTTAAAATTAATTAATTCTATTCCATAAATTGTTCAAAATATATATATATATATATATATATAGAAGTGTAACTTCTTTACATCAAATGTTTTTGACCAAATAGACTCATTTATCTATGTCAAGTTTCACTACATTTTCTCAAGACCATTCCTTAAAATAATTTGTCTCAATGTTTGTATATATAAAGATTCATTATCTACCAGCTTCCTAAATTGATGATCCTTCTTCTATGCTTCATGGTTTATGCAATATCCATATTTTATAATGTGCTTTGTGTCTTTTATTGACCATAATTATTTCATGAGTGTAGTGCATGTTGATTCTTATTCAATCCTTATGATATGATCATTATTTAGTTTAAAAGTACATATAAGCAACCTTATCCATTCCTATATCATATTTGTTCTTTGTTAAACTTTGAAAAAATTGGAGCCTTATTCATCTTGTTTTAAAAGCATTTACTTCCCATTTTAACCTCTATTATTACCATAAAATAGGTAAGCTTCTATACTTCATCAAACTTTAGGGTCAAAATCACCCCCAACTAATTATGTTTTCTCCCCTTAGATAACCCTTATATAGCCTATTATTTTATCAAAAAATTTAGTCCATCCCTATGGACTTATTATTATAAACTACTCCATATAGAGAGCATGGTATATATGAATTCTATTTTTGTAAACATTTCTATGCATAATCCTCAAAGCATTTTTGGCTCATCTTGGATTTCCTTTGATTTCAACATCATTACCATTATTTCTAGATCTAGTAATTCTAACAACTCTTGAATTGTGTTTTCCTCATCCATGACCTTGTTTTGGATAATCTTGAAACTCTTTTATATCTTCATACTCTTTTCCTCTTATTTATCTCTTAGTTCGTCTATGTCTTCAATTATTTTATTCCTTTCATCTCTATCCTTAGTCTTGAAGACCATTGTTTCTAATTCTTTTTGTTTCTTTTGGTCATATATCACTCACACATTAATTATTTTCTGAACCTTAATAATACATTTTCTACTAATTTTTTTTTAAGTCAGTGACCATAGATTCAAAAATTCCCATCAAATTCTTTTTATTCCTTCACTTTTTCATGTTATTCTTATTTTTATACATTGGGAATTTTTCATGTATTCTTCAACAACATGTCAACCACTAAAATAAATGTATTAATATCTCTTAAAATATTCAATTTTATTTCATACATAAGGCTTGGTTCTTCTTTGAGGACTCACCAAAAAGTTTTAAAAACTCCAACTCCATAACAACTAGCTTTTGTTTTGTCACTATGTGCTTTTTATCTACCTCTTCTAGCCACTTCCTCTTTCTTCTCTTAGTAAAGCTATTCAAAATATTATACCTTTTGACCCTTGTATCTAATATCACTATTAAACACCATGATTGAAATTATTTCATATTTTTACGGCCAATGTGCAATATTTCTCTTTAAGTTTCTATTGTATATGATTATTCCTTATTCACATAATTTTGGGCATATAAAATGTCAAATAATCTAAAAATTATGTCAAGTATTAATGAGACCTATTTGTGATTTTTATTTAAGGCACTTTATTTTCATAGTATATTCTAAAATAAGTGTAGCTACATCATTCATCAAGTCTATTTCCATTGTTGTGTCTTCCTCTTAAACACTATCTTCATTATATATCACATACTTCTCTAAATCTAATGCTGAAGGTAAATACCTTTAGTCCTAAATTTTTTTATATTTTTGTGAACCATCATCATTTTCCTCATCCTCTGACATTTAAACATCATAGACATCTTTTTTGTTTTCTTTACCCATTTATTCCTCTAACACCTCCTCTTTCTCCTCTTATTTTTCATATTTCTCTCTTTTTCACCATCCTTATTATATTTCATTCTTTATGCCTTCATTCTCAAATGCATATAATCCCAAATCTTATTAAAACATATTCATTTATTCTAAATTTAGTGTTTCATATATTTTTCATGCCTTCATCCCCATGCATAATTTCATCATTTAAAGCAATCTCTTCCATAAATGGCCCTTGGGAATATGATAACTCCCCATATTCATGAAATAAGGAATATAATATATGTTCCATTAGACCATGTGCCTTTAGTGATAATGTGGATGGGTCATATGCGTAGGGGATGATGTACTATTATCTTTAATCTGTGATGAATTCTATGGAGGCACAAGAATTAATTTTATTGTCCTTGGTGAGAAAGGCTTTTGTGATGGTGAATGTGAGGGATTGGTGGATATGTTGTGGGATATTTTGGTGAATTTTTTTTGGTATTTTTGGTAGTGGTTTCATAGGTTTATTTAGAGGTGTCAGTGTAAGATAAAATTTTGGTGATTTTTCTTAGGTGTAGATGGGCATTTCAAGTTGAGTAGAATATTATCCCCATCATCCTTGACACCTATTTATTATTTAAACATCATTCAATCTAAGTCTTCAAATTTGGATTTCATCTTCTCCTTGATTGATGTGTGTTTTACCCTTATGATTCTTTAGCACCATATTATATGTTGATATGTTTTATGGTTGGCTTGGATTCATGGTGTTTTATATATTTGTAATGATGGGGAGTCCCTCTTTTTCCTCTTTTTTAATAATTAGCTTAACCTTAGGGTTTTTATTTTCAACCACATCCTATTCTTGTTTTATTTGGGCCTGGAACTCCCCTTTAGATTCCTAGGATTAAGAACATATAAAATGTAATAGAGGTAATTTCCCACATAATAAAAAAGAAGGGGATTTATTATTTCCAAGTTGTCATATGACTCACTTAAATCACTTAGTGTTTCCATATTGGGATGTTTATACAGGGTGTTGAGTATCATGATGTACTCATCAATATTTTTGTGTTTGTGTTTTTTCAACTCACATTGGGCATTGATCTGGGAGGATCATCACTAAGGAAAACCAATCAAAAAATAATATCTTACCTAGAGTCAAATGAATTAAAGGTACAAAAAAGGAAAAAAATAAAGAAAATTCAAAATAAAATTATATATGGATGGGTCAATAAGCCACAAAACCATGTGTGTGTGTGTGTGTGTGTGTGTCTATATATATATATATATATATATATATATTATTTTGCAAATTTCCCCTATTATATACTTTGACATTTCTTAAAATTCCATTCATAAGGAATTAAAGCTCATGATAAATTTAAATGGGGCCATTTAAATATTAACACGGAACCCATAAAATTACCTTTTTTTCCATTGATAAACCACCCACTTATCATAACCCACATGTGGTATGTGTCCTTTAAATATGGAGGAAAGTTAACTTTAAAAAAACAAAAAGATAAGAGATATGTGTTGAATATGGGATGAGTCTCATCCCAAAACCAAAGACATGGAAAGGGGTTTTATCGCCTTACCTTTATTTAAAGTATTTTGATAAAGCCACCTACATATTCCATGGGCTTGGGAAGCCTATAAAAGGTTTTTATTTTATATGGAGAGTATGAAGCATTTTCAACAAAGTATTATTTATATATAAAGCTTTGATAAGATTTTTTGATCCAATGAAGATGTTTGGAAATGCATGAAAGAAGATTTTAGCAACAAAGAGATATTGAAGAGAATTATTTTGAGATGCAAGAATAACTTGTTTACAAATTCATTTGGTGTACTCTTGAATTGTAAAATTTTCACTAATGATTAATGGATTGGTCATGCTTATAGTGGACCTAAGGACATAGATTAATTATCAAACCACATAAACAAAATTTTGTTGTATTTCTCTTTGATTTTCTTCTTTCTTTGCACATGAATATTAAGTCCTTTCTAATCATGTATTTTTAGTAAAAAATATATTTGAGTGGTGTTTTTAAAGTTATGGAAAAGAGAGCTTACTATTCAAAACATCCATTTTTTGGGTTATTCAAATTATTCAAAGTATTTTGATAATTGGATAATAATGGATTAGTTTGGTATCAAAGCTAGTGATTTACACCAGATAATAGTGTTTTTGGATTGCATGTAGATTGTTTATGTTTATTAGGTCAAGATCTAGATATGGTGAAGGTGAATTAGAAGAGGACAATCTTAATATAGGTACATGACATACAAATCAAGAGGCACCAATGGAAGGGGAGTAAGATTAGGAATGAGAATTTTGTCAATCTTTTGATAAAATGAAAACCATGATATAAAATCTCTATCATGAAAGGAAAAGTCAAATTGTGCATGAAATTAAAGGTAAAAATGAAGAGGAAATTACTTGGTCTCCTTGAAATTCTAATAGAGGTGATGATAAGAAATTAAAAACATTTAAATCTCTTCCTTGTTTAAAACTTGATATTAAGTTTGAGTTGCCTATATATAATGGAGAATTGATTGCAGATAAATTAGATAATTAGATCAAACAAATTGATGTATACTACAAGATTCATAATATTGTAGATGAAAGAGTGAAAATTTAGATAGATACGCTTTGGATGGGTGGTATATAACTTATCTAGTGGTAAATCAAGTGATAAGAGGATTTGGTTAAATAAGGTAATGTGACTTCTTCTTGGAATGAATTAGTTTCTGACTTACGTAAGTAATTTTATCCTTTGGGATATATGCAACAAGCCATGAATATTAATTCCTTTCTAATCATGTATTTTTAGTAAAAAATATATTTGAGTGGTGTTTTTAAAGTTATGGAAAAGAGAGCTTACTATTCAAAACATCCATTTTTTGGGTCATTCAAATTATTCAAAGTATTTTGATAATTAGATAATAATGGATCAGTTTGGTATCAGAGCTAGTGATTTACACCAGATAATAGTGTTTTTGGATTGCATGTAGATTTTTTATGTTTATTAGGTCAAGATCTAGATATGGTGAAGGTGAATTAGAAGAGGACAATATTAATATAGGTACATGATGTACAAATAAAGAGGCACTAATGGAAGGGGAGTAAGATTAGGAATGAGACTTTTGTCAATCTTTTGATAAAATGAAAACCATGATAGAAAATCTCTATCATGAAAGGAAAAGTCAAAATTTGCATGAAATTAAAGGTAAAAATGAAGACAAAATTACTTGGTCTCCTTGAACTTCTAATACAGGTGATGATAAGAAATAAAAAACATTTAAATCTCTTCCTTATTTAAAGATTGATATTAAGTTTGAGTTGCCTATATATAATGGAAAATTGAATGCAGGTAAATTAGATAATTAGATCAAACAAATTGATGTATACTAAAAGATTCATAATATTGTAGATGAAAGAGTGAAAATTTAGATAGATACACTTTGGATGGGTGGTATATAACTTATTAGTGGTAAATAAAGTGATAAGAGGATTTGGTTAAATAAGGTAATGTGACTTCTTCTTGGAATGAATCAGTTTCTAACTTATGTAAGTAATTTTATCCTTTGGGATATACACAACATGCCATGATGGATTGGTAAAATCTAAGTTAATCCAAGGGCCAACGTGTAAAACATTATACAAAGGAGTTTAGGAATTAAGATGTGCATATAAATGTTCCCTTAGACACATGAGACTTTGATGAAGTATATTGGTGGGTTACATAGTTATCTACAACATGATATTGGTTTTAAATCCTACTAATTTGGACATTGTTTATGTAAAAGATACTCATGTGGAAGTGAGGGGAAAAATTACTAAAGAGAGTTTTCCTAAGAAAAAATCCAAGCAATATAAAAGTAAGGACAAAGGTTTGAAAGGAAAAGGTAAGCATAAAATTACTTATATAGTTAAAAATCAAGAAATGAAACCATTCTGTAATCATTTCAAGAAAAATAATGATGAATTAAAGTGTTAGAAATTTTATCCAAAATTGAAACCTAAGCATTTTTGGAATAAGGTAAAGAACAAGGAAAATGTTGTAACTCAACAATATATTGGCTTTGATTCTAGAGATGAGATAAAAATCACTGCAATGGGCTTACAAGTTACTAGTTCTTCTAGTCTCTCCAACATTAGTAATTATCATGATACTTATTCATCTAAATATAAGTCTATACATGAATACAAGAGGAGTAACGAGTTATTTCATATACATGTGATCTCTAAACACACTAATATAGACATGTTTGATAGTAGATCACAAGCAAATCTCATTTTTGAAGAAGTTGTTGCTAAGTTAGGACTTAAAACATTACCAAATTCTAAACCATATCCCTTATGATGGGTTTTTGATGATGAAAAATTATAGGTTACTAAGACTTATAAGTTAAGATTTGAAATTACCTCTAAATTAATTGATGAGGTAGAGTTAGATGTGGTACAACTTGACAGTTGTGGAATAGTTTTTGGGAGTCCTTACTTGTATGAAATAAAAGTAGTCTTATATAGAGAGGAAAATAAATATGTGCCTATGAAATATGCTCTTGAATACATTATTAGAGATCATTATATAAAGACAAATTTATCTTTCCTTTCTATAGGATAGATGAAGAGACTCATAAATTCACGCAAAAAAAATATACTCATGGTTGTCAAGAATTAGTATGAAGATAATTCTAAGTATTTTGAAGCATGTGATCCTAATCATCACGATGAACTAGTTCAAATTATTTATAACTATGATGATGTTTTTTAAGATCCATGAATATTACCTCCTATGAGAGGAATTCAACATGAGATACACTTATTGTAGGATGCTTTTCTCTTTAACATTAACATGTACATATTATCCATGGTAGAAAATGAGGAAATCAAGAATCATGTGATGGAGTTTCTTGAAAAAGGAGTCATTCATCCTAGAAATTAACCTTGTGGTTCACCTAATATACTAGTTCCCAAGAAGGATGAAATGTGGTGGATTTGTGTGGATTTATTAGCATTGAACAAAATAATGGTGAAAAATCATTATCATCTTCCTCATATTGATGATTTTCTAGATCAATTGATAAATATAGTATATTTCACTAAGTTAGATTTATGAAGTGGTTATCATCAAGTTAGAATTAGCAAAGGTGATATTTGGAAAACTACATGTAAGATAAAATAAGGATTATTTGAATGGATGGTAATTAAATGTGGTCTTTTTAATGCACTAGATCTATTTATGGGGGTCATGAATGAGATATTTATAACATTCATTGATGAATTTGATATTATGTACTTAGATGACATACTACTTTTTAGTAAAGATTAGAAGTATCATGTTTTACATATTACAAAAGTCATGGACATATTATAAAAGGAGAAATTATATTTAAAGATGTCAAAATTTGAATTTGGGAAAACATATTTGGTTTATTTAGGTTATATTGTAGGGAGTGAAAAATTGAAAACTAACCCTGAAAGAGTATTTGACATAGTGAATTGGACAAAACCCAATAATGCAACATAGGTTAGAAGATTTCTTAGATCAGTTTAATATTGGATGAAGTTTATTTCTAATTGTTCATATGTTGCATCCCCTTTACATTATCTGAATAGTATCAAATACATTTTTTAGTGGGGAAGTAAAAAGCACAAAGCCTTTGATACACTGAAAGAGAAAATTAGTACCACTCCTATCTCAGCATTTATAGATTTACAATAACCATTTCAAATTAAGAGATGCAAGTGATTATGCTAGGGGAGAAGTTTTGATGCAAAAGAGGAGACTGGTTTGTTACCATTCAAAAACATTCACAAGTATGATAAGAAACTATTCTACTTATGATAAATAATTATATGCTTTGGTGCAGAGTGTGAAGAAATTAAAATACTATTTGGTGGGTAAAGAGATAGTGATTCACACTGATCATCAGCCACTACAGTATCTTCAATCACAAACCATGATACAATAATCAAGACATTTTTGGTGGATGGGAATCTTGCAATAATTTCACCTTGTTATCAGGTATAAGAAAGGTACACAAAACAAGTTTGTTGACATTCTTTCTATACCTCCTATTGCTACATTAGTTTCTAAACATAATAGTCCTTTAATGCATGAAAGTTATAAAAAACAATATATTAATGATGTTTACATTAATGAAGTGTATGAAGATTTGACAAGTGGTAAATAGGTGGAAGAATTTGACTATCATGTGCATGATAGATTCTTATATCATCTTGGTAAACTCTATATTCCATAAGATGAATGAGTGCATATGGTTAGAAAAGTTCAAACTTCTCTTCTTTTATGTCATTTTGATGTTGGTAAGATAGTTGTATAATTAAAAAGGTATTGTTATTAACCTCATATGTGATTTTTTTTTACAAAATATATAAGGAGTTGTATTCTTTATGCTAAAAGTAAGCCTAGTAATAGGAAATTGGGTTTATACACACCTCTCCCTATTCCTAATAGACCTTGGAAAAGTATTTATATAGATTTTGTAGGAGTTTTACCTATGAAACAATGAAACATGATTACCTCTATGTAATTTTGGATAGAGTTAGTAAAATGTGTGTATTATCTCCTTGTCATAAACATGTTACTAATGAAGGGGATGCACACATATTTTTTTAGCATGGTTGAGTTCATTTTGGATTGATACATCTATTATCTCTGATCAAGATTCTTGATTTCTTAGAGAGTTTTGGTCAATTTTGTGGGACTTGATGGAGACTAAACTAAAGAAAAGTATTTCATTTAACCCACAAACTAATGGATAGACAAAGGTGTTAAATCATATATTGGTACATCTAATTTGAGGTTATTAAATAAAACATCTTAAATTATGGGATAAACATATATGTTATGTGCATAATAGTTATAATGGAGCACTACATTCTTCCACATAAAAGTATCCTTTAGAAATTTGTTTTGGTTATCTACTTAAGTCACCATTGGACTTCACATTTGAGAAGGAATCAATTATAGATGGATGTGTTGATGCTATGAAGGCCAAGAATTTCATTTAGAAGATAAAATTGGTTCATCAATCTATCAGGGAATAGTTGGAGAAAAGTTAAAAAAAATACAAGGCTAGGCATGATAAACATCAAATTTATCATTGTTTTTAAGTCAATCATCAAGTATGGATTCATATTAGTAAGGAGAGGCTTATAGGTAAAGGTAAAAATATTAAACCAATTCGATATGGTCCATTTATTTATTTTTTTAAATATTGGTAATAATGATTTTTAATTACATTTACCACCATACATGAAAATTTATTCAATTGTGAATGTTAAAAATATGAAGTTATATGAGCATCCTATGATTCTAGATTATGATGAAAGTGTTTCTATACCGTCTATCTAATATTTTACTCTATACTATCTAAATTAATTTTAATAAGATATCATTCTTGATAGGAAAGTGAGAACTTACTGAAGAGGTGATGTTGAATATGCTTGTGTGGGTCCAAAAGGGACACATCTAAGGAAGGCTAAGTGGATGGAAACTCGAAATATGTTAGATAAATTACATCACCTTATTTTAAAATAAATCAATTTTGGAGTTCCAAAATCACCTCAATAGGGAGGAGTGATTTGGGAGGATCATCACCAAGGAAAATTGATCCAAAATAATCTCTTACTTAGCATTAAATAAATTCAAGGAGAAAAAAAGGGAAAAAAATAAAAGGAAGTTCAAAACAAGATTATATATGGGGATGGTTCAATAAGCCACCAAACCACCCATATATAGATTTCATTATTTAATTATTTTGCATATTTCCCCTCTTATATACTATCACATTTTTTTAAATTCCATTCATGGGGAATTAAAGGTCATGACATATGTAAATGGGGCCATTTAAATATTAAAATGGCACCCATCAAATTACCTTTTTTCCATTGATAAACCACCCACATTTCATAACCCCCACATGGTATGTGGCCTTTAAACATGGAGGAAAGTTATCTTTTTAAAAAAAAAAAAAGATAAGAGATATAATTTGAATATGGGATGAGTCTCATCCCACAACCAAAGGAATGGGAAGGGGTTTCATTGAATTACCTTTATTTAAAGTATGTTGATAAAGCCACCTATGCATTTACATGGGCTTAAGAAGCCTATAAAAGTTTGGTGTTTTATTTGAGGAGTATGAAGCATTTTCAATGAAGCATTGTTGATAGATAAAGCTTTGATAAGCTTTTGTGAGCCAATAAAGATGTTTGGAAATGCATGAAGGGTTATTTTGGGAAGAAAGTGATATTGAAGAGAATTATTTTGAGATGCATATATAAGTTATTTATAAATTCATTTGGTGTACTCTTGAATTGTAAAATTTGTAAAAATCATTAATGGATTGGTCATGATTATAATGGACCCAGGGATGTAGACAATTTGTTGATCTCCATAGACAAACTTTTGTTGTCTTTATCTTTGATTTGGTTCTTATTTAGTATGTGAATATTACTTCCTTTCTAATCATGTATTTTGAGTAAAAATTATTTTTGAATAGTGTTTTTAAAGCTAAATAAAATGAGCTTACTATTCAAAACATCCATTTTCTACATTTTTCAAAAAAAATAAGTATTTTTATAATTTGACAACTACCCACTTTATTGGAGTCTAAACTAGTGTACTAAAAAAATATATGAAAACTTGAGCCAATATAAAATATTTTTTTATATTTGAGCATAGTTCACAAGAGAGTGGTGCCTCATCATATAAAATTTGGAATAACCATCATATGCCTCTGATAATCCTCTCAGAATTCCCATTCTTCTCTTAACATTGTGACAATGTTATCATGCCACCTCTTCATATTTATTCTGTGTTATTTATTTTATGGGTTGAATAAAATGTCATTATTGTACCTTTTCACTAGTGATGCATTCCAAAATGAGTAGAACCATACCTAATTTCCACACCCTTTTGGGATGAAAATATCAAGCACTAATAATGTTTTTTTCTTTATAAAATATCATCATAAATGAATTTGATGATGTTAAACTATACATTTCCAATGCCCATAAAGTGCATGATATAAATGTATTACTTATTAATATTAACTCATATTCAATTCATACACAAATCGGTGCTTAATAAAAAATGTGAATGTTTCTTCCTTATATTTTAGTAACATAGCCACTTTTTACACCTCTTTGGCATTATCCAAAAAAACTATGTAAAGTAATCATATATATTTAATTTACATGATGGGGATATTTTAATGTGATGTACCATGGTCTAAAACATGTATTCATGTATGCATAAAATGAGGAATCAAACTATATTCTCTATCTTGACAAAATATTGTAGCTCAAATAATTTAAGCATGCCAAAGTTTTCTAGTACAATTTTCAACTTCATGTTATATGTGACCATGCCATCTATGCCTACTTTTTTAGTCTCATCCATGAAATATTTCTTTAGTTTAGACTCATTATATAAAGTTGTGTGATTATAATCCTCTATTTTAAACTAATCTACCTTAGACACACATTCCTCATTGTCCAAACATTTATATGGAAATTACATTTATGTAATTTATATTAGTAAATCTTTAGTACTTCCCTCTAATTTCTTCCCAGTTACTTATTATATTATGATTGTGTTTCTTCCCTTTAGATATATATACCATTCATTATTATTACTTGTCTAATTCATAGTAATAAACTTCTTTTTTATTGGATTTGTAGGTCTAAATCCTCTCTGACACATTCATCAACTATTAATTTTTTGTAACCCTTAATTTTGACTTCATCTTGGAGATTGGTCTATATTTAGTTATGTATGCCCTCATATATAATCCTAAAATTATTTGAATTTATATGTTATTCATTCCTTTCACTCTAATGTCACTTTTAATCACTCTACAATCCTCCATAAAATTAAATTTTGGCTTCAAATTACCTTAAACTCTAAAAATTATATTATATTTCCTTTCCATAGGATTCTTTGTGCTCTACATTTTTAGCTGTCAAATATTTTCAAAAGTGACAAGTAATGAAAATGACTTACAAGGGTAAACTTATACCATCCATCTTTTTTAAACACAATAAATTAAATATTCAATAGAACATTATTAAAAATATGTAGGCAATAGATCTCCTATTAAGCGGAGATTGACTTATCATTAACTCCATATGAAATCTCACA
>JARHVA010005918.1:592500-722500 GCA_037957365.1 Torreya grandis | reverse complement strand
GAAAAATAATAGTTGATGAATGTGTCAGAGAGGATTTAGACCTACAAAATTATTCAACTAACTCACTAGATATTTTGGAGTGATCTATACATACATACATACATATATACATACATACATACATGTGTGTGTGTGTGTGTGTGTGTGTGTGTGTGTGTGTGTGTGTGTGTGTGTGTGTGTGTGTGTGTGTGTGTGTGTGTGTGTGTGTGTGTGTGTGTGTGTGTGTGTGTGTGTGTGTGTGTGTATGTATACATACATGCCTATCACATAGACACATACATTATACACACACACACACACACAAACACACACACACACACACACACACACACACACACACACACACACACACACACACACACACACACACACACACACACACACACACACACACACACATATATTATGTGTGCCTGTGTGATGTGTGTGTGTGTGTGTACATACATATGTATGTACACACACACACACACACCTATCACACAGGCACACATTATATATATATATATATATATATATATATATATATATATATATGTATATGTATGTATGTATATATTTACACACACACACACACATGTTAGAGGTACAAACCACTAAGAGGGGGTGAATCATTGGTGGAAAATAATCCAATTCAATTTAAAAACCCTTCAAACACTTAAGCATTCAATACAACCATTCATGAAGCAATCAAGATGTTTATAAAAATGAATCGTAGATCATGCAAGGCCACACACACAATACAAGATCTATTTTTGGAACCCTCTTATGGAATAAAATCCACTCTCAATCCTACAAACACATGGATTACTTGTTCTATAAGAAGTATGTAAACATGAGACTTTAGTGAAACACATGTTCCATATGGAGCACCTACCCCTAGGATGGTCAAGTACTTATGACCATATTCTAGTGAAACACCTATTCCACAAGGAGCACCTTCCCTTAAGATGATCAAGTATTTCTAATAATACTTTATTGAAACATCTATTCCATAAGGATCACCTACCCATAGGATATTCAAGTCTTTCTAACCAGACTTTAGTGAAACACCTATTCCAAAAAGAGCACCTATCCCAATCTTCAAACTTGAAAGAGAACTATCTTTGAAATCATAAATATAACCAACAATTCATACACATAGTCATCAAATTTCTCTTCTTTATAACCCATCCACTGGGCACACATCCTTTCTTCTTTCTTTTGCTCTTCAACTCTTAGACACCTCTTCTTCTAAGTCTTCAAACCTATAAGATTACTATTTATGACATCATAAATATGACCTATAGGTCATATATATATTTATCAACCTAATTTATTCTTCAATCCACCCATTAGGTACCCTTACTCTCTTTTTCCTCTCAACTCTATACTCTTCCTCCACTTTGAGCCCCTTCTCTCATGTTTATAAATTACCACATTTGATTTCACCTTTTATAGAGCCTTCATGAAAATTATCTTCTTTGTTAACCATAAAATTTATATTAGGAATTAATACATATAAAATATCTCAATAACACTCTCATAGGTTGTCCATAGCACCCATGTGTCATAATTAAGTATATATGCCTTTTAATTAGGCCTCATTAGCCCTTATAGGTCTCACAGAAACCCATCCATCTCTTTGACACTTATATGAGAAAATGAAGAACAAAATAATAATTTAACATATATATAACCATGAGACATAACTTATAGGTCCTCTTTAAGTGAAAAAATCCATCACAACACCCTTTTGATACAACACAATTAGCCCAACATCATTATGTACATATGATCACCAAAAATAAATGCACAACCAACTTCTAAGCCTTTTATCATATATAATATAGATTGGTTAAACCTCCATAATCAAAATATATGTTCCTCATGAAGTTTAAAACATGGACCAACACTTAGTTCATCTCAAAACATTGAAATACCATTAATAACAACTTAATTACCCTTCTCAAGTTACATATAGAGCATGAACACATACATAGTCATATTTAGAGCTCCCTATCTTTGACTATATATATAATTAGACCATTTAACTATGTTATATGGATGCACCATGAAGTAATATAGAACTTTGAATTTTACACCATGATAAAATTATTCATATATCAAAAGTTATATCATAAAAACTGTAGACTGGTCTTTCCTCACAAATTCAAACAGCTAAATTCCAATGATCATTGAGTAACTGTTAAACTTCAAACATGTTATAAACATCTTGTGCCATCTGATAGATTAAATTAATAGACATCATTGGCATCCCTTGAAAGTTTCCTAGTATTTACCTTTTCTTACTATTAAAAATCTATAACTTTTCATCATCTCGTTGTTTCCTCATAATTTAGAACAAACACGCTCCATCGATCTCTTTGGATTAGGTAGGCCTTTATTTTGTAATGTTTACCATTAGATCTTGATCAAAATTATTATAATTATGAAACTTGGCACAATTTCATGAATTTTTAACACTTTTATATCAGTTGATGTACTTTTTCCACTTGGTAGTACCACATGCTTTATTTAATCTTTAACTTGTCTCACACCATTGATCTTCATAAATATGAACCACTGCTCACCATTCATATTATGTCAGATTAACAACCTTGCGACACTTGTCAAAAACACATAATTATTTTGAAATGTTGAATTAATACACACCATTGATAAAAATATGTATTATTAGTCACTCATTATTGGATTTTCTAACTTAATGACCTCAAACTTCAACATGATTAAACTTGATAGTCTTTATCCCATAATAGTCTGCTAGAGCAACTTTGAATCTTAATAAATTGAACTAGAAAACACTTCAAGAATCAAAATTTTTAGGTTATACTATTGGAAATATATAAAAAATCTCAAAAAAACCTTTTACCTTTGTTGGATTTCTAATTACCTACATTAAATATATAAACTTGTTGGCTCATTCATATCTGCATGATGTGCAGTGATGGTCTAGCTAAGTATAGAAACTTAGTGAACTTCTATCTGAGAGGCCAAATTTGCACCCATATATATTTATATATTATAAAAATCATGAAATTAAATTTTAAATATATTAACGTGGGACTAATATGATCATAACCATAAACCAGGTCCCCTAACTCATCCATATGTGGCAATGGTAACATCATCAAACTGCCTACTCAAATATTTCTACCACTAGACCTAGAATGTCTAGATGAAAACTATGAAATAACAAATTAAATACAATCATTAACATAAGAATTAAAATAATATAATAACTATTATAGGACCTCTTTTATAGCCTCAAATCACCATACTCATCTTTAAACATCCTAACCATGACAAAACTAAAGATCAACCAAGCCTACTTGAAGCATACTAGAACAAACACACTACACACTTTTTCATTGACACTTATATTATCAATAAATTTCATCTAATAACTTTGAAACCTCCATGACATCACTAAAAACTCTCTAATAATATCCCCCTGTATCATTTATGTCAACACCCATCATACATCTCACCTTCCTTCTCTCTCTTCAAGGAATTTCATAATTAGAAGCTTCTCCCCCTTTGACACAATGAAAAAGTGGGTAAAAACTGATACTAAGGACCTAAAAATACCATAAAAAATATAGTACCACCTTATAAATATGATACAAACTCCCCCTTACCTTGAGCCTACCTCTTATTGCCTTGACAACTTCCTCTTTATACATACCAATACTCTCTTCAACTAAGCACTACAACCAATGAAGAGAGAACACACAAAAATAATGAAAAATGATGAAACTAACAAATAAAATTTTAAGAGGGACTCTCCCAAATATCTTTGATCCATTGCACCTCTTGATCATCTTCAGATCTCCACACTCCATGAAGAACCACCACACAGGCTTACTAGCCTTCTCTCAAGTCACCTCAAGGACCACCAACAAAACTTCATGCCACTCATAAAATATGAAAAATTCTCTAAAAAAATAATATAACTTACATTTAAACACTCATACCATTATTTTTTCTGGATAAATTGATCAAAATCACTCTTCTTCACACTAGACCTATCTAGTCTCTTTATATCCCTATCTGGTACTTGCAGAGACCATAACTTTTAGTAGAAACATCTTCAAGAAATAAAAATTAATATATAGAACACTCTAATTTACCCATTTAATCACAAAAAAATTCATCACCTAAATCCTTCTCTATAACATACTTCATAGATCTACTAGCTAATTAGGCCTCTATTTTGATAAAAACTTGAATTATTTGAAAAACACAAACCTTAAAATCTTTATGAAGATTTATTTGAAAACCTATTTTTCCCATTCAACCTAATAATAATACTTAGTCCTCAAGTCATAAGTAAAACCACTTTTATAGCATAGCCCAAAACTCTAAAATCTAAAAATAAACAAGGTCAACAAACCTCCTTCTGATCAACACCTACCTCTGAAACTTCTTGCACACCTAGAGACAATAGTCACACACTTATAGACCAAGATTTATTACTTTAAAAATTTAGGAACCTTGACTTCTTATATCATGGATTTGATTTACAACAAAAAATATAAACCCAAGAGCACACAAAAACATCGAAAAGGCATAAACAAAATCATCAAGACATAAAACCACCTACAACATATCACAAAGAAGTGCACAAACCTTTATAAGAACCAAAATATAATTTACATTACATCAATCTCAGTATGCCACCTAAAAACATCAATTTTAATCCCATAAACTTTGAATACATAGAAAAAACACCTTATGACATCACTCTAACCTCATCAAAACACTTCTCCCTCTTGACACACCAACTCCAATTGGAAAAACTCATATCTTGCTTTCTAGGACCTTCTAAAGAACACCACATCAATATTTTCTTCTCCATTAAAAGGAGTCTCTTGATAAGAGATATCCTCTACACCACAATGATCTAAAACAAAGTGAAGCTAGGAGTGGCCCACATCTCCTCAGTAACCACTAGAATACTTTTATAGCTATAAGACTTCTTATTCTTGTTTTTCTTATTCTCAACTTTGACAGCTTATTCCTTTTATACATCACTCACTTTCTCTTCTATGATAAGATTTACAACATTTTGAGAAACTATGGAATCTTGCCATACCTTTATCACTGAAGCATCTTCTTTGCATTGTAAAACATCACCTTCAAACCTTGACAACATAGGAACCAATATTGAAACTTACTCACACACAACAAGTTGCTCATTAGCATCTAAACACACCTCAAGACTAGCCTCAACAATAACTTTGGTCTTCTCCTTGAGCCTAGTCTCTTCATTCACAACATAAGCAAATAATGAGAGCTTTTGGCACTCTCCAAATTTTGTATCATTCTCCACCATAGCAAATAAATTACTTGGACATATAGACTCATCATGACTCACAATTACTACCTTTGGTTTCCATTATTTAACTTGATTTCTTTCTTACACTCTAAGATCTTTGTTAAGCCTATTCTATATTGTAGACCTTTACTTTTAGAATCTATCAATGTGACTTATCTATTGATAATTAAAGTACACTATACCTTTTGAAAGAATCTTATCCTACCTTTATTGATTAGAAAAAAACCTTGCAATATGTCCATTTTTTTAATAATTGAAACAAACTACTCCTTTTGAAGAAGACTCAACTGTTAACAGATGGCCCCCATCATAGTTACATGCAAATTCATTTCTAACAGGTCTCTTGTATTCTCTATCTCTATGCCCAAATTGATTACATGTGTAATAGTAACCACTAAAACTTGCATACCTCATGGCATTTGGTTGTCTAATCTTATTTGTCTTCAATCTATTTGCACTATCATTTCTTGACTATTTGGTGACCTTTAAGGGTTGAACCACCTTACTCTCATTGACCTTCACGTCAACTTGAGATTCAATTTTGGGATCTTTATCAAAACCCAATCCAAATCTATCACTAGAGAACTTTTGACTCTTTATGAGATTATCCATATCATTATAAATTTTATCAAACTTGAAAAATTATGTGACATTTCTTTCAAACATCTCTAACTCATCTTTCAAAGATAAAATCTTAGAAACATACCTTGAGCATTATTTTGCTTTGGCTATTAGACTTGTAAACACAAATTCCAAATTAGAATTAAGAAACATGATTTCACCTTCATTCTCCTTGGTTTCTTAATTACTTTTTGATTCATACACATTGAATTTATCCTCATAGTCCTTAATTTGAGTCTTCATCTTCTTTTCAATCTTTTTCTCAATCTTTAGTTCTTCAAGAGCATTCATCAATGCAGTCTCACAATCCACCTCATTTTGATCATCATCTAAATCACTCTAATTACAATCCTTTTTATATGAGAAACTTCTATCCTCAACCATGAAAAGGCTTTCATCTTCAATAGGACCATCATCTTCATGATCATACTTTGAGTCACTATCCTCACTCTCATCAAATGAGCTATAATCTTCTTTGGTGTAGAGACTCTTCTTGTCCTTGAAGTACTTCTTATTGTTATCAAACCTTCTTAATCCCTTCTTGATTTTATCAAACCTAAATGAACTCTTTCCATCATCATGACTTTAACCATGCTCATCATCATCATCATCATCATCATCATTATTATTATGATTATGAGGGCACTTGCTATCAAAATGTCCTACCTCTTTGAGTTTATTACCTTGGAATTTCTTCTTTAGCTTCATTTTTATCTTGAATTCTACTTCCTTCTTTGATGGTATATGATCATATAATCTCATCCCATATGTAATAAGGATGCCACACAATTCATTATTCTTCAACTAAGATCATAACTTTATTCTACAACATATACTTTAGAATCAAACTTTAGAGAGAGAGAGAGAGAGAGAGAGAGAGAGAGAGAGAGAGAGAAAGAGACTTTAATACCTTTTGAACTATAGTAACTTATTCAAGATTATCTCTAAGACCTATAATGATGTTCAGAGTCTCATCAACTCTGTGTAGAAAGGATGCCACAAAATCTTCTTCCTTCATATTAAAACTCTCAAATTATCTTCTATGAGTATACAACTTTTCTAGCTTAATATTTGAATCTCCTTCATAAATAGTCTTTAATTTATCTTAGATTTATTTGGAAAATATGCAATGGATTACCTTGGTGTATTCAGTCTCTGAAAGACCATAATTGATATCATTCATTACATTAGAATTATTCTCAAACAAATTCTTATATAAAACATTGGATGGAGGAATAATAGGTGTAGAATAACCATCCAAAACATATTTCTAAGTGTCAAACCCTAGGGATGTGATGTAGTTACTTATCCTCACACTCTAAAAATAATTACTGTATCCATTAAACATCAATGTTTTCTTAGTGGAAAAACCTTCCTTACATTTGATGACTACCCATATTTTACTTTGGATCTCTTTCATGATTTAAAGACTTTACCAAAGGACCTTCTCTTATACTAAGTGTTAGAGGTACAAACCACTGAGAGGGGGGAGTGAATCAGTGGTAGAAAATAATCTAGTTCAATTTACAAATCCTTCAAACACTTAAGCATTCAATACAACCATTCATGAAGCATTCAAGATGTTTATAGTAATGAATAATAGATAATGCAAGATCACATATACAACATAATATCTATGTGGTAAACCCTCTTGGGGAATAAAACCCACTCTCAAGCCTACAAACACATGGACTACTTGTCTTATAAGAAGTATGCAAAATTGAAACTTTAGTGAAACACCTATTTCGTAAGGAACACTTGCCCCTAGGATGGTCAATTCCTTTTGACCAAACATTAGGTAAATATATATTATACAAGGAGCACCTGCCCCTAGGATGGTTTAGTCATTTTGAATAGACTTCAGTGAAACACCTATTCCTCAAGAAGCACCTACCCCTAAGATGGTCAAGTCCTTTTGACCAGATTTTAGTGAAACACATATTCCATAAGAAGTACTTGCCCAAATATTCAAACCTAAAATAGCACTATATTTAACATCTAAAATATAACCTACAGGTCATACACATAGTCATTGAATTTATCTACTCTAAAACTCATCCACTGGGTACATACCCTTTCTTCTTTCCTTGGCTTTTTAACTCTTACACACACCTCTTCTTGAAAGTATTCAAACCTATAAGTGTATTATTTATGACATTAAAAATATGGCCTATTGGTCATACACATACTCATTAACCTACTCTATTTTTCAATCCATGCACTAGGAACCCTTACTCTCCTTTGCCTCTCAACTCTATACTCATCCTCCACTTCGAGCCCATTCTCTCAAACCTAGAAATCACCATATTTAATTTCTCATTTAGTAGAGCCTTCATGATAATTATCTTATTGGTCAGATATAATAATTAACTTAGCCCTTACGACATCTAACATATCTCAATACTACTCTCATATGCTAGCCATAGCATCCATGGGTAATAATTAATTATTTATGACTTTTAATTAGGTCTTGTTAGCCCTTATAGGTCTCATGGAGACTCATCCATCCCTTTGACACTTCTCAAAGAAATTAAGAACAAAATAAAAATTTCACATACATAGACCCATGCCACATAACTTATAGGTCCTCCTTAAGTGAACATCAATCAAAAACACCCTTTTATTAAAGCATAATTATCCCAAACATCATTTTGTACATATGATCACTGAGAATGAAGGCATAATCAACATCTAATCCTTTGATCATATAAAATATGGATTGGTAATACCTCCATAATCTACACAGATCATCCTCATGAAGTATAAAACATGCTCTAACACATATTTCATCTTAAAAAATCAAAATACTATCAATAACAAATCAATTACCCTTCTCAATTTACTTGCAGATCATGAACACATAAAAAGTCAAATTTGGAGCTCTATATCTTTTACTATACAAACAATTAAACTTTTTAACTAGGTTCTATAGATGTGCCATGAAGTATTATACAAATTTTACTTTTATACCATGATAAAATTCTACATATATCAAAATTCATAGAAAAAAAATTATATACTAGTCTTCCCTCACAAATTTGAATATTTGAACTCCAATGATCACTGAACAACTATTAAAATTCAAACATGTTATCAACATCTCATGTCCTCTCATAGATTGAAAAAATATACATCATTGATATCCCTCTAAAGTAGCCTAGTACTTACCTTTGCTTACTATTAAACATCAAGCACATGTCATTATCTCACTGCTTCTTGAGAATTTGGAATAAATGTGCTCCATCGATCTCTTTGGATCAACCAAGCCTTTATCTTACAATACTCAACATTATATATTGATCAAAAATCCCATGATTATGACACTTAGAATCCTCACATGCCTTATAAATACTTTTCTATTATTTCATGTGATTGTGCCACTTGGTATTCTTGTGTGCTTTGTTAACTCTTTGACTTGTCTTACACTATTGATTTTCATAAGTATGAACCACTGTTCATCATTGATCTTATATTAGAGTAGTGACCTTATGACACTTGTCACCAGCATGTGCAACCTTTGACATGTTAATTTCATATGAACCATTGATCTCAATATATATAATTAATAAATCCAAATTGGATCTTTTAGACCAATGACCTTAGACTTAACATGATTAAACTTGATAGTCTTTGGCCCACCATAGTCTGCTAGATCAACTTTGAAGCTTAATAACTTGAGATAAACAACACTTCAAGACTCAAAATTTTTAGGGTATAATACTAGAACTATATAAAACATATCCCTAAAAAGCGTTTGACCTCAATTGGATTTCCTAGTACATACATTAAATTCAAAAACTTGTTGATTAATTCATATCTTTATGACGTGCAATGATGGTGTGGCTAAGTATATAAACGTGGTAAAATTTTGCTTAAGAGCCTAGCTTTGCACCCACATATCTTTAACTATGCTCAACCTCATGAACTAATATTTAAACCATATTAACTTGGGACTAATATGATCACACCCATATGATCAATGCCCATTGTATCATCCATACATGGTAATGGTGATGTCATCCAACTTCTTACTCAAATTCGTCTACCATAAGACCTAAACTGTCTAGATGAAAACTATGAAATACCAGATGAAATCCACTCATAAAAAAATAATTAAAAGCATATAATACTTATTATAAGACCTATTTCATAGCCTCAAACTACCATACTCATCCATAAACATCCCTAACCATGTCAAAACTAAGGATTAACCAAGCCTACTTCAATCATACTAGAACAAACACAATGTAGACTTTAACATTGACAATTAGATTATAAAGACATTTAATCCACTCACATAGGCTCCTCCATGACATCACAAAAACTCTCCAACAACACACACACTCTCTTCAAATTCAACTAGTTAATTTCTTCTTCTTCTATAACAACCAATACCTTATCTTTTAGCTTCCTATCAATAATATCATGTGCTATTTTTTCAAAATGCAGTATAATGTGTCAAATATTTTTTTATTAATGATATATATATATATATATATATATATATATATATATATATATATATATATATATATATATATATATATATATTTAAAAGATGAGTTGAAATAAAAATGAGGATATCTTTTGTAGCCATTAATTTTTCCTCTATCTCAAAATCAAATTTTTATTCTGATTCACCTCATCAAGTAATGTAGAGATCATAATTTCAAAACTTTGGTTTAGTTTGCTTAAGGTTGAAACCATATCTAACATATTATTAGGCATTTTTTTTAATAGTGTGTCTTTTATATCATCATATTTTACTATCTCATTAATGCTAACTAACTAATTTATCAGAGTGTAAATTACCAATATATGTAGACATATTTTTGCCTTTTTCCATCCTTAGACCATAGAATTATTGATTCATTATTACTTTGACATTATCAGCTTTAGATCATAATATATTATTTAATGATTCCTAAATTCTTTTGAATATTTATTAAAATTCACATGATGTAAGGTTTTGACAAACAAAGACCAATAATGGCCAAGGCTTTATTATCCTTGATGTTCCATTTGATGAGTTCATTAGTATATTTTGGTTTGATATACCATAAATGATTCCCTCAAGGTATTTTTCAAGAAATATCAATTGAATTTGTAGCTTCCAAGAGTTAAAATATTTTCCTTAGAACTTCTCTATTGGATTTAATTTTCCCATTTTAACCACACATAATTAGACCCAAGATGTTAGATTTAACCAAAAATGCATCATTTACAATAAAGAGATTTGAATAGACTGTAAAAAAATTAGTAAATAATTACTTTTTAGAACATAAAATATTAAACCTCTAAATCTCTTGACATGCACACTTTACAAGACTAGGAATACCATTATTTTGATTATAGACTATACTCACATTTTTTTTTTCAAATAACACTAACATAATAATTATGACACTTGAAAAATAACTTATTAGTATTGAATAAGAAACCTTATTATTAAATTGTTTTAATTTAAAATACTAAAAATGAAATAATAGTATAATTATAAACTATAAAATATAAACACTAAAACTTTTGAACCAATTTATACTAACTTACACACTAGCTATACGAAGGATTATAAGACATCGATGACACTAGTAAGAGAACGGAACTTCAAATAAATTTACATTTATCATTTGGAGGCATTAAATTCCTTATTTAAGTTGATCCAAACCTATATATATGGTTCTTGAAAAATGGAAGAATATTTTTCTCCTCAATAGACAGCTACTAATTTGATAGTGTAAATGGATTTAGAATGGATATAAATATGACATAATGAATGGTAGAGGTTTATGATTTGAATAAATTTAACTCATCTCACATAGTAAAATACTATAAAACCCTTTAATTGGACATTATTATAACTCTCATCCATGCTTATTAGTATAAACTTCCCTTATGTTTCATATATTTATTATCATGGTATAATGTCTAAGATTTTTAAATAAATGAGTATGATTTAATGATTTTATCATATGGTATTACTAATTTTAAAATATATGAATAAAAATATACCTTTAGTGTTAAAATATAAATGAAACTATTAAACAAACATGTATCTTGTATCAATTTTATTCCAACTGATAGCAAGTGCCTACATGTATTTTAAGGCTAAAATAGACCAGTTTGGAAATAGGAAAAAGACGTAAAGAAAAATTTAGAACATAGTTATTATTTCATATTTGTATTTCTTATGAAAATTTATACACTTTAAAATGGAACCTCATTTTGAGTCTATATGCAAGATTTATGGCTCCCAAAAGTAACGAATATCAACTATGACAAACAATAACAACTATGGCAGGTCATTTGAGAGTCACAACCATCTATCATATTATAAACACTTCTACCTAATTCATCTAAAAATGCAAAAAAATATTAAAGTTTGGATTGTGTTAAAGCTACTCAATTTTCATTTAATACTTTCATTTTTATTTCCTCTGAGGTTGTTACAATAATACAAAAATAATTTATATTTTCTAATTATTTATTGCATCATCATATATTCCTTATGATATATTAAGTATAATGGTTTAAATAATTATATTTTATGATTAACCATAGATTATGGTTATGAAATTTTATTTTTATTATCTCCTAATAATACCTTTATTATCTATTTAATAAATAAGTTTCATGTTAGTGTGAAGGAGGTTTAAGAGAATAAAAAATATTAGGATAATATTAAGAAAAGACTATGGGTTGATTCAAAATCTGTAGGGCCCAACTAAGGTAAATATAGGAAATAAGGGAACAAAGGTCCTCAATATTTTCAAAACAATAGGGTAGTGGAGACTATCATTGATGTGGAAAATGATAGTGAGGAGATGGGAGAGTATTGAAAGGAAGTGGAACAAGGAAGAAAACCCAAATAGGAACCAAATGCAACATAGAAGGAAAAGGGGATTGGTGAGCCAATGGATACCTACCCAAACAAAGGGGAGACTTACTTGAACCAAAAGGAAAAAAACATGGCTTTCATTAACATGGTTAATTCATTCAAATTAAAGGACAACTTAGACAAAATTGTGGAAGAACTTGACCTCCAAAAACCTATCATGAGGTGGTTTATGCATGAGATCACTAAGCAAAAAATAAAGGTGAATGTGTTATAGTAAAAAAATGTAAGGATGACCAAAATCTTGGAAGCTTGGGAGGAAGACAACAAAATTTAGGGACTAGCTTTCAGAGTGGAGTTGTTAGAACAAGTCAATGAAAATCTTCATAACAAGATTAGATTTTTAGATAATTGAAGTAAAGCTATAATGTATGAAGGAATATAGAATGTTGAAAACCTACAGGCTCATCTCTAAGATGTTTTTGAGCCTATTTTTATAAGTAAAGTGAAGGGAAAGAAGGGTTAGAGTAGTGGATCTAAATACACCATTTATCATTCAAATGTTTTATTGTAGATTGATATGAACCTAAATAAGATGAATGCCTACTAGGAGGATGTGTCTAGTAGTTTGGATTTAGATTAGTTCTTTTTCTATCTTGTGGTTGTTTCTAGGATATTTTTTAGATATTTTGGAATATGTTAGTCTTGGTTTATTTTCTTATCATGGATAGCCTATTGTTGCTTTTATGTTTTTACTTCTCCTAGGGTCTAGGGACCCTAGTTCACAACCCTCACCTTTAACCTAAATAAAAATATATATAAGTTGCATGTTGCAAATAAGTTATTGAGTATGTAGATAACCTAGAATTTAGAATATCATAGAGTATTGTAATCAAGTTCATGTTAGATTATAATGTAATTTAATATTTTATTTTTTATGAATAAATAGTTTATTTTATTTATTCATGTCTTAAAAGAGGTGAGTATATATTCATTCCAGCCAAGGTAGGGCCCACTAACATAGATTTAACAGTCTTATTTCTCATCCATTAGATTTTTTTATGTTTGTTGCCTATGCATTTCTAATTTATTTTATTCCTATAAGTTTGTTATTTAATTTATGATTATGTACTTAAATTGTGTTTGTGTATTTAATTTCCATGTGGGAAGCATCCAAATATATATTTATATTCTAATTATTTCAATTTAATTTCATGTACTTTCCTTTACTTCAATTTACTTTTATTTAATGTACATTATGTAAGTATGTTTCCATATATGAAACATTCAAACAATTCAAACTTTGAAAGATACTAATTTTTCACATACAATGTTGACATATTTATAAAATAAATGTATTTGGTTGCTAATTAGTGATTTTATCAAGATTAATAAACCCAATGGCCACCCCATAAGGATTATTGATCGATGAGGTTGTACAAGAGAATTAGTTGAATTAAATTTAATTAGTCATTTTATTATTATCTTAATTTTGGCATATTTTTTAGGAATGTGTCATACATTATTATCTTAGGAGGTTGAGATAGATTTCCTGCTTTCCTAGCTTAATATCTCTTATTTTCATAGATTACAAATGTCATGTTTTCATCACTTAAAATTTATTACTTTCTTTGTTTTTCATAATTTTATAGACTTAAATTTAATGATTTATAGAATAAATTTACTAATTTATAATTGTTATTTTAATTATTACATTTTTATTTATAAAAAATAATAAAATCCCATTTTAAACTAACCCTCTGCAAGACAGGGAAGAAATAATTGAAATGAATATTGAGTGATTTCACACAACATGAAAAAATCACTTGGGTTTGTTCTTTCCTTAGAGATTTAATTTTTTTCATGGGATAAATTTCAAAATAAATTTTGTCAATGAACCCATAACTTTTGAATTTTCCATCAGCGTCCTTATAAATTTGTACATATGAAGAACATTCCCCCTTATGCATTACCTAATTTTAGGGGAATGGTGGGTATGAACCTTGACATATTTATTTTTGAGTTTGAGCTATTATGTCATAATTATGACTAAAATAAAGATGCCCAAAGGCTGGATGTATTTCCATCCAATCTTAAAGATGTTTCTCTTTGATGGTTCATGAGGTTGGGAAAGAATAGAATTACTCGCTAGGAGGACATGAAGAAGAAATTACTTTTAAACTACCAAGAATAATGAAAAGGAAAATAATAAATAGGAGATGAAATCTTTTAGATGGTGAAAAATGAATGAGTCACTATAATACTACATGGAAAGATTTTTATTTAGCTTTCAAATGTCTAAGTAAAACAAGATCGACCAAGAGACTATTAAGTATATATACACTCCAATTTCATCACATTTAATTTGAATTTGAAATCATAACTAATTTATAAAATGATGTGTAAATCAAGTCATAAATCACTAAAATGCCCAAATTCATCTGAATACTTGACATACATATTCTGAAATGTGTATTGAGGCATCTCTGATTTGGGAAATGCAGCGTATCTAATTATCAACCACACTCAATTCATCCCATGTCAAAAAACATTCAAGTGATGTTTTTGATCAATTACGTGGAATAGTTAATTGGCTTTAATTTTTTCAAGAATCACATATAATTAGTCTAGGATTGATTAGCTAATTATATCAAATCAAATAACTAATATAACCTTAATCATAAAATTCATAGATTTGGGGAAAATTTATATTCAAATAAATCAATAAATTCAATTATGACATCACTTGACAAGTAGTTGATTAATTTTAGTCAAAAATACCTAAATTCCAAACCTTGTAAATATCAACATTAATGCACACAAATATTAGAAATTAAACCCATTCTTTAATTCATGTAAACTCAATCCCAAATATTAATCGAATTAACTCTCAAAATTGAATTGAATTTCAACCACACATATTGATCATCTTTTAAAAGTCAAAATTAGTCTGATAATTCTATAAATAGAAGGGTCATTTTCCATTATAGATAATATTTTTTTGTGAAAACTCACTCTACCAAAATCTACAAAAGCTTCATCCATTCTTTCATTGATTAAAAAAAAACACATATCATAAGGAGAAGTGTCATATAAATTATTCCATGACATTCATGAAGACTCCAAGTTATACATGCATTCTAAAAAAACTTGTATGCCAAAAATCTAGAGACATCCAAAGAGGAAGGTGAAATCATATTATTTAATCTTCTTTATGCATTACTTAGCTCTTCCTTGTCTATTCATTTTCATTACCCAATCCAAGGACATACACTTAGGTTTTATTTTTTTATGCATTCAATTTCATTTTTATACTAATGATAAAATCAACTCCCTCTTACTCATATGTTTACATATGAACATGCCCCAAAATCCTCTTAAGAACATTCCACCATCTCTAATCACAAAATTATAAACATTGTAGCCTAATTTCACTTCTTTTCTCGTAAATTTCATATTTTCCATTCTCTACATATTAGTGGGAATGGTCGATGTATAGGTAGATTCACTTTTTGTAATCAATAGTATCACTATATGTAGCGGTGATATTGCTTCTCCATTATTTCTATCTCTCTATGTTTTTTCATAAAAATGACATGAATAATCTGTATATCAATGGGATCACTCTTTGCATCATTGATAATGCTCTCATCTCCATTCAATCTATAAAAATTGATATCTAAAACCCTAAAAGTGGGAATGCTCTAAATTTTAGCAATAACCTAATATATATTAGTGAAATCAACCTACATAATAATGACATCACAAAGGTAATAGTCTATGCTTTTTTGTCTGACATTTTTAAATTGGTAGGAATTCCATGTTTAATGATGATATAACCATAAAAATTAGTGACATCACCCTACTAATTGGTAGAATCACAATTTTCTCGTTTGATGTTTCTATTGTCTATAGAATGGTAGGATTTCCTTGCTAAATGGAGGGATCACACTGCTAATTAGTGGTATCACTCTATGTAATTTTACCATGAGATAAATAAAAAACTATTTGACTTCATTCACTTTTCAAAGACCATAATTAAAAATATTAACATTTTTATTGTAAATCCACTTAGCAAAGAAATAGTTTATACACAAATAAACACTTTTTGAACACTTATTTTGGTTTACTTTAAAATAAACAACAATTTTATTTTCTATTCTAAAAAAACTTGCTTGATTTATTTCATTTAATTTCATGGTTTTTTTGTTTTTTTATGAATAATCTATTATGTGCATGCTCTTCCCTTTCCCCCTTGAGGGATCCTAGGTGATGAAAAACACATAGATTATTATTGTCCCTTTTTATTTTATCAACTACATATGGTAGATTTCATATCCTTCATATGAGTTCTTAGGGTGTGACACCTAGGGATTCATCTCCCAATGTATATACCAACATTGTACATTTTATGGGGGATATAAATTGAGGTTAGTTATTTCTTATATCATAGTGAAATTCCCCATAAAGGGTTTCATGACAACAAGGGATTTATACCCAACACTAAACTATGAGTTATCACCCTCATAGTTCAAATTTATGGTATCACTTCATTGAAACCTTTATGGCTAAAGTGGTCATGTATGAGCTAGACCTTCTTTCAAATTTCTCTTCAATTGTTATTTTTTAATGGATTTTAAAACTCATATACTATAAGATATATTAGGGATCATTTATAAAATCCATGTCAAAATTTTAGTTTAATATCTTTGACCATAAATGACTTGTAGTGTGATGGAAACCAACCTTCCCCAATATTTTAGAATGTACCACTTGAAGTGATGGTTAGGTGAAACTAAATTACCATAACTTCAAGTAAGGTAGTTACATGGGCTACACTTTAGTTTCACTCTCATTCTTCTACTAAACATAGGGATTATTTTGAATTTATGTTGTTATATATTTTAGATGGGTATTAAAAAAGGAGAATCTTAGAGATATTTAATGGGGAGATGAAGAATCATCCTACATTAATAGTGTTTCAATATCTCTTGGATGATTACCTTGGTTACCTTTACTTCTTTGGTTTTCATGTCGATCTTTTCTTGGTAACCATGGTGGTCAATTTAAATTATCCCACTTTCTTGCATGTTTTAATTTTGTTTATTGTTATTATAGTTTTTTTTTTTTGGACTTGATTTTACTTTTACTTGGTGTCTATTGATTTGTTTTCTATACCAACACACACCTCCCCTACCTAAATTCTCATCCTATGGTCTTTAGAAGATTTGAAGGGATATGTACTAATTATGTGTGTGTGTGTGTGTGTGTGTGTGTGTGTATATATATATATATATATATATATAGAAACCATCAAAATTAATGGCCTTGAATGTGCAAAGAAGGGTGAAAATGGTGGATTTAATGAGCTAGTTGGTTCTCCAGGGATTGATAAGGTGTATATTTCCCATATTAGGTGGAAGAAAAAGTTTTTGGTAAATATAAAAAAACTATTCAATGAGGTCCTATGATAGGAAGAAGTGGAAAAATAGTTAGAAGGCATAGAATTTATTACCATCCACATGTAAGAAGGGGAGAATGGAGGGCAAGATTGGGATGAAGGCCAAAATGGTAAGTGTCATATCCCTAATAAGTCCTTGATTATTATTATGAATGCTTCTAGTGAAATTTATATTCAATAATAAAAAATTAGGTTTAAAATGTTGGTATTTTTTTGTTTGCTTAAATAATAATTCTCTTCCCTCTAGGAACTTCTTTGATAACCAGCTCAACTCTATTTGGGGTAAGAAGTTAGGTATGCACATTAGATTTTGTCAAATGATACAAAAAGGTTTTTTTTATGATTTTGTTTAAAAACTATAATATGTAGTGAAGCAATATGAAATAACCCTTATGTAATGTAGGATAATCTATTTTCAAGGTATTCCCTTAGATCCCAAATATGGCTTGTAATGACCTTATTTTCAAAATGTCACCTGGATGGGTGGAAATTGAAAGCATTCCTATCCAACTATATAAATTTATACATGAATATTTGAAACCCCTTATGTAATTCCTAATAATTGAGGATACTAGGAGGTTGTTATCCCATATCAATGTTAGGGTTTTGATCTCCTTAGAACCCTTGGATTTTTTTTGGAATCCCTTAATTTCAAAATTAAATGGATTTCCCATACTTGTGTTGTCAAAGAGTTGGGTGGATTAAACACCTAATTTTTTTAAAAAATTGATGGTAACCATAGGAATGAATACCCAATGTTGGTCAATAAGGAAAAACTTTACATCAAACAAAAATGTCAAGATACTCAAAAAAAGAATTCTATGTTGGATGATTTACAAGTCTTTGAAAACCCTATATATAATAGTGAACCGCTAAAAGATAGTTACCTATAATTAGGATTTGGGTTAAAATTATATATAGGATCTAAATGATCTTGGAAAAATTGAATCTCAATGTGTTCCTCAGTCATCTAGTTCCCCACCACTTTCTATTGACATGATGAATACCTAATGTGATTAATTATCTATTGGATATCTTGGATAATGCTTTTATTAAGCATAGAACCCATTATAACACTCTCTCTAATAAATATGTGATTTTCTGCCTAAACCTCCTATTGGATATAATTATTACCTTGTCAACTTTCCCTTAGTTAATCTCAATAAAATAAGAGGTGATTCCTCCCCCATGGCCATTTATCAAGAGAAAGAAAGACCAAATAAATCTAGTTACGAGATGGATATATCAGTGAGTGCACCATTGTACCTCAAGGACATAAATGTTTTTAAAAATTATAGTTATAAAGGGGGTGGTAAAACATTTAAAATAGAGTCAGTCTTCACCCTACTATATCATTCTCTAGTTAAAGATAAGAAAAAATCTAAATATATCACTCCTGGTGGTCATGACCCTAATTTTAAGAATAAGGCCAAGGAAAATAAAGTTATGGAATATCTAAAAAGACTATAAAATATTATGGGTAAGACCCATGGTAAATTAAATTGACCTCCTTACTCCATTTATTTATACAATTTGTAAGTTACAATGTTAGGGGCCTAAAATCCCTCGATAAAAAACCCATTATGAGATAGTTTAGGCACTCGAGAGATAAAATGGATATTTTATGTCTTCAATAAATTGAGGATATGGTATCCATGTTGTCCTTTGTCCTTAATGTCATTTGGAATAATGCTCCTTAGTTTTCCACTAATCACCAAAGAGGTAAAGGAGGGGAATATATCTAGGTTACCCCTAACCTAAAGGACTTCATTATTAACCATGGTATCTCCCCCTATAATAGAGATATTTGGATCTAGTTATAAATACAAAATAAATGTTTTAGATTATGTAATATATATGCTCCAAATGATTATAAAGAAAGGTCTAATCTATGGAATTAGATTTCTACTAACTTGAAAAATGTCCTTTAGATATTTAGAGGAGACTTTAACATGGTGGAGGAAAAAGAGGAAAAAAATGGAGGTAACCATCAAGCCTGAAAAGGTAATGAACTCTTCTTTTGGTCTAAATTTAGGATAATGCATATAATCCTTAATTTTCTTCAAAAAGACAAAAATCAAAGTAAAGGAATCTAGTTTACCTAGTGCAACAATTAAAGTAATAATAAAAGATTGTACTCCATACTCGATAGTTATAATTGAACATGTATTATTTTTTAGTGACCCCAAATAGGGATGGAAATGTGGTGAATGTTATACCTTACATAATTTATTACCACCACCCCATAGATGTGAACTTTTATTTGAACTTTGAGGAAAACAAATTTGCCTCATCTTTTGAATGATTTTATAAGTTTAATATGTCTCATAATTTTAACCAATTTTATATTGATGGTATTCATTATTATCAGAATATTTTAAATATCTCTTGTGCCTTTGAATCTAGAATTGATCAGTGGAATTATCTTATGGAAGTATCAAAAAACTTTGTGAGAATGTATGGTCAGATAAAGGCTAAAATGCATAGAAAGATTTCTAGGGTCACCCAAGAAAAGTTAATATAGGATGAATGCTCTCTTCAAAATGATATAGATAATGATAAACTATTGGAAGAGCTTAACTCCCTCAAGCATCAAGTTAGGAAATCCAAGAGCTACCTTGCCATGGGGTACATATTCACTCAAGATTGACCTAGCTTAAGATTGGAGATAGAGTCTTCGAGTTTTTATTTTGATTCTTGAAAGATAAACACCAAAGAATAAAAATAAGTGGCATTAAGGTTCAAGGTCAGATTTTTCATGACCCTTGAAAAATAAAATAAGCATTCTATGAGTTCTATTCTAGCTCCAACGATCTCATTAAACAAAATAAGGTGATTTATGATACTTGCATTCCAAAAAAGGTGTCATGTTTTTAATAAAATTACCTTGATGAATATATCACATTGGATGAAATAAAATTAACCATAGACTCACTCATCAGTGATAAATCACCTGGTATTGATGGTTTTCTTATTGAAGTTTACAAAGACAATAAGGACTAGGTGGCTAACATTATTTGTAGGTCTTTAAAGAAGCTATTTATGTTGGTACCCTAGGACCTAACATCAATAGGGGAGTTATTAAACTCATCCCCAAGGAAGGTGACCTCTCTTTGATAAAAAAATGGAGACCAATTACCCTCCTTAATATTTTCTACAAAATCTTGGTGAAATTTTTGGCAAAGAGACTCTCTTCTCTATTACCCTTTATTATTTCTAAGACTCAAACTATTTGTTTAAGGAAAATACATTTTAGAAAATATGATTACAATTTGGGAAGGGATGTATTGGGCTTGATATTCTAGTGAGGATGTTGGCTTGATTCTACTTGACTTTGAGAAAGCCTATGATAGAATTGAATGGCCCTTCATTAAAATATTTATAAGAGCCTTTAGTTTTTAGGATCAATTTACATAATGGTTAATGTTCTCTTTAAATATGTTTCAGCTATCATTAAAGTGAATGGGTATTTGACTAAATTTCTTGAGATTCAATGCTCCATCAGAAAAGGATGTCCTCTTTCCCCTTTGCTATTATTTTTGGTTGTTGAAGCCTTACACTATCTACTTAGTTTTTTAATATTGGACTCCTATCAGAGGCATCTATGTACATTATGGATATGTCTTAATTGATGTCTTATTTTTTTATGACACTACTCCATTTTTCAAATTAGAGAAAAATAACTTGAATCATGTTTTTATAATGTTAGACATATATTACTCTACTTATGGTTCCAAGGTGACTATACATAAATAATATATGTTGGGGTGGAAAGATTCCCCTCCTGATTGGATTTCAAAAATTAGTTGGACATGGAAAGGTCTGGATGGAATGGTTAGATATTTGGATATCCCTTTTGCACTTACCCCTTCATTTAAGCTCATGTGGGAGTGTATTTTTGAAAAAATTAAAAATAAAATTGTAAAATGGTATAGACACTTACTTTCCTTACCCAGATGGATTCAAATATACCAAACAATTCTCTCCTTGTATATTATTTACTATGCCTCTTGTTATCTCTTTAGCAAGACATAGATTAATATGATACATAGAATAATAAGGGACTTCCTATGGTTTGATGATAAAGGGGGAAGGAAAATACATGTGTTTTGGTAATTTTATTCAAAGACAAAAAATATTGGGGGTCTTGACCTAAAGGATATAAGGATATAGGGTATAACCCTTGTTATGAAATGGGTAATCAAAGCATTCAAAGGGGATGAACCCTAGAAAATATTGGTCATGAATAAAATCTTGAAGGGTTTTCCTCAAGGAAAACACTTTGGAAAGGGTTAAATATAGTAGATATCCTCATTGGTCCTTTTTCTATTAAATTTGCTAGCTCACCCATTTTTGCCTCCATTTAGTCATCCTAAGACTTTGTCAAACCTTATATCACTATAAAACATTTATTTAGTTATTTTGGGTCATGTTATTAGGGTTACAAATCTATCTGGTGGACCCTTTCTATCAACATAAGATTGTTTACTCTCACTAAGGGTTATTTTACCTTTGAATTATTCAAAAAAGTTTTGAGGGTTTTCAAAGATGTTTTATCACATTCTAAATGGGTCTTGTGGTAAAAAATTAGAGTCAGGTTTCAAATTCCTGCTACTCAACATAGAACTTACACTCATCAAAAAAAATTACAGTGGAATAATAACATCTCCTTCATGATGAGGAGGGAGATTTTGGGATAGTGTTAAGTGGTTGAAGCCCCCTCTTGTTTTATTTTTCTACTCATATGTTACAAAACAATCTGTCTTTTTACAAAGTCACTTACCTTTTTTTTAATCATATCTGGTCATATGTGATCCTATATGTTCTTGGTATTTTAGATTTTATGTGATAAGGGCCTCTTATCTTGAACCTAAAAATTCATGCTTTTAGTGGATTTTGATTTATAATAATCTTGTTATTGGATATGTTTTGAGTAAGATTGGATAATGACATTTTTTTATTTCTTTTGTAGTGATGTTGAAACTATTAAACACCTTTTCTTCTCATGTCCTTATGATTCTAACCTTTTGAAATGTAATCTTAAGTGTTGGAATAGTATTTTTGACTATGAAATTGAATGGTTGAACATTGATTTTGGGTATATTTGTCCTAAATTCAAAGTTCACTGCTTCTTTCATAAATGTTGGCATATTTTCTCAACTGAGATCTTATGTTTTTTTATGGAAGTAAAAGAACTTAGAGGTATTTCAACATAAGGCTAGGGTGGTTACTAAATTATCTATTGAAGTCATCCTTCATCTTGTTTCCTTGTATATATTTCTTCAATTGAAGGTGACTCAAGTATAGATTAAAGAGTTCTTGAGATCTAGAATGCTCAAAATCACATCAAATTACTTGATTGAATTAGGTGGATATCTTAAGCTGAGTCCACACCTAGATTGGTTAGTTTGTCATGAGTTAGCTATAGAGGTTAAAATAATTGAGTATGACTGGGATTGCATAAAAGAGTCCTACTTTGACCATTCATATTATTTAGTGTAGGAATGGGTAAAATCCTTGAATATAGACAAAAAGTGTCTAAAAATTAGCTTATTACCAATGATGATATGATACAGGATGTTAGAATGATGGTCTTGACAATTATCTCATTAAGGAAGCTAAGGATTATGTGGTTCCTCTCAACTTGGCTCTTAAATTATTTTTCGATGATAAAATGATCTACAAACTTATCCACCCTCAAAATTCACTCCTATGGTACATGATGATGATGAATAGAGGGTAGTCTAGAAAGTGATTGAAGATAATGTTAATGTCTTCATAGATAAATTTGATAAAATCATTGATAGGGGAGCATATAATAAAGTGGATCAGGTTATTGAATATGTTAGATAAAATAATATGAAATATCTACTTAACAATGTTGATAGATACTCTCCACCATCAATTATGTGATTGAATCAGTTGGGACCTAAGCTAAAGAAAATCTTTGTTAAGGGACATTTTATCCTAGGTTTAGATGAGGATAGTGAGATGGACTATGTTAATTCTTGGGGGACACCTAAAGATTAACATATGTAGTTGATGACTTTTGTGACACCTTTTCCTTTGGGTAGTAGTTGTGTGTTGCTTCCCTATTATTTTTTTCTGCTTACTGGACCAACTACTTTGGGTTATTTTTATATTATCTTATTGATCAATATTTTTTGAACTATTTGGGGATGCCTCTATAATTAGCTTTTTTTAGACTTCTATAACTATTTTTGCATCTTTGATGCATATATTTTGTAATTGATATTTTAGTATAAAAAATATATATGTTGTTGATTTTTTATTTTCCTATACTCACCTTTATGTGACACATATTACATATCAAACAAGTCATAAATATCCTAGGTAAAAAACATTTACATTTTAAACTCATGTGATAAAGTGTTATTATACCCAATTTTTAGGCCAGATTTATTCCATCCTAATCATTATGTTACACATTTGATATGGTAATTTATCCCCATTGTATATTTATGCTTCCCATTTCAAATAAAATCCAAAATGAGGTTCATTTTACCCAAAATCCAAATCTCATTCAACTATAACTTAGGTTCACTTTAAACCAAAAATCTATTTCTAATCTAAAAAATAAATGAAGTCAAATTTTAAAATTCAAATAAATTTAACTTTCAAAATTTAGATAAAGTCAACTTTTAAAGCTCAAATGAAGTCAAATTTTAAAATTCAAACAAATTTGACTTTTAAAATTCAATTAAATTCAAATTTTGAATCAAAGTCAAGGTTTAAGTTTAAATTGAGATAAAGTTTTATTAAGACATATTCACATATTATTCTTGACCCTTTAATTATTTAACTAAAACCTTTAGGAAAATAGTTCAAATCAAACATTGTTCAACCTTGATATTGTACTTCAACAAGTTGTTTAACCCTAAAATCTAGATGTGGGGAATCTAGGGTTAAAGGAGTAGAGATGCCTAGGGAAAAAATATGGTACACTATATCTAAAGTTGTTAAATTATTTATGAAACTTAGATGGAAAATATATTAAATTTATTATGTTGAGATGCTAAAGATAGAAAGTATAACTATGCTAGATATTATAATGATAAATAAAATAATATACTTAATTAGTTTTGATGCTAATACAGATCTAGATTTGAAAAATACATGAAGTGGATTAGATCTAGATTCTATAATAGTCACTTGATTTTAAAAATTGTGCCTTTATAAATACAGACACTTGTGTCAACTTGGTATGATTACATCAATAATATTGTCTGACTCGTATGTAAGTGTATAGTATGAAATATATACTAAAATTAGATTTGACCACTTAGATGGTTCTCATTCATATGTCATCTTTTCTCTGGTACATTAAAATATTGGTCTTAGACTATCACTCCTTATCAAATAGGCAAAACCTAGATTTTGATATTCATATTGGATGTGTAAAAATAGGTTAGTGGGCATACATTGTTGAGTTATTACAAATACCCGTCTATCAATGAGCACTATCTACAAAACCAATACTCCAAAGAGGACCTCATATTTATATAGTTCTCCCCTACATGTTTACTTGTGTGGAAATCATGCAATGTGTGATAGCCAAGTATAATAATGGCTTTTCTTTTAACTTGGAATATATATCTCTTGGGAGAATCATTTAGTACTTTAGACCTATCGATATGGTCTCCCTATTATTGATATGTAAATATGATAAAATAAGGAAGATTTGCATACTTGAATGCTTGATAGAATTCTTTCATAAATTTTCCTTGTGAGTAGGTAATAAGTTTCTAGGTAAGGAATGAATGAGGGTTGATCTTATATCCATACTAATTAACTTAGATAATATCACATTTAATAACTAAGGTCAACCATGGGAATAAGTTTCATTTTAAAATTGGATGACTTTAGGGTTATATATACTTGTGTTAGAGTAGGACACTTACATTGATACAAGTGTGTGACTAGAACACAAGTGTCCAGCAAGTTGTAAAATAGATGCAAGTCTAAAACTTGAAAAGATGGAAGATAAGTAATTTTATAACATTATAGGTAAGATTAAAGGTCTGATTCATTAGAAAAACATAGGTTAGACTAATAGATAAGTAATTAGTCAAAAATAGATAGTGTATGCAAAACTTTTAGCAATGGGAAAGGTATATAAGCTAAGGGTACATCCATGATACGTATTTTTCATGTTTACAAGACCGAGGTGTTATATAATTCAAAAATAGTGTCTATATTTTCACCTCTTTAATCTAATAATTAAATTTATAGTTTAAAGGAAAAGGAACATGTACATGGATGTGTATAGCACACCTTATCTTTGCCTGAGTCTAACTTGAGTGCCTTGTTGGTGACTAACCTATAATTAGGAGCATGCTATAGTATATAATCAGCGCATATAATTTGAAATTTAAAGTATTCAAATGATTGAGGTTGAAGGAGAGAAAGGTTTAGGAGTACATTTGTGTATTAGTGTAACTATCTTGACTTTTGGCAATTTGATTTGAAATATATATCATTATAAATCACTAAAAATGATAATATGACAAATATGAATCTATAAAGTGCATATATCTAAATATATATAGAGATATTAGATGGCACATGCCCTCAACCTTAGAGAAAATATGAATTACCACCTAGAAGTTGAGATTATCTCAATAGTGAAACCGAATCATACTTATAGCCTAGTGATTTTGATTGAACCAAGTCAAATCGCACTATAAATTTTGTGAGTCTAGATGATGTAATTAATTCCAACCTATAAACTTGGAAATATTGATTTATTTAATCACCTCAACCATATCAAAAGTGAACCAACTATTGAAGTAGATTGGCTTAATATAGTCCATAAAAGTCCAACTTGGTGGCTGATGATAGTTATTGAATGTTTTTGTAATATGAAATTGATTTTATTTCTCAATATTAAGTTTAAAATGCATATCATACAGACCTTACATATGTCTCATGATGAAACAATGTATAATAATGGCACAAATGTATATAATTTTACCATAAATGTGTATTTGTATCTTATAACTATACAATTTGGCCAATTGGAAGCTATGTAAATGTGGAGATGATGTTTTCAAAATATTCCCCCATTATAATTTAAAATATGGAGGACATGTTTCTAAAACATTCCCCCACTACAAACTAAATCTATGAAAGAATGTGAAAATAATACCTCTATGGCATGACTCCACTGATATTCCCCACTTTTGAGGTGATGGGAAGTATCAACCAGTATTTACCTTACCTCAAAATGATAAGATCACCATGTATCATATAGAGGTAAAATGTCTAGGTATATATATCATTGAAGTATGAAGAATGTGATCACACCAAGTTTTAAGATGCATGATATAGATCATGGAAACATCTAGATAGTAATAATATAAGATCAACAACTAATCAATAAAACACACAAGAGTACTCAAAAAAAAATCAAGAGACAAAGGTATAAGGCTACTATAAATAAGGGGAATGTTCAAATGCCACATAATCTAAGGGACATGACCTAGTCAAATGTCTACAAAGCAAGAAATGACATATTCAAATGTTAACATACAACAATCAATGACATAATCAAATGTCAAAATGGAAAACAAAGTCATGAGGGTGAAAAATGATGGAGAATATTTATTTATTGAATAAACAAGACAATATAAAGGCAAAACACTCAATTCAGTGCATAAATGAAAGCATAAGAAACCAGGATAAACATAACATATTAGTCCTTGGATGTATGTGTTAGGTGAAAATGCTAAGTATATGGAACATCAAGTATACTATGAAATATATAATCATGGGTAAAGGAATGTGTAAGTATGTATATGATATCAAACATGATAATGTAAAATGACCATACAATGATATAACCTAGGTGTATCATGATCATAGAGATGGATGCCCCCAACATCTTAGTGACATGAGTAGAGATAAATCCCAACATCCATAAGTGCATATATCATGTATTTGTGTATTCCTATTTCACACTCAAAATATGTGTGAAACACATGTGTATATAGGAAATATTTATATGCCATAAACCAACATGGAAATAATAACATGTATGGCAAGGAGCTAATATAACATGTAAATGATAAAAATATTTTTAGATTTTTTTTACTTTTTTGGTATTTTGGAAATATTTGAAAATCTAATCGAAGAGGTCCTCATCATTAAAAGGTGTAGTATCACTTGAAGCATGTTTTATTCTTTTCTAGACATGGCCACCTCTTTTATATTTCTATGTAAAGTTATTCTAGAGGCAATCAATGGGGGAAAATGGCCATACCCATCATGGTGTACACAAATATCCCTACCCATAAAGGTAAAGGTAATACACATATCTTCACTATTCAGTGTTATATTCCAATTGATGAACCAATTTTATCTAAATTTAAATGTCAAATTTGGATCTTGATCTAATATCCATATAAGGGATCACCTATGATCCACATGCTACTAGTAAATTAATGTATGTGTGAGATTATGGCATCATCAAAAAGTATGTTAATTAATTTTTATTCTATCCTAATTGTTGAGGTAATGTAGTGATACACATTGTATCTTAATTGTTCCTATAAGAATTGAGATGATGATAATAAAATCTATTAATATTAGTAGTGATAGTTATATCTTAATGGCTTTTTTATTTTGTAGGATGGTTTTAATGTGAATATTTAGAAGTTTTTTATCTTTTTCTCTTTTTGGGCATAATTTTATGAAACCCTCATACTTATATTTATGAATTCAATTTTATAATGTCTGACAGTAACTTATATGATGTAAATCTATCTGATGATAGTTACAATATGGAAACCATTGTTTATGAATAATTCTACTGCTTGATCCTTGTCTACTAAAAGGGAAAGATATCATGTTATGTTCAAGTAACATGGAAATTATAATATCTATATTATCCTAGATTTTTTTGATCTATAGAATCTATTATGTAATTTTATGAGAGACCTACACATTATTTACATGATGTATTTACATTTCACCTTGGTATGGTTGAATTAGTGTGTCAAGAAAAGAGGAGTGTATGGAATAAGAAATATTTACATGTTCATCTACCATTTTTTTCTTTTCCATTATTTTTATTTGGTTTTGTATCCTCTATATATGAGTTTATCTTATATGTATCAGGACATATTGTTATAAATAAGTTATGAAAACTATTCTCTAGTGGATCAAAATTAAGTTTTCATAGTGTCTCATATGTCATATCATGGGCAAGATCAAAATTATTTTCATAATAATCTAAAACATGGCCATCATGTTACTTAGTGTTGACCAATAAAGGGATCTCAAATATTGGGGGTACTTGAAAGTTTTATAACATTGGATTCTTTGGTATTGGTTAATATTATTTAGGTGCATCTATGTGAACTTTAGTGTTTAGTGATTTATCTTTTTGGGAGATAATTGAGACATTGTACTTGACTTTATAAACCTCATAAGTTTGGATATTATCAATAGGAATGCATGTGCCCTCTTTACCATAATGTATCATTTTACAAAACTTGAAGGGTTCATCATCAACATGCACCATCAATAAAGTCACATATTGTATGAATTAAACACATTAATGTAAAGTAGATGAGATGGCCTACATTATGTGTATCCAATATCTACCCAAAATTACATTATAATTTAATGATTTTGACATTACCTAAAAGATGGATAGAGTCATTTTTGGCCCTAATGTTACATCCAATGTTATTTGGCCAATCAGAGGGCTATGTGATTTATTGAACCCCTTTATATGTATCACTTATTTTTGTAAAAGGTTAGTACTAATACCCATAGTGTTTATTAAATTTGTGATAAAAATGTTTAAGCTTGATCCATTATCAGTGATCACACTTTTTATACCCTTATTAAGAATAATTATTTGTATGAACAAAGGTAAATCTTGGTCAAGAACGTCTTTATATGGTAGTTATATTGGATCAAAGGTGACTAATTTTTACATTATTTTTGAGATCTTGAATGATATCCACAAATTAATAGATGTTTGATTAGGTTGAATACCTTTTCCTTTTTGAGTATTGACCACATGGAACACAAAATCCAATATATTTTATGGTTGAATAATGGGTGTGGGATGGTATGTGTCACTCAAATAATATTTATGTGGATTAAATGGTTGGGATCATGCCCATTGGCATATAGATACTAGCTCTATAATATTTCAAAATAAATTTTGAAGAGAGGTTAAGTGTTGTTTTCTATTTAATATCCTCTCATTATATTGACAAATATACTTATTTATTTATATGGTACCTTGGATTAGTGTATTACAATTTTATATTGTTTTTACAACTATAAATTGAAACATAAAATGTGTTATACATGCATCTAAATTAAACATGTTGAAATAAAAGGTTATTTAATTTTTAACTTATCAAATCTTGTTAAATAAAAAATAATAAATCATAAAAGACAATCAAGAAAACCTACATCGAAATATTTGTTTTACATATGAAAGGATAGGTTCACTAAATGTTTAACCCTAAAATTTTTATGTGGGGAATCTAGGGTTAAAGAGGTAGAGATATCCTAGGGCATGAGAATGATAGACTATCTCTAAAGTAGGTCAATTATTTGTGAAACTTAGATTGAATATGTATTGAATTTATTATGTTGAGATGATAAAGATAGAATTAAAACTATACTAGATATATTAATAACTAAGACAAGATACCTACCTAGTTAGTGTATAAATCTAATTGTTATCACTATTATGCTGAAATTGTCAATCTAATTGATATTTTACAATAATGAACAATCTAGAGAAAAATAATTATAATACTATAAATAATTCAAAATTTTCATATATAGATGTCAATTTGTGCAAATGTATGCTTTAATGGGGCAAAAAAAATTATGTAAAATTTTGACCATGCAAAATGACATCCTAGACCAATGAATTCTTCTAATTTGGTAGCACACATAATGTGCATGTGTTACTTTACATAAATAATACCCTAAATATGGTATTACCAAATATGAAACTGATACCATCTTCTAATTATACTCTAGTCAAATTATAAATCAATAAAATGACATTTTTGACCAGGTTGATTAATCATGCAACAAATTTCCAAAGAATCACATATCAATGCCACTTAAGTAAATTAAACCAAATAAAGAGCTTAAGTAAAAATTAAATGAATTATTTTCAAAATATAATTAATTTAAATTCATTATTAAATTATACATCATACCATGACATCATTGTTAGGTAACTTTGTTGTTCCCTTGCTGAGGAAAAGAATTTTCACATCCACATATAACCTAGACCAACATTGGAGTGACCTATAGGTTGTGGGTTGCCTAATATGCATGTCAAAAATATAGTTTTTATGGTTATATTTCCATTAATTTGTCACTTCAACTCTCTCTAATACCTAATACTATTTAAATTAAAAGGGTAAGGAGATGAAAACTTATAAAATAAACTACTCTAAAGTGGTGATGCACTAGTGATTGAACACTCACTCTAAGTGTATCCTTTGAAAAATACTAATGACACTGATGGAGACTAAAACTAATTAGACATATTAATGTTGTTCTAATCATGAATATTTCATATTTAGGTTTAATAATAGTTATTCAACTTGAAGGACAAATGCCTATATCTGCACAAGACGTTATTGGTTTATGACACTTCAAGAACACCTCTACTTGTCAATACTTCATGCAACCTAAATAGACTAACAACCTAAAGTTAGGTTCATGAAATGACTTATAAATGAACATAATATTCATAAATTATAAAAATCAAACTCTCCTGAAGTACACTAGAATAAAACAAGAACTTTATAATTATCTTCTATTGATTCAAACGAGCACAAGATAATTTTGATAGATCTTTATTTACCCAGCTAAGTGATGCCAAAGAAAAATATTTATTCCTATTTAAATAAAAAAATTTAAATATAATATAAGATATTCATAGTGTGGGAGAGGCCATTAATGAGGCTAAGGTGGTGTATGGTAGTTATAATAAACCTATTCATCCTCCTCATATATTGACACTTCTTCTATGAGTCCACCTTGGCATTGAGATAAGTTATGGAGATGTAAATACCCTATTTTAATTCATGATATCCTTTAAAATTCTCAAAAAATATCAATATTCCCTCCAATTTTAGTTACATAAGGCAAATTGGGTATGGATATGCCTCTAAGAGGCATTGAGCAACCCTCCCTTCAATGTGCTCATAGACTTGTCCTTTAAACTACCTCTACCCTATCATAATGGTATCAAATTTGGGATATAATCACATAGATGATAGTTACCAATGATTAAAGGAGATTCATTAATGATTCCATGCCATTTTATGCCTACTAGACTCTTCTACTTGCAAGTTAGTAGGTTGATTCTACATTTTTTGCATACCTACTATTTAAATAATTTAGGTAGTTGAATAAAGACCTATATAACATCTAATAGGACTAAAAATATCCTTGATAAATTCCTTGTATCAACACTTAGGACTTTTCTCAATTATCTTCCACCTGTAATTACATTGACCTTGCTAGACTAGGCCTTTTAGACCAATTTCATAGACTAGCTATTTAGAATGAGATAGGAGAGCTATTTACAAGCACCTTAATGCATAATTTTTATATTACATAGGTTTAATAAGACTTTAAATTACCTATCCTATAATTTATAACTCTTGGATAGGCCTTTCAACAAATATTATAACCAAAATATTTCAAACTTGCACTTTTAAGAGTGTCCATATAACCTTAATAACATTAAGTGCCATGGACATGAGACCCTCTAAGATAATAACATGATCCAATTGTTAGTCAATAAATTCATAAGTTTTTGAATTAAATTTGAATTAAGCCTCTCTATTAAAGTCACTATTAGGGTTTCAAGGACGTTTACGTGTGTTTGGTGGTCTTAGGGATGGTTAGTCTTAGGGATGGTTAATAGAGATTAGAGATTGGATCTCTAAACCAATTGTGTCAAGTTCAAGCCAATATACCTCCCCATCTTCCCTAAGGTTTTGGTCTCCCCATACATAAAATCCAAGCTATGACAAGAATTTTAAGATGTTCTTTGTGGGAGAAATATACTCAAAGAGTAACTCCTATGTGTTTACGAGTAAAATGATCCACTATAGAGTCTTCTCCTAAGGTTCAAGGTGATAAGGATGTGTCTAAACATCATAATAATTCATCTCTTAAAGGTTTTTAAGTGTTATTGACACTCAAATAACACTCTGATCTACCTTTTTGATGGCATAATCATTGTGGATGATATATATTGGTCTATTTAAAGACATGAACTTTGGTTATTGGCCTAAACCCTAGGGTTCAAATCCACTCTTGCACTATATGTAACCTTAATATCACCTGACAGGTCCTATGGAGTATAACCATTGGGTTAATTAGGCTATTTGACTCTCTTCAAGAATACATAGTCATATATGTAAACACTTGTGTTTATTTATTTTTTGAACCAATCATGGAAGTCACTTTGATGACTACTAGAGGGCTTGATCAGATGCTCTAATACTCATTCTTCCTTATTGACTTAATTGTATATAAAAATACTCCTTGTATCCTTGATTTTGAGCTCAAACTAACACTTTTAATCTTGTTCCATATAGTTTGACTCCTACAAATGCCAACTAGGGATTCATTATGATGTTTAGAGAACTTTAGGATACCTTAAAGGTCATTTAATTTTCAAACTACCTCATTTAGATGGATTTTGAGGCCAAAATCCAAATGGTCACTTTTGGGGTTTATGTAGGGTTTGAGATGTATAAAATCTTAATGATGGTTGATAGAATATGAATGTGCAAGAAAAAACAAATTCCATTAATATACAATACATTTACCTCCTCATCTTCCATGAATGGCCTAGGTTTCCATGCAAAAGATGTGTGGAGATAGGAATGTTGGAAAGTGACACTAGGGTTGTTTTCAAGCCAATTCTAATTGGTTATCTTATTAAGGTTCATTCATAGAAATTATCCCCAAAATACCAACCAATATTCCATGAACTTTTGTTCCATAGGGAGACTTAAAATTCCCTATGATATTTATCTATGAGACTCCTTGTGCTGAAGTGGGTAAGCACTTAAAGGTGACCTTCGAATTGACTATATATAAGGTGAGTGGCTCAAACAGGGTTTAAAGAAACATGAACCCTTTTCCTCACTTATTTTAACTTAAAACATACTTATAATGTATTACACATATTAATACACCTCTAATTAACCATCCAACCTATTTAAATATCTTGGATGAAACTAGAGATGGTAGTAGGGTCTGTGAGTAAGCTTATGTGACTGCCTGCATTGGCCTATCTCTAAGGCACTTGAATATAGATTTTAATGATAAAATTTTTAGATAAGGTATAATTAACATTATCACCTTTTCATAATAATCTAAAACCTTATGTATAACTTAAATTTTTTGTAAACCCTTCATGGCATAGATCTACCATTCAACCCATAGAACCACTGTCACATATAAGGCTTGGTCTAAGGAAAAAAATGGGTATAACCACTATTTTCCTAGCCTTAATTTAGACACTAACACATTTATTTGGTCATTATTACAATTTTTACTTAATTTTGAGACTCTTCCATGTCTATGAAGGCCTCAAAATATCATTTTAGCTCAGACTGGTACTGAACTACCTATTTATTGTGTGCTTGAGCATGAACATTATGAGTATGTACTTAATCATTTTTTATTGAGGTATTTACAATTATGGATTGAAAATAGCATATCTCAATGATTAATATATTCTCACATGGTGACTTTCTAACTCCCTCTTATATTGCATACACTACCCTTCTCATAGCTTAGGGGTCATGTTTGAGTATGCCTATGTGTTTCAAAGTTTGTGTTGATATTCATATACCTTCTTAAAAGTGATGATAATCAAGAGTTACCTTCTTCAATAGTATGACATTTTAATTTTCTTTTATTAACAAACCTAAAATGCTCTTTTAACCTTTTAACTCAGCTAACAACTCATGATTAGGGCATTCAACCTCCATGAATTGCACATACCTACCTATACATTACACACATGAGCTAATCTTGAAGGTTTTCTAGTACTACAATCTCACACTTGTGATTCAAGTGATGAAAATGTTATGAGAGGATATTTCAAGACCCATGGAAATAACATCCATTATTGTTTTGATAAGACAAGTAAAGAATCCTTGAAAACCATTTAGTCCAACTTGACTTATGTAGATGAGAATGTCATAAAAATTCCTTGATTTCTTAAGGAATGTTCACAAAGTTGATTAGACCAATCCAAAGATAAATTATAATGAGTGGAATATACCTAAGTGTACCTCCCATGGATAGGATTTAATACCTCCACTCTCTCTCCTTTTTACAATACAAGTATAAACTTAAAGATCTCTTTGAGTCTGCCAATGAGATTGAATGGGAGATATGATAATTTTGATCTCCCCTTGAACTAAAATACATTGATTTCTTCTCTATTTGATAGTACTGACCTCCCTCTACAAAACCATGACTCCACCTAAGTGAGTCCTTATTGAACGGGTCCATACCACTTTAAAAACCTCTTCAACCTACCATTTGTATATAATTCTTATTTTTTAGACCTAAAAACATCATCAATAAGTGTTGTGGAGGGAACATAAGGATTGTGTGACACCTTGAACCTAATGGTGTAAATTGAGGGAGTTGAAAAGCCACTATTTAACACATGTGGGGCCTATTTAGGAGGATTTAGGTGTTGACCATGATGGTAATGGACTTAATGAGGTATCAAATGTTCTAGTAACAACTTAATGAGGATCATGATGTCCATTAAAGGCATGTGTGGTGACTTAGTGGTCTATCAAATATATATTAGGTCTAATTTGACAAAAAACATCGAGTTTGGCACACATATATGATGTTGAAGAGGTATACCAATTTAATATCACATCAATATCTTATGAAAATACCTTTATGACTTATTAGAGACCTAAAATGAATCCCAATAGACTTCTGTAATGTTCTTGAAACTTGAAAGATAACATACCTCATGTGACTGAACAAAACCAATGTGTTTATGGGACATTATTAAATGGTCTCCTCAATTCACCTTTACCACTAAATTTTTCACATGTTGGAGCTCCATCGAAGTGATGAAGGACCATCTAATGTGTTTTATAATCATGAAAATACTTGGTTCAAGCTGAATAGAAGGTTTGGAAGCTCACAAAGTAAAGATATAACATCATAAGACAATGGAATATTTGAATAATCCTCAAAACTCATAAGGACAAGATGTAATCATGATATTAATGATAGATAAAGACTCAAGACATTAGGTTGATCCCTTCCTAGGTCTAGGACTAGAAGCTGGTCAACATTTCTAGTGACTCAGCTGGCTTGACTAGTCTACTAGTCTAAGAACTCAAATTTTTTTGAACTTACTCTTGATGGATTTAACATATGGAACATGACTACACATTTATTATACCTTATACCTTGTATTCTTTTAAATAATGAGACACAACAAAGCAACAAAAAATAAATAAAAAATATAACACTCAACTACTAACAATGAGACCAAGCAACAAATATTATGCATTTTCAAGAGTACTTAGAGGGAAAAGACAAACACTAGCTACTTATGTACAAGAGGAAAAATATGAATATGAATAAAAAAATTTAAGGAACATCTCATTTATATGTATGGGGAGTTTCACACCATTCAATCTATAAAGTTGAAAGAAATTAATTTCATTGTAAGTGGTGATGGTATAAGGCTCACTCTAAAGGCTATCAAACTTGGAGTGATTTCCTAGGTTTTCATGGTCCTCATCCCACTTGAGGACTACATATACTTAATGGAATGTCTTGGATGTTTCCCTTTTTTCAAATGACTTCTTTTTTTAATGTTAAATAGACCACAAGGTTTTTTCCTTTACCTATCTCAACTCATTCATCTTCACTTGCATTGCATCATCTTCTAAGAGCTCAAGTTGATGAACATGCTCTAAGGTAGTCAGTTCAAGGGAAATAGATAATATTTAATCTCTACCATAGATAATGAGTTATGAATAGTATCTAATAAACCTCTTAGGTATAACTCTGTCTACCCATAAGGTAGTCCTTAACCTTGTATGCCACTCTCTTTGAATATCCTCCATGGTTCTCTTGATGATCCTTATCAAGTTCTTGTTTGTGGACTCTGCTATTCCATCTCCCTATGGGTAATAGTTGGAGGAAGCCTTTTGGTATATGCCATGGTTAAGGGCCACTCACATACTTTAGCACTATTAAATGCCAAGTCATTATTAGATATTATTATTCAAGGTACACCAAATTTGGTCACAAGATTGTCATATAAATCCAAGACTAAGTTCTCATTGACCTATTTAAGAACAACTACCTTTACCATCCTTGTGAAGTAGTTACTGGATGGTATAACACACTTATTTCCAATAATAGAGTGGAGATGGATCATGCCTATGAAGTCTAAGCCCCATTACATGAAGAGCTAGTCAACTTAGATTGGTTACAAGGGAAAGGTAGCTAAATTTTATTTGCCAGTGAACATGACACACTTTAAACACTTTTTGACCAAAGTATGTGAATCTATAAACAATGTTGGCTAGAATTAACTATATTTAAATATACTATAGGATGTCATCTTGGAAGCAAAGTGCCCACCAATAGGCCCATCATGAAACTACTCAAGTAGTTTCTCAATTTGGTTTGATTCAACACATATTAGAAGCATACCTCCTACACCCTCATTAAAGATCAATTAATATATCAAAACATAGGGTATTGTATATAGTCTAAAATTTATCCTTTTGGACTTATCCAAGCCAATATAAAATTAGATTGATTGAAGGAAATTGGCCACGTCATTAGTCTAGCTAAGAGGAGTGGTGTTTGTAGCTATCTGTTAATTATCATGGACTACAAACACTATGTGTTTATCTTCCTTCACCTCTATTTCAAGATGCTCACATAGACCTCTACCTTTGATTATCTTGGTCACTCTCATCTTAATGTCATATTACATACACTTTGTTACCTACCCAACTCTCTTATCACTCAAATATTTGTTGAGTGTAAATTATTTGATGTTTAGGTGCACTACCATTGTTATAACTTTGTTGTTAGATACCATGTACCTAAACTTATTGATTACTATCATAAAAACAAGTACATGATTCTCCACAAAGCTATACTTTTATTAATATCCTTATAAGGCTTTATTAAAGAAGAAAATTAGTTGTTCTAGGCCTACATCATTATATTGAATAAGCATAGTAGAAATTCCATCTAATGTGGGGATTGCATAAAAGAAATACTCTCTGATAAAATAGGGTTAAGGGGTGTGTGGGATCAAGATATGTCATTTTTGATGTATTAAAAATTCCTCTTTCCTTACTTGTACCATGTGAACTCTTTCTAATTCTTAAGCATGTTATTAAGAGGCTTAACTAGCTTTTAAAAACTTAGAATAAACCTTCTTATGAAGTTGATCTTCCCTAAGAAGCTATGCTAACCTTTCTTATGCTTTAGTAGTGGTAAGGCTAAGATTGATTCAACCCTCGTAGGTTATATGTAGATGACATGATTTGACACCACATGCCACAAAAATCTACCCTCATGAATAACAAAGATGCACTTATCAGTATTTAAGGACACTCCAAATTGATTGCATCTATCGAGGACTAACTTCAAATATGCCATGTGGTCTACTGGATCCATTGAGAAAAAAAATATTTCATCAAGATATATGAGGACCATATAATTAATTATCCCCTTAAAGGCAACATCCATTATCCTTTGGAAACTTTTTAATACATTAGATAGTCCAAAGGGCATATTCATATATTTATAGGTGCCCCACTTTATAGTGAAGGTGGTCTTATGTCTATCCTCCTCCTTGACTAGGATTTAATTATATTTAGAGTAACCATAAAGTAAATAAAAAATCTTATAGCCTTTAAACTTCTAAAATATATGACCCATGGAGGTTAGTGGATAATGGTCTCTTAAATACACCTTATTAAGGTCTCTAAAATCAACACATAGGTGTATCTCTCTATAGACAATGGAATTTTTCACATTTTAGTTTTAAATGTCAAAGCACCCCTAAATTAGACCATTACCCAACCCTTGACCATGACCCAAATTTAGGTTAGATAATTAGATAACCAACTCACTAACTTATCTCCTTTTACCCCACTTAACCTTTGACACTCAACCATTGATAATCAACTTAACCATTAATAATCACCCTAACCATCGATGGTTAGGTCCCTTCCTCACCACCTGAATAAACACCTAACCAACTATGTATAAGATAATATGGCCTAATTTAATATGTTTTCCTTACTCAGTGATAACACATAATGATTCATCAAAATTAAAAGCCTAACATCCTATGGAACCTTTCACCTCTGTCTCTCTTAGCTTACAAAAGGAGGGGAGTAGGAGGTGAAAGGGGATCCATAATTAAGAATTCTTACATGAAAGTGATCAATCTATCAACCAATAAGTATTCGTTCCAAAAATTCAACAACTATAATAGAGATTTGAACCAATGCCAAATTTTCTCTTTAGGTAGAGTATTGTTACTCTACCAAAATTACCCTAGGATCAACCATTAGCCTTCAAGTAATAAAATAGATACACTTTGTAATTACTGTCTTGTTATTTTGGTTTCTAACCTCCTTTCCCTAATCAAACCTTACTACATCTTACTTTGTAACTCTTGGACCCTTATACAAATAATAGACCATTCACTGACCCATTTTGCAACTCCTTTTCTGAACATCTTTAGAATCCATAAGAAACATCGATGGTTATCTAACCACTAATGGTCACCCCAAACATTAATGGTCACTATGGAAAGAAATAAAAATTAGTTATTTCTAACCCTTTACCCTTAACTAAATTTCACTTTCTATGTCCCTACCTATTCATAGACCTAGGCCTAATTTTCTAAACTTGACCTGATCTCTTTTATCACTAGTATTGACCCAATATTTATATATTTAGTTTATTTTATCTATCAAGCATCTATTTATTCTTGTATTTCATTTTAGTTCATTATGTTATTTGATTCAATTATTTCATATCTCTTTTAACTTAATTATTATCAAAGAGTGGATTGATCTCCTCCTAGTAAGCTCGTGCTTTTTGGATCTATCTCATGCTAGGTAGTCCACCTTACTATCTTTCTAACAACTCCTTTTTTAGTGATTTATTATCTATAGGTCATCCTTCTAAGATAAGAATGAGATATCCACACTCATTTGGATCATGCATGCACAACAACCAGGTTCTTCTACCACACCATTATTATTACTTTTTTACCTATTTCTTCCTTAATTAAGAAATAAACACAAATTAAGAGAAACATTTTGGCACACTCATTGGGACCTAGCAGTATCTATGTGCCCTTTTCTTCCTTCATTATATGCTCATACAATGAAATTGAAATTTTCTTTTAGGTATAAAAAACCTTATATACATTGACTGTGAACACATTTTTAGTTCATCTAGTTAACATAAAGTCAATGTAATCAATCATAGTTTCAATCTTGTTATAACACACTATAATCAATCAACACATCAAAACAATTGACATAAGGCCCGACTAGGATTTCATCACCTAGCAGTAAACCTAACCCTTTGCCTATCTTACTTGGAGGTCATTACCAAGAAGAGAAACCAAAACTTAGCTCTCTAGTTGAGTCTAAACTCTAAAATTTAGTATATCTTGGCTAAGCACCTGACACCCTTATCATTATGGTGTGTGAAGTGATGGGGTAGGCCCCAATATCAAGCCAAGTACTAACTTTCAATATATATTTTTGAGATCCTTTAACACATAAAACTAACCTTAGACTTCCTTTATAATACCTAAACTACAAACCAAAGTTCTTATTCACACTTTCTAAGTCAATCAAAAAGTGATATAAAAATAATCCTAAGTGTTTAAAATGAATTGTAGTGTATGTTTTAATTGCCTTCAAATATTTTTTTTCTTTATTTGTGTTTGAGTTGTGAGATTTTCCTTATTTCCTTTCTATTCCTCACATGGTCTTTACTAGACAATAGTTGGCGAATCAAACCAACCAAGAACCACCTTCCTCTTCCTCTTCCTCTATGGAGTATACTTTAGATATTGAGGATTCTCACCATCATTCTCCACCTGTTACCATGCCTTAGATAGTTGTCAAAGGTGATGTGTATTTTACCACATTCCTTGATAATAACCCCATGGCCCTCCAATATTACCTCAACACCCTATCTTACCACACCCCTACTTCAACTTTTCTTAGTGATCCACCTTATGAGATGCCTCCCCATCTTATGGTTAGACCTACATATACCCAACTTATGATCACCCAAGCATCTTCTTCCACCAATATTCCATCCACTACCTCCACCCAAACTCAATCAAACATCCCAACCAATAACCAAACACCCCCTACATCAACCAAAAACTCTTATAACATAGGGGAAACCTTATATTTAGTTACCCAAACCACATCCACCATCAGGATACCTTCTACCCATATTTTGACTATTCCCCTTATCACTACCAATCCACCAATCTCTACCCCACTTCAAAATGTAGTACTTTCTATACCTTCTACCCTTCCACCTATCAGTATGATGGTTGACACTCACCCCCAACCAACCAACCAACCATACCATAGCTCTAACTCAATCCATGTCAATTCCATAACCTACCACTTTAATCATACCTCCAAATCACCAATATCAATCTCTCAACAAATATTGATGACACCCTACCCATACTATATTCATAATATACAAGGATACATAGCTTCATCTTATACCAAAACTTTTATGCCCATTAAACCTTATGTGGCATCATCCCAACCCTCAATGACCATATACCAACATTTGAAATACTCTCAAACTTATACTAGTTATCCATATATTACATCTACCCAACCTTAACAACACTTACCATTCATTATGGAGTTCCCCAACCCCAAATATATTTGGTCAAAATGTTGATGGATAAAATGACCAACCTAGAGTCATATATCTCCAAGGCTCAAAAACTCCTATTTTATGACCAAATATATATAAAAAACCTGTTCAACCATCTATCCCTATCCAACCTTACCCTCCTTAATGAGAACTACCCAAATTTTATAAGTTTCAAATCATGGAGGACCCCCAACAACACTTAAGAGCATTTTGACATTCTTGTTATTTGATTGCATATGATGATGCCTTTTTCCTGCATACCTTCCTGATGTCTCTATTTGGACAAACTTGGATTAACATAGTTATCTCACCAAGCACTCCATCTTTCATTTTTCTCAACTTTCCCAAACCTTTTTAGATCACTTCTCCATTGATATATCTAAGAAGGTCTCCATTACTGACATCTACTCCATTAGACAATTCAATGACAAATCAATTATTGATTTTGTAGCTTGATGGAGAGGTATTATCAACTAACTCTCTTTCTCTTTTCCCCAACCCAAGTTGATTGAACTATTATATGAGGCTTTTTCCAAACATATTTCCCCCACACTACAAGTTCAAACTTTTAGTACCTTGACATGCAAACTATAAATTAGAGCCATTGATGAGGGAAGTTTAAATTAAGAAACAAGAATTTTATCTTCAAATAAAATGGACATTCCTCATACAAAACTACAAACCAATCCAAATACCCCAATAAAAAATCAAAGGCAATCACAAAAATAGTTATCCTTAAAACAACCCCACCTCTAGTTATCAACCAAGCCAACTCCTCTAACACCTCTAATCAACTAGCCTAAAATTAAAACTAGGCTCCCTCGAAATAATAAACTCCACTAAGGGAGTCATATAGTTTAGTTTTGGACAATTTGATCAAATCCAACATCATACAACTTCACCCTATCAAACCTACTCTATAATTTAATGCTTCTCATCCTATGCCTAGTTGGTACAATGTGAATGATCTATATGCTTTCCATTGTGTCATTGGACATGATGTTTGTAGTTGTAACACTTTCAAAACTATTATCCAAAACTTGATTTATAAATGAGAAATTTATTTATAAAATCCTAATTCACCCTCAAATTAATCACTTGACATCTTTTGATAGCCCTTTCCAAACCATGCCCCTTCTACCAACCATGATGATAATAAACCAGAATCATCTCATGCTCGTGAGGTCCATACGATCAATGTAATTATAAATGAACCTATCATTAAGGAAACCATTTCCTCAACCACATCTTCCTCCACTCTACCTATTTAATTGGTGTAATCACCCTCCATTCCTTTGGATAGTATAATAAAGGAAACAACCACCTCCACTCTTCTACTTGATAATATAATGGACTTACCCACCTCTCCTTTGATGCATCATGATTGGAATTTTATTTCAAGGTATCTCTTAGAAGATACATCGAAGGGCCTTGTAATACCTTCCATGTTTATTGTAAAGTTACTTTCAAAGGATGTATTATACTCTATGATAGGGTGACCCCTAAGCTAAGTGACAATGATAACATCACAACAAAATAGGAATAATGGACACGAATATTCCCCTAGATGATTGGAAATAATGACACAAAACAAATATAAATTAACCCTAGGATATATAAGGCAATGGAAAAAATTAAAAAAATGGAGAAAAGATAAGAAAAATAAGTGGTAACCAAGTTAACTCTACATGCTCAAGGCAAATGGATACTACCTACATAGTTCTATGGACATTAGATGCAACATATACTTTAGGCCAAATATAGTTATCCCAAGACATATGGGATAGAATAAAATTGATGATAATGAAACAATATTTATGTGTATAGGAATATGGGAATGGGCTTGTAAAATGGAGAGTTAATGAAAAAGAGAGTATTGTTTAGGTTAAAACCACACTAAAAGATAAAAGACAAAAAACCACAAAGCAATTGAATGGGGGATTTAGAGTGTCCACTACATATAATGTTAGGAAAGAGAAAAGGCTCACAAAATGATGAGAGAATAATAAAAACCAAGAGTGCAAGAATTGAATTTATTTAAATGACTAATTCACATAATTATCACTCAAAAAATGGTAAGAATGTGGCTTCGGTTGCTTGAACAATGACAAGAGTGCTCAAGATCATAGTAAATAAAGGTACAATGCAATGTATTTCATCTTTTTCCATATTAGTTTTTAATGTTTTTTTACTTTTGTGATAAGAAATATAAACATAATATTAACAAATGATATAGGGAATTGCATAACTGGGGATATGCACTTCCACAAGTAAGAATACAAACAATAGCTAATCTATCTACAATGGGGTTTGTTAATATAAATAATGATATATGGAACTCACTGGCTGAAGAGATACACATACAAGGGTAAGAGATCCAATAATAGCTAAAAATGTTTGAAATAACACATGTGATCATGTTAAGGAGATATTGTTGACCAAACAGTAGAAAAATAGAACGATACATAGTAGTAAAGAAATACAAGGAACCATTCAATGGGAAAAAACCATGTGTTGACATATCCTTATATACTTGTTTTTAATAGAGGCTATACATATTGATCTAGCCAAGTTGCTTCATATAACAGACATTTAATATGTCCAAAATGACTTGAATCATAATTAGGATCATAATTGGTTATTGGGTATGATAGTCTAGATTATAATGGTCCAGGATGAAAATAAAATTGGGTCAATGCAATATAAATTTTCCAAGTGACAACAATTTAGGGTTATAATGGTTAGGGTATGGTGGTTATAATGGTCAAGAGTGAAATAAAATAGAGTATAATTTTCCATGGTTATAATGGTCTATAATAAAATGGTACAAAATGCTACAATGGACTAGAGTATAAGTATTAGGGTGAAATAAATGAATTAAAAAAAAGTTTCCCCCAAGTAAGGGCCCTTGTAGACAATGGTTCATAAAAAGGATATCAATCATATAACTACTTGAGGTGCACAATATTCATGGGTTTTGATATCTCTTCACCATTTGGAGTAGCCAATTTGCATCCCCATGATCCATAGTTTTTTGTAACCACGTATGGTCCTGGCCAATTGGGTTGAAACTTACCCTTATTTTATGTTCAACATTTATGTTATTTTAATTTTATTTTAAGACTAGGTCACCAATTTCAAACTCCCATGTGAGATTATGCTTATTATAGCTATGATGCAATCTATTCTAATATACTCTCACATTATCTAGGGTATCCAAGTGTTTGACATCAAGTAGTTCCAGCTCATACAACCTAGAAACTCTATAATCTTGACCATCCATAATGTCTCCAATGAATCCCATAATGAAGGTATCTTAAACTTGACCAGGATAATATCCTCTATACTATAAACTAGGGAATATGGAGTGGCTCCTATGGGGGTGTAATGACTAGTGAGATAGGCCCAAAGGGTAGGAAAAATTTGTAGGTGCCAATTATGGTGAGTGTCATTAATAATATTCTTTAGGATTATAACAATGGTTTTATTACATGCCTCAACTTGACTATTGACTTTTGAGTTATATGGTGTGGAATTTTTATGCTTAATTCTTAACATGGTTCAAAGAGCTTTAAAATCTTTGTTTACAAATTATACATCATTATCAAATATAATATTGGATGGGATACCATATCAATCGATGATATGGTGATGGATAAATTTTGAAATCTACTTCCTTATGATATAAATGAGAGGAATGGCCTTAATATAATTAGTGAAATATTTGGTAGTATTTAAAATGTGTTTGTGGCAATCAGAAGAGGTTGGGTTTGTATTCTTGATGAGATCGAGAACCCATATAATGGTCATGGTGTTATGATCACTTGTAGTGTAAAGGAAAGTGTGTGTATCAAATTACCATGCTACTAGAAATAAATACATTTCTTGACATAATTATAATCATCTATTTCCATCTTAGGCTAATAATACCCATCGTAAGGAGCTTCTTAGCTACAACTACATGACTAGTGTGCCCCCCAAGCATTCCCTCATGAGCCTCCCTAAGTGATAACTTGGTTTCTATCAAGGATAAAAAATGAAGAAGCATTCCATCATATCCCTTATGATAAAATGTGTCCCCAAGGAGGGTATAATGGGATAGGAAATAAAGGAAGAATTTTTTGGCAATTGTGTAAAATTTCAGGGGGAAAACCATGGTCATGGATATAACTATAAACATTTTGGAATGAAGCTAGTTCATGTGGGGGATTGGGAACAAAAAAATTTCATAACCTCTCTAAATCTATCAATATGTTAGTGGTCTATAAAATATTCTTGATGAGAAACTGATACTCTTTACCAATTCATACCATGGATCCAATTAGAGCCATTACATTGGTTGATCTATTATTGTCTTGTAGCACTTGTTAAAAAATTTGAAACTTGAAGTGGGACTTGAAATTGTCCATGATTTAATTTTAGGGTAAAATCTTGTCATCTCAAGTTTGATATATATTTGTGGTTTGATCAATAATCAATTGAGAATATCCATATACCACATAATGTTGTAAATCACACTATATTAGAAGACAAAGTCATGTAATAAGAACTTCATACTCAAAAATATTTTTGGTGAAATGAAAATTGATATTAAAATCCTTGGTAATGAGATCCATTTAAGCTATGACAAAAAAATACCAATTCCATATTAATGAGATGTAAAGGATCCATCAAAGTATAAATTCTATTTTTTAGATTCATGATCAACTTCTTCAATCACCATGATAGAATCATCTAGGAAATTAAACATGAGTGGTTGAGTATCTACAATAGGAGCCTCTACATGTTTATCTACAATGACCTGACATTTAATATATATTTGGTTTTTGTTCTCAACATAACATTCACTCAATATCATGACCCATTTAGCCATACAACTTATAAGAGTTTATTTAGATAATAAATACTTTAAAGGGTCCACTTTAGCAATAACAATAGTTTTTTATTCAACATGTAGTGTCACTACTTTTGGGAAGTGAACACCATTACTAAACAAACCTTATTAATAGGAATATAATTATTCTTATATGCTACAAGAATTTGGATTTAATAATAGACTGCATTATATTTTCTTTGTTCATCATGATATGCCAAGAGTGCCCCTAGTGTATGTTATGTGGCTGAAATATAGAGAAGTAATGCATGTGTAGGTGTTGGCAATATCAAAACTGTAGGGTTTTCCAAGTATGCTTTGAGATTCATAAATGTTTGTTGACACTCAAAATCCCATTGAAAAGTGATCCCATTATTCAAGAGTTGCATGAAATTATGACACTTGTCTACCATCTATAAAATAAAAATGGAAATTGACTAAATCCTACCTTATAAGCTAAAAACTATTTAAACGTAGAAGGTATAGGCATCTCCATGATAGATTTCACATTATAAGGATCCACTTTGATCCCTCTTTGTGATATATTTAATCTAATAAATTTCATGAAGTGATGACAAAAACACACTTCTTAGGATTTAGATGAACCTTGTATTCATGAAATCTCGCAAAGATCCTTCACAAAATGTTAGGGTGTCTAACATTTGTTCTTGATTTTTATATAATATCATCAACATAATCCTCAATCATATCATGCTTTATGTCATGTAAAATTATAGTCATAGCACACTGATATGTGACCCCAACATTATTCAATCCAAAAAGCATGACTTGGTAACAAAATATTCCCCATGATGTGTTGAAAATAGTTTTCTATTGGTCTTCTGAGGCTATCTTAATCAAATTATATCATGAAAATCCATCCATGAGGAAAAACATATCATACCCATCAGTTGAATCAACAATCATGTTGATGTTGGGTAAATTAAAATCATATTTATGGCATGACTTATTAATGTCTCTAAAAACAATACATAAATGAATACCCTACGGTTTTTTTTTAACTCTAACTATGTTTAATATCCATTCAAAATAGTCAAGTGGTAAGATGAAGCCAACTCCCAATAGTTTTTATATCTTCATTTTTACTAAAATAGTATTGTGTGGATGCATCTTTCTCAATTTCTACTTCACTGGTTTGGCATCAACATGCACCATAAGGGGATGCATGACAAAATCAGGGTCCAAGCCTACCCTGTCTAAGTAAGCCCATGCAAAAATTTCAATAAAATACCTTATAATGGTGATAATATAGTCTCAATCTTCATTGGTGAGGGATACTCCTAGATAAATAATGTTGGGATCATCATGGGTTCCTAGGTTTACTTTAAGGGTGTTCTCTATGAGTAGTGTAGAACCATCCTCAAAGATAGTAGGCAATGTCTGATCTTAATTCTCTTTTTTTACTTAAATTTTTTATTGTTCATCCTAAATCTCAAGATAGTGAGATGAACCTAATTTTTTTATTTCAAGTAATTTCCAATTTTCAAATACCTTTATAAATTATAGAGCAAGATGCTTAAGTAATCTATCATTTTTAGTAGTGATACTAACATTAGATGTAGATCTAGGACTTGGTGGACCCCAGACATCCTTAGGATATGATAAAACTTCCCTATCCAAGAACACCTAAAATAGGTTTTCTCTCAAAGTATTGTCTTTTTATTTACTTTTTCCCTAACCAATGAGTGCCTCAAATATATTTTCACCCAAATATCTCGATGTTTTATCCTTTGTGTGACCAAGAAAGTTTACCTACTTTTCAATGTAGGTAGTACAATCCAAGGAGAAGTCAAGACATGATTATGATTCCCAATTATAAATCCATCTCTAAGGCCCATCTAATTGACAATATAATCCTCATTTTGAAATTTTTCTAAGGTTATATAGAATTTTTTTGGTCCCAATATATGAGGTTAGGATAGCAAAGGTTAAATTAAAAATAAGTTGTAATGATCATAATGAAATTAGAATAAAATAGGTATGTGTTAGCTATCTCATTATAAACACTATAGTGGGATGTTTCATCATCTTTGGGAGTCTTTTCACTAGTAAATTTATAGGAATAAATATAAAAATGCATGAGGTCACCCCTAGGTAGTATAAATTTGAGACCTTGATTCATAATAGGTTTACCAGCTGATAATGGTTCCAAGATTCCTTACTCTCATGATCCTAAGAATTTTCTTATGTAATCCAAGTGATACATAATATGATTAGGGATAGGGTAATTGGTATTTTTAAAACATTTATAAAGGCCATCAAAAGATAACGAATATCCTCTAGTAAAGGATTCCTTATCTTGATTTGGTGAAGTTACTGGTAAAAATACCACTAGTGGTTTCTGCATGACTTTATTATTTTTCCAAATCATGTTGGGCTTATAAGGTGTTTTAGATGTTTTAGGTCTACTATAAGACTTATAAGACTTAGGTAATTTTTCAATATGTAAGGCATCCTTGAGATGGTACATGGAAATGCTTGAACATAATTGAAATTTTATTTCAAGGTATCTCCTAGAAGATACATTAAAGGCCCTTATAATACCTTCCATGCTAATTATAAATATCATTTAAAAGTATTTTATATAAACATGAAAACTTTATATTAGGTTCATAACCTTGATGCACATTATTGGAATTTTCTTTTGAGATATCTCTTAGGAGATACCCTAAACGTGCACATGATTGGAATTTTCATTCAAGGTATATCCAAGGAAATACCTTGAAGGTCCTTCAAATAACTTCCATGTTTATTTAAAATGTCCTTTAAATGGATTTGATATAACCATGATAACTATTTATTTGGAATGAACATTGATGCACACTATTAGAATTTTATTTCAATATATTTCTTAAGAGATACCTTGAACATGCACATGATTGGAATTTTCTTTCAAGGTATCAAGTGGTAGGACATTATAGTAGATATAAGGGATAAAAACTCATACGTATTGCATAAGGATGATTTTAAGGCATGGGACCCCAAAAATATCATTACAAGGAACTTCTTCAAATTCGAAAAGGATATGGGTATGGAGTATAAGCACCAAGAAGAGGTGCACAAATTCATTTTGATAGATGTAATGAATGACAAGGTAGTCCTTACAAATGTGACTAAAAATAATATAAAGTGAGAAATGGGGATTGATAAGGAGAATAAGAAAGAGGATATTATGAATTATCAACTCCCACTAACTCATGGGAGCATGTTTAATGCTGACTATGAGGAAGCAAAAGAGGAGGAAGAAGATAATATTCCTCTCATAAGGAATAGGCCATGAAAAACCTATATTGTAGGTTACTCCAAGGGGACAAAGCCTACCTCTAACAACCAATAAAGGGAAAGATATAAGACAAATTGAACCCTTTAAATGTCCTACACTTATCTCTACATATGCTAAGGAAACTACTATAGAAAGCTTGGATCAACTAGATCTAGATGTTACTGACCTCTTGGACTCTCAAAAAAGAATTGAGTTATCAATGGAGAAACTATAGTCATTGTTTGGTAGGAATATAGAGAAACTTTACACAAGGATAAATTATAATATAACTACCATGAGAGGAGTAGTGACTTACACTTATATAAAGTGATGAAGAAGAGGAAAAAAGATGGAATCTAGCAAGCTAGATTGGTCATGAAATTTGACCAAGAAGTGCCTTATACTTAAATTTTAGCCACTTGTTTATATTTGGATGACTTTTTTGGGCCCACGTAAACTTGTCTTAGGCATTTTTGAGCCTATAAATAGAGGTTTACCCCTCATTTATACCTTGAAAATAGTTGTTACCATAATAAATACAAAGAGCCAAATAATTTGAGAATCTATCTGTAGTGTTCTCTTATACGTGTTCTATGATTTATGATTATCACACTTTTAAATGGTTAATAGTTTCTTTTCTTCAAGCTAATTTGGTAATAACACACATTATATGCATCTATTAGCTTGAGTTTAACACTAGGTTGACTAATTTGATAGTATACTTAATCTAGTTTCTTTTCATTTGCAATCGAATGTGTCATGTAATTTATTGAGTGAGTAATTTTCATGAAATGTATGTTGTTATAATTATGCATTTCCTTCCTCTTAATCTTAAAATATATTTATTTATATTTGAGCATTATGCTAGAATTTGTAGATGATAGTTTCATGTGTTTTTGCCACAAAATTTAGAAAAATTGTTATCTTTGATCATCTTCAGCATAGTCTCTTTTCTACCCAACCCTACACACTATTTAATCCACACATGAATCACTTTAGCTTAGTTCATGTTGTAAATATCCATTGTTCATTTAAATTTTAGGAAATAATAGTTAAAGACTGAAATAATTTTACAAAGATTAACAAGAATAAATGTCACTACATAAACATCTGATGTCCCTACAACCAGGTATACTATTATACTTTCAAAGTGGTGATCACATCTTTATTATTTTTTCTAATTCTAGTTGTAGTTGTATAAACTACTCTAGCCTCAAGTCTTCTAGGACTTAAAATTGAGTTTCTTACTTTTCCCTTGTTCCCTAGTTACACATGAAGCATAATAAGTGCATCAAATAGACAAATAAAGAAGCCTTTACTCAATTAATCAAGTGTTCTTGAGACATCTATAGGATTGATTTCAAATCAAAATATGCTATAGTTAGGGGTCTGGTAGTCTTAAGACCTTTGATAGGCTTGTGGAGGCTATTTGGACCATAAAATTCATGAATTATTGAGATGAATAACCTAAATATAGAGATAAATAAGGATACATGTGAGGTCTAAATAGGGATAACAAAATAGAAATGTACATCTACAACTAGCTTCGAGAGCACTACTATAGTCAAGTGGGTGAACTATGCTCAATGGAAACTTTAAAGGTATAAACATTAAAGTATGGTAATGAGATTGTTAATAGATCATCATATATAGATAAACTCATGGGTACTTTATGTTTTTTTCAAAATTCTGAAAGCATCTTTATACCCAGTCACAGTCCATACAAAGGACATCACATCATGCATAATGGTATATATAGGATGGTTTATTTTCATAATGAAATAATGGTGAACATGTGAAGAAGATAAAAATATAAAAGGAATTCATTAGGTTGTGGACTTTAGAGGAGACCTCAAGGAACCAAACTCAATTGAGTATTGAATTCCATGAAATCTTCACGTATAACTGCTTAAAGGATTTATAAAATATGTTGATAGTCAAGACATTGAAGCAATAAGGTCTTGTATATTTTCAAATTTCATATTATCTTTTTATGTATGAATAATGATGTTGAGATTAAAATTAATAATTGAGTTAAAGTATTAATCATATAATTAAAGGAGGTAGCCTCACAATTAGAAGTCTAGTATAGATACAAGCATCCCACAATGTTTGATCATTTGAATGTTAGTCTAGATATGAATTAGATCTGAGTAGTTCGATTTCAAGTGGGTGTTGCTTGGGTTGATAACATAAATCATACCAAACAACATAAAATTTATTGATAACAGTGCTTGAAATGCTCAAAATAAACATGCAAGAGATGAAATAGTTGAGGGAAAATTTATAGCAATAACACATAAAATTTTCATATATTAAATTCACTTAAAATATTATTACATATTGTTTACAATGCATAAACATGTGCAGCTAAAGTTGTTTAAAAGACTCACAATAGTAGAATTTTCAATTTCCATGCTTGAAATTTTTCATGTCAAGCTTTGAATTTTCCATGTTTGAATTAAAATTCCTATTTTCATCATCCAAATTTTTAACATCCAATTTTACTTTAGCAAACTTGTATAGCTATAACTATTTGCAAGACTCACAATAGTAGAACTTCCATTTTCCATGTTTCAAAATTTCCATGTCAAGCTTCAAAATTTCCATGTTGGGATTCAAATTTTTTATGTTGGGCTTCAAAATTTCCATGTTAGGCTTCAAAATCCTGCTTTCATCATCAAAATTTTTAGCATCCAATTTTACAATAGTAGATTCTTTAGCTCCATAATGATGTCATGCCTATCAAAATTTCCTTAAAATTAAAACTCTTTCATATGTGAAATATATACTTACTAAAATATTAATTACTAAATGTAAAGTATAATCCCTCAAAAGAATAAAATCACCATTAATCTTGTGGAGTGAAGGTTCATTGCATCAAAAATCACCCTACCATTATGGTAGGGTGATCTTCACATGTCTTTTGATATCGATCCACGAATAAGACAAACTTAGTTTAAAATTGATTTCAATTTTATTGATTTTTTTACCTTTACAATTTCATAATAAAACTAATGTTGAATCATATTAAATAGTCGGTAGTCTATTTATATGTAAAAAAATAGGTCAATCCTACATGATGACATTCTAGTCAAGAATGAAGCCTTTATTAAATAATAAAATGTACCATCATCGACACCTTGGCACAATATAAATAATTTGAATGTCACAATTTTAATCTCTATCACATTACTTTAACATGATCTTAACATTGACCTAAGCACAAGATTAATATCTAAATAGCACCATTTTAATATCACATTAATTTCACATGCTTGGAGATTACTTAAACAAGGATTTGTTTCTTATGATGTGACTACTAGAGATTTTTTCCACCAATAGGGCTACTCAAATAGGATTTTGACATCCAACAAGAACATAAAATATATTAACCTTTCAAAATTATTAATTTCTATGAACATATAAATCATGATAGGTGATTCTCACCATATCAAATTTACTCTCACACATTAAACACATATATTTAATTACTAATCTATGTTATAATTACTCTAATTAAATTATATGTTCCTTAGTATCACCATATTCCAAGTGGAAAGAGCATTTAGACATCAATGGGTCCTTGTTAGGTTATAAATTGATCTTTTTGGGTGGTTTGCATGATTAACTGTAATTTTTTAAATTCAAAACTATTAAATATATTAGTTATTAAGATTATTTGATTATAATTATTAAAAAATGTTAGCTTGAATCATCCTAACATGGATAATTTCAGTTTCCATCATTTCATTATTTCAGCCATCATTTTATATTATCTTAAGTTTTCTATTATCATGGATGGGGATAATATTTTTTTTTAATTGTAATGGCTCACCACTTTATGCATGATTGAGATGAATTTTGAGTAAATATTCATGATCGTTAATTTATAAATAAGGACATTTGAACTACATGGGTTATTAGGTAAATCTATGCAATTGATTAGTTTTCACTAGATGATGAAGATGATAAAAAAAGGTGCAAATTAATTATTGTGTGATTATTTTCCATAGAATTTAAACCAAACAAGGAGTCTACCCATATTAAAATACAAATAGTTGAGTCTACCCATTTTTGTGTTATACACCCATTTGACTCCTTTAACTTATTTTCCTTATCTATCGAGCTTTACAACAAGGCTCACTACTATCTATGCCAACCTAGGTCCTCCCTAGGCTCAACACACATTCTTAAAAATTGTACTATTTTTTATTAAAAATTGATTTAAGTATCTATATAGGTAGAGTACTTGGAATTATATTTATTGTATATTTTAATAAAATTTTAGTGTTATAATTTCAAAACCCTATTTTCTTGAATAATAGTTATGTGTTTTCTCTTTCAATCTCCTCTATTATGATTTAAAGGCATCTCTTATGATATACCTTGAAGTGGAAATCCACTATTGTGCTTGAAAGGTATCTCTTGGGAGATACCTTGAAGGTATTATAAGGGCCTTCAAAATATCACCCAATAATGCTTTTGTTAACACTTGAAATAAATTAGAATATATAAATTGTAGTTCAACTACTTATAGTTTCCCTTTTTATGCAAGTTTTAGGCTTATGGGGCTTTAATGGTGAAGCTATTTAGGATTTAGGCTCACTCATGCCTCTATATCTGATTGAGACTCACCTATATACCTTTGTATTTCTATGTTTAGTCATCTATTGCCCATGTGGCCTTCATTCATCTATTTTCTTGTAAAAAATTTCATATTTGTCAGAGGTTCAACCAATGGTTGGCCTTTGAATTCTTATTTTATCTCTCACAATAGGATTAAGATTCACAACTTTATCATGAGCTATTGATTTCAATGCTGATCCTTTAATCTCATTAGTCATTGGAAGTCTTTAAGCTTCATTATTACATCACACATCAAGCTTTTGGGTCTCTTTTTTATCTAGGATAGAAATTTAGGTTATCTTAAATTTGATGGTTTAGCCACTATCAAAGATGCTCTTATGAAAATAAAATGATATGAGCATGAATGTCTAGTTTAAGTTCATCAAGTTTCTACTATCAAATGCAAGAATACCACTTGGCATTATTTTGGGGCCTCCCAAGATCACAAACTTCATGAGATTTGTCAGACTAAAAGAATGATAGTTGTCAAATCTTGCAAAGAGCCTGATCATTAATCATGTGGGCCCCCTCTTATTCCCTATGCATGACCATATGTTTTTGTAAAGTAAATTACACTTATTCCTTGTAGGAAAAATCTAATTTCATAAGATACTTATTTAAAGGGCTCCCCATGACCACCATGTGTCTCTCACTTAGTTCATCAGATAATTCCCCACTTTAGTCACTAAGATACTTTGAAGGTGAAACATGGACTTTCTATTTGGGGACCCCAAAATCCTTTTATCTTAGATTGAAGTAGAAATAATATGTTTCTATGTGATCTTAAATGAACTTGTGTACACCACAAAAGGCTCAAATAATATAATGGATAATCATTTTTCCATGCATAGAAGGATATAAGGGACTTAACCAAATTTTAAATGAATTAAATCTACCAAAGGAACACTTAGGGATAGATAAAGGATACATGACACAAAATTCAATACTTAGTTTAGGCTATACTCAGACAACTTCAGTAGATAGGGTCCAATTGTTCTAATGTAATTTTGGGCACTAACACTTTCTATGTAAAGGAAATTCTACTTGTTCCTTGTAAGAGAAATCCACTCTTGTAAAAATTTCAAATGTATCTCCTAAGTGATACTTTGAAGGTAAAATATACTCTTTTTCATGTTTGAAAGGTATCTCTTAGGAGATACCTTGAAGGTATTACAAAAGACTTCAAAATATCACCCAGTAATGCTTTCCATGTAAAGGAAAATTCCATGTGTTCCTTGAAGGAGAAATCTAGTCTTGTGCTTATTTTAAAGGTATCTCCTACATGATACCTTGAAGGGGAATCCACTCTTGTGCACGTATGAAAGGTATATCCTCAGAGATGCCTTGAAGGTATTACAAAAGCTTTCAAAATATCATCCAATATTAAGAAATTTTTTGAAGGCAACTCAATTTCGCTTTAAATATAACTCAAAGATTACCAATTTATCTTCATTGAGCTCAAAGGTGCAAAGTTCTCTAAAAACAATTCTCTTTATTATTTTTTCTTGGCAAAAATTGTACAAAATAATCTAATTATCTCAATCTCAAATTCTAGGATTTCTTAAACCATTTATCCAATTTCCAAAATAAAAATGACCCCCCCTCTATGATGTAGGCCTCCTCATCTATTTATACAATTTAATGATAATTCTAATAGGAATAAACTTCTTCAATTCACATGTGTTGTGTTAAAATTGGGAACCATTGAATAACAACTTCCTCAAATCTCTCCACCATGGAATTCAATGATTAATGACATGTATCAGTTTTTGAAATCCTTATTTGGATTGATTAAAAACACTTTGCATGCATCACAAAGTTAGATAAAGTAACTTACATTTAAAAAATGACTCTGAGTAATGATGTTTTATCCAAATTACATAAGTTATTGAAATTTACAAAAGTAATTTTACTTTAACAAGTAAATCATAAAATTATATTACTTTTACATAATGACTATTGCAAACAAGATTTAGGCTCTAGTGAGTCTATTTTATGAATCTAGCTTTTACATTTTTCTATATACTTTATGTGCTAAGATATCACTGATTATATTTATACATCATCTAGTTTTTCAATGGAAAGTATCTTTATCTCCAATCTCAGCATTTCTCTTTCTATCCTCCTGCATTGAGATTTAACTCTCTCAATCCTTGGTCTAAGTCTTTTTACTTCCTCCTTTTATTTATTCAAAACTTTGACCGACTTGGTTTTAAAAGGAGTTATAGCATTTTCCATCCACTACTTGAATTGTTCATTTAAGTGATATGTGGTTCATGGAACATTATCACTAGACTAGATACCAATGACACCAAAAAGGGAATCTTGAAGATCAACTTTTGTACTATGTGTATCTTCTTATAATTTCTTCATCTCCTCTTCCATGTTTGGTAATATTCTCAAATGAAAAGATAAGAGATAATATTCTTGTTTCACCTTCTTTATAGAAGGAACTATTTGTTTTTCAACCAAGATTTTCTCACTTAAATTCACTATTAATTCTAGACATTCCTATTAGAGTTTATAACTAGAATTCACATTTTCCAACTCAATTCTTACTACTTTTATTTCAACTATCTTAACCAAAATTTCTTGATGAACATATAAGATGCTTGGGAAGAGGTTTTGGGATTTTTCTTCATTTTATCTATCTATTTATCTATAGCCCTTGACCTATCCACATTTTCCTCTACCTCAGCTATTACTTGTGTCTCAATTGGTTCTCCTGAGGTAATTTTTTGTTGGGCAAAAGATTTGGCTACTTTAGTAATTATTTCACATAATTGTGCATTCTATTCCTTTAGATTTTCCTTGGCAACCTTTTCTTCATCCAACTTCTTAAAAAGAGAATCAATCAAAGTTTGAGTGTCTTCTTTCAAAGTATCAATTATTACTTCTCTAAGGGGTATTCTTGTAAAAGTTAAGTGACTCCTAATGAATTATTTTTTTTCATTCCTTGGGGAGGAACTGCTAACTCAACAAATTTTTGGCTTGAAGACTCAATTAGTAACTTTGAATTTACTTTAGTTGATTTTGGTTTCTTTCCACTTTTATCTAGACTTTTAAATAATTTAGAATCTATCTCTTTAAGATTGATCACTTCCTTGGATCTAGGATTAGTTTGTGTAGCTACCCAAGATGAGAAATTATCTGACATGGAAATGCTAGAATGAATGATTACATGTTATTGGTGACTATCTTAAACTGTTAATTCCTAAGAAGGAACTTCTTGAGTTTCCATCTCTCCTTGAGATTCCTCTGTAGATTTATAAACTTGATTTTTAGGCTCTACTTCCTCATTTGATGTTCTTTTCTTACCCTCTATTTCTTTTTCTTTATCTTTTTTCTCATTCAACCACAACCTCCTTCTCAATTTCAACTGATAGCTTTTATTAAGAATTCTCTTGAAAAATTATTTCCTATGAAGTTAATTCTTTAGGTTCTTTTTTAATTATAGGTGGATTGACCAAAGGATGTGGTGGTGGTGAAGCAGGTGCAGTGGAAGTGGAATGAGTGGAGGTGTGAATAGAAGGAAGAATGGGAGAATAAATAGGAGTAGTAGAAACCAATGGTGATGTAAAAATAGTTGGTTGTGATGTCTCCTTAAATTTTACCATTGATAAGGTATCATCAACATTTTTCTTTAGCTTTAAATTCTTTATAGGAACCTGACTAATTTATCCTTGTGTTATCTCTTTCCTCTTTTATCCAACTCTAGTAGTCTCATTTATCAACTCCTTCATGTAATAAACATTATCAAGTATCCAATTAGAAGTCATCACCAAAACATTTGAAGTCCTTTCTAAATTTTTTTTGTCATGATTGTCTCCAAAATGTTAATTGAAAGTGGGGCACTATATCCTTCTACTATATGAAAATCATCAATAGTAATAATACCATCATCTTCTATTTCCTCAAGAATGGTAGCCAAGTCAAATGTATGGATTTGTTCAATAATCATACTATTTTTATCCCTTCCTACATCAAACTCATCCCTGTAATCAATCTAAAAATATTCTAGTGCTTGGATATGCCTATATTTGAGGGAAATAGTATTATGTGCCACACCTCTGCAATCAAAATTTACCCTAGCATCAAAATGTGTTTGATTGTAATGATGATACATTTATTTTTACACATTCCTTTCCTTGTAAATAGTGGGGAAATGATAATGGCCAATTAATAGTAATATTAATGGCTACCTTGTGAGCCTTAGACTATAAATCATGTAACTCAATCAATTTCCTACAAAATTCCATAGGGATCCACTTGTCACTTGGATAGCTTGGTGGCTTGATAGGTGTTCCTAAGAAACCTCCTACTCTAAGATATGAGAAATCAAGAAATTAAATGAAAATGTAGTCATATAGAGAGACTCCATCCCATGCCTTGTTTGATACTCTTTTATGCTTCAAAGATTTCATAAACTTGTAAATAAGCTCATATAAGAAACCATAATTTACTACAATGAAATTTTTGTAGTATTATTTAAGGACCGGCTGAGGATAATATTCATATATTGGTACTATTTATAGTGAAACATTAGTCTTTAACCTTGAGAAGGTTTCATTAGAGGTTGTTATATATATAAGATATGAAGTCATTTTGAAATCAAAGGTCTACAATACAATCTTAAACTATTGATCCATGTTATCACTGATCATTGTTGCCTAATCAATCTTAGTAGAACTCTGAGTCATGTCAATGGTTCTAATATAGGCATACATCCAAGGTGAAAACCATTTGGTATTACTTTCTCCATAAATTTTGTACAAAAGATGAATTATGTCATCCACTTCATGAACAAAATCTGATCTGACAATGTGCTTGGGGAACCTTGAAGGTTGTTTTATTTTCTTTAAGTAATATGTATTCATAATATTAATACACTCTATTGTTTTAGTTTCCCACTACTTCTCAACCATATTTAAATATAAATCACTTTTGGTGAGGTTGGGATCTTTAAACAGTATTTAAGGTATTGAACATCCAATCTCACAACCACATTTCCACGAACATCTCTTACCACCCTGGTTAGACAATCATAGTACTTAGCACATGCTAACACAAACTCAGGAAACTAAGCTAAACTTGGGAAGGTTGTATCTTGAAGAATCCCACTATTAGTCATGGAGTGTAAGAGTGGAGTCTTTATAGGGGCCCTTGATCTTTCCAAAATCTTAGTCATATATACATGCCCCATGTTTTTGTCAAATATTTTGGTGAGTTTAGAAATAATACTTGACTTAATAGGGTATCCTTTGTATTCATACTTCATTTTTAGTTCTTAAAATCTGACCTTATTTGCTTTTGATTTACCCATCTTGCTTCATTCTATAATCTCCTCAAGTGATAACTCTAGGGCCTTCTTAATGATCTTTCCTTTTACTTTCAATTCCACTACTTCTTATTTTGACCTTCCTGAACTCTCAGATCCAGAAATTAGATTTTGAAAAATTTTATTGACCTTGACAAGTGTTTTTTAAACACTCACTAACTGCTCCAACCTTTTTATAAAATTTGAAAGGAGTTAACTCTTTATTCTTTGAAATATTTCTAAACAAGTTTGAGGATTTAATTAATTGGAAATTTTTGAAACACTAAGTATCTTGCCTTTAAGTAATAGGGCTTAAAAACCCCAAATAAGTCTTATAAGAGCATGAACATTTAAGTTTTTTATAATTTCTAGATTTTGATAGCTAAATACTTCAAGTTTTTAAAAACAAATTACTTTAATTCAAAATCCTGAAGCAAGTTCAAGAAAATCAAATAAGTACTGAGGCAAAGAAAACTTGAGCAGGTCTTGGATGATGGTTTATAGGTTTGCTCAAGGTCAAGACTTTAGGTTTAATTAAGTGAGTTAATTTGGTTCAAAATACTAAAGTAAGAATATTTTAGTAACCTAAAGAAGAGTTTTAGGAGTTAGGCTTTTGGTAGGAAGATACTTGCTAGTAAAAACCTAAAGTTATGAAGGTTATAAAACCTGAAGAAGTATTGGGGAAAGGGAAACCTGATTGAGTAAGATTTTAATGTAGTTCATGGTTTCCTACATCAATTACCTAGGATAAGGGATCTAAAGAAAGAAATGATGGGAAAATTGAAGGACTAGGGCCTTTGTGAATCAAGGTTTTCAGGGCAAGTTACTAGGTGTCAAAAACCTTAAGTAAGAAAGAGGGACTAGTAAACCCGATTAGGTAGGGAAATTGGAAAACTAGGCCTTACATGAAGTTTTTTGATTTTAAAGTTTTTAACATGAATAAAACATGATAATTTTGAGATTTCAATTAAAAAAATAACTTTTGCCAAGAATTTTAAAGAGAAAACAAAGCAAAACAACACTAATAGTCAAAAAACTATGGCAACATGAGAAAAAGAAAATGGGGTAAAACAACTAAAAAGAAATGAAAAATAAATTGAAATTGGTTTAGTAATAAACTACTTACCTAAACTACAAATGCATCAAGAATAAAATTTCTCAAAATTGCTCTAGAGAATAAAAATGCATGGTTCAATGTTTGCAGGAATTATTACTTATTTGAATGACTTGGAAATGAGGTAGAATTTATTAAATTTATATAAATGCCAACACATTTATTTTAATCATGGAAAAACCACCTCAGCCCTTACTTCCCTTTTTAAGCAAGCTCTTTGAATTACTTTACTTATTTTAAGTAATGAAGTAAAACACTTTTGGAATTCTAATTTAGTCTAGGTTCATGAGTAATTTAATTTCATGAACTGGAACTACTTTTAATTATGAATTTAAATAAGTAAATCACTTTTACAATCTTGATTTGGCCCCTATTAGAACTAGGGAGTGTTTGTCGAGTTTTTAGGACTACTTAACTTATTTAGTTTGGTAATTAAAGTTATTCAAGAAACTTGAATTGGTTTATGAGGAGTGAATCAAGAGCTCAAGACAACTTAACTTATTTTCAAGGAATTAAAGTAGCTTAGAGAACCCAATTTGCACTAAAAATGAACTAATTTACTTTTAGATTGCTTTAAGTGCTAAAGTGGATGAGTAAAAATATTTGAGTGATGTTTATAAGCAAATGACTTTAGTTATTTGGACTAATCTAGGATCAACAAAGGAAATTAAACAAAAAATGAAAAAAAAACACTAATAGGAAATAAAGTTCTTTATTCAAGAGACTAGCTTCAAGCAATATAACTAACACACACAAGACCAAAATGCAAAAAATTAGAAAAAGGGGGCTCCCCAGAATCTTGAAGTGTTGAGTTTTGGGGACACTAGAGCCAAAATAGGAATGAATGATCTTCAAATTAGAAAATGTCACTTGTTAATGTAAAACTAAAAATAGGCATGAATGATCATTTGGGAATAATGTAATCTTATGAATGATTGAAACAAGTCTCCTAGGAGATACCTTGAATGTACCTATTGATGGGAATTTTGACACATACTAGAAACATACTTCCCCTCATCTCTCTCCTTTGAAAAAATGTTTGTGTATTCCTTTACCCATCAAATTATATTTTTTGGTACACAATTTATTTTTGATTTGGTTATACCTTATTAGTTAAAGTTTGATTTAATGTATATATTAATAAGATTGAATATGTATTTTTTATTGTAGTTCAGAATCAACATTTTTTGATACATTTAATCACTGGTCAAAAAAAAATTACATGAACTGATGCAATATGCAACTTGTATTTTATAAAATATCAATATTTAAATCATTTCAATTGCTTTTCAAAATGTCTTTAGGTGAAAAAATAATTACCACACTTAAAAGACAGAAGGTGGCCTCACTCAAAGAGAATTTGGATAAAAGGTAGAAGAAGGCCTCACTCCAAGATAATTTAGATAGAGTACCATAGAAAATACCAAAACTAAAATTAAATCCACATAAACATCTTCCATTTTATGGTGGTGACAAAATTCCTCTTGATAATTGGTATTTTGAATTATTTAGTCTGCCAAACATGCATCCAGATATATACTTGTTTAGCACTACATTAGGAAAAAAATCTTCTCCAATTGCAATAATCCTATCATGTGATATATATAAACTTGAAGATTTCCTTCGATTCCAATTTGAAGTATGGAATGGATAAGATGGAATTCTCCATCGACCTACATCTACTTTCACTAAATTTACACCTAGTAAAATGGAGTTGATAAAAAACAATATTTCTTCTTATTATGAAACATTTGGGTTTCATTTGAATAGCTATGACAACCTTCAAATGTTTGGGTTAATAGACAAAGATAATTTGGTCAATAGAATATAAAACATGTTGAAAGAGAAACATGAACAAGTGGTAAAAACTTCTTATACTTACCAACATGCAAACATGTATTTAAGATACCCTGAAGACATGAGAGAATCAACATTAGAGAAAATAAGACAAGCAAGGGAAACATATTTATATGAAAAATTGAAAGAGGCCATACAAGTACTCACACCAGTGGAGAAAAATAAGACTGAACAAAAGTTTGAAACACTTTTGTTGACACAAACTTCTGATGAGACACACAATGAATTCTCTACATGATATATTTCGTCTAGAAATTACACCTTGAGCATTCTTGTACAACTCTATGAACTAGGGGATGTAAATATCAAAATAATAAATCTCAACGAAATAGGGGTGAATGATATAATTCATTCATTTATAAAAAATAATGAGGTTCCAATGAAGGATGCTTTGTTAATTCATTTTGATCTAATCAGCTATGACTATTTTATTGAATCAAAGGAATTCCTAGAAGATATTATGGAGAAAAAAAATGTAAAGTTAAAAATTGTAGATGGCCAAAACACAATTATAGCATAACAGATAATTCTTTTAGAGGAGGACTACAATACATAATCATTGAGAAATACATGTTCTTTTAAAAGGGCAAATTTTTTTATAACTTGTACTCTGTTCCATATTGTGTACAAAATATGCAACCAATATAATGAAGCCAATGAAACAATTTATAATGCTTCATTTTTATAAAGAGTTTGATCTACATGTGACCTTATAAAATTGAGAGGTTGGAAGAATCTTGAAATAGGGAAGAAAAACATAGAAGAAATACATGAACAAGATAAACACTTGTTCACACAAATGAACTATTTAACATAACAACTACAAGAGAGAAAATGCCTTATTTTCATGGAACAACCTATTTGTAATTATTTTGATAAGGTATTTGATTAGTTTGAAAGTGTTATTTTACATAGTCTAGATAAGTAAGATTTAAATTTGATTGGTATAATAGTGCTTAGAAATATTCAAGGGCTTTGAGAGAAAAAAAAGTAAAACTAGCAGATTTATTAGAAAAAGGGTCTATTTCCTTCTTGAAAACCCCTGGGTACAACAACATGGATAATTGGTGAAAAAAGGTGAAGATGGAAAGTAACATATTATAAAAAAAATTAGATTATATCAGCAACCATGATATGACACTACGACCAGACCAAACGATCACACTTGAAGTGGTAAAGGAGCATTATACAATTTATGTGAAAAGGTTTGATGATTTGTGTATCCTGAATGAAAGTGTTTCAAAAAAAAAAGGATGGGAAGCATTATCTAAAAATTCATTACGCATATTGAAAATTTATCTACATAATGATGGAGGTCAGCTTGTTGGGGTAGATACAAAAAAATTCAACTACCATTACAACCCCACTTGTCTTTGGCCATCCATTTTAGAAGATATTACTGAAACATTAATTCTTGTTGTGAATACTAATTTGATCATTATTGATCTTCTGAATCTCACTAAATTTTTTAAGGAAGAACATATTCACCTTTTTTTAGGCATTGATTGAAAAATTTATTATTGGGGCCTTCAATGTATTCATCATCCACATCATAGAACATTATTATACCATTCAAACATCTCTTAAGAATCTAAATTTTGGTGAATTCCATTACATGGAATATATGGGTGTCATACTATGGGTTCCAGATAGTTATGGATTTTATTGGACACATATTATAGGTATCAATTTTTGTCAAGGTCCAGATCATTTTTAGCAACCAGGTTTTTGCCTCTATTTTCAATAAAGTAGATTAGAGGATGGTTTTGACATCTACAAAGATGTACCAACATTTCAAATGATTTTATAAAAAAAAGGAAGGCCATTCAAAAATGATCTAGATACCATATTTTGGGAGACACTTATCTCTACTTTCAATGACCTAGATGCATGTGACATCTTAAGGGTATATACAGGAGATAGATTGGTGTGTGTTTGTACAAAATTGAAAAGAAATTTATCTTAAATTATATAAATTAAATAAAAAATAATTTTTAATTTTCAATTTCAAATTTATTTTACAAATTTAAAGCAACCAATATAATAATAACTACTTTGATCACTACTAGGTGCATAACATTTTTAATTTTTTTAATAATCATGCTTCATTTTATAAATATGACATCTTAAAAATATTTTAGTGCATACGCTTTATTATTCAAACCTAATAGCTTATAAATATTTCATTGTGTATCACCAATGACATTGTATACAAGTAATAAAATAATAATAACAAAAAATCATATTAGTGAACATCACACATTATAAGATGAAGAAGGTAACATATTAAGAGCATGCATATTTTTTAAGTTATATAATGTTTTATTTATCAATGATTTATAATACTAAAAAAATATTTCTTCATCTATTTCTATCTCAATTAAAATAGTACACAACGTAGCTCTAACACTTTGTGTCTACAACACAACAACCCATGACACAGCTCTACAGGTTGGTGCCTGCATGAAAAAAACACAAGGTAAAACTTTACCACAAGACTTATTTTTAAAATAAAAATATCAAATAAATTTATAATAATAATTTTTAGTTATTACATTATATAATAATTTTTATGGAATAAAGAACCAAAGTTTCAATGAAAGAGTACACCCATACAAACTACAAAAAAGCAAAAAAAAGGAGAAAACCCCTTTCAATAAATGTGTAATTATATAATTTCATACAAGTCTAGAATATATTAATTAAATTTATTTATTTAAACAAATTACAATTGAATTTTTCTTCATGGATAGGATATTGTATAAGATAATAAATTATAGACTTGCATCAGCTTGGGATTTGGATGTATGGTTCATTTTATTGCTATTTAGACTAAATGTGGTTGTATTTACCCATTAAAATGTTGTTTACAAGTTTAATTTACCCATTACAATGTTGTTTACATGTTTAATTTATCCATTTTAAAATAAAAAAATATGTACTATACTATGTCATAAATATAGTAAATTTTAATGCAGAGTATCCATGACAGTGTTCTTTATCAATAAAAAAAATTAAGGTATATTCACATGCTAGAAACAATTATATTGCTATTGATTCAAATAGTTTTTAATTTAATGTGTCTTATTTTAAGTATATGAAGGGGGTTAAATTATTAAGGTGTATTATATAATATTTTGAATTTAGTGATAGTGAACTATGGCTTAGAAGAGTAAATCCTATTTTATTTTCTGTGATGGGCTGCATAAACATATAAATATGTTTTGGTATGCATAAGAGTTACAACCAATACTTTCATTACTATAAAAATATTAATATATGTTGGTTGATCAATTTTAAATTCCTATCAATGTCTATGAGAAATGAGTTATGGCTAAACCAGATTGATTTAGATTATGATACATTCATGGTCAAGTTATAAGGATTCAATATGAAATTTAATATGTATATGTGTGTTACAAAACTAGCAATAGAAATGGTACATCCATGTATAATGAGTATTATATTTACAAATTACCTGAGCATGTACTTATTATTATATGTGTTTATATGAATCTTTAATAGATTTAAATAAATTCAAAAAAAAGAATCAAATGAAATGCATTATGTTTTTATGTTGCAATAAGAAATGCTAATCAAAATCTTATCAATGACCAATATAGTAATATGTAAAACATTTTCTTAAAATTTTTCATGTTATATCTCTTATAATATAATATTATTATTAATAAATGATTCATTTCCTTTTTAACAAATTATAGACATTTTGAAGGAGTAGCTAAAACTAACATCTAAAAAACTATTTATTTTGAGTTTGGATGACTTATTATTTGTTGTGCACAAAACAAAAGATATGCAAATGAATGATACAAGAAAAAATAAGATTATAAAATTAAAAATATGTCATACTAAATTTGAGATCACTCCAATGAAATTTTTAAGGTATCACTACAGTCTTTTTATCATGTTGGTATTTGGTCAATGATAGAGGACACTCATTTGAGGATACTCATTCAAGACATGGGTTACACAAGATCAAATTTCATGTTTGTTTGGGGGAAAGAATAATTTAATCCATTCAATATAAACATAAAAAAAATTGATGAATTTATTTTTAAAGGGACCTTTAGAGATGATTTTTCAATTGCTAACACATTATTTATTGATTGTAATTCTCAAAATTATGTTTCAAATCAAAAATTTAAAATGAGTTATGTTACATCAAGTAGATATACTAGAAATTAAAGTCAGAAATATGAAAAGGATTAGAGAATCAAAATGATGTCAATCATCACATTCTTGGGATAAACAAAAAATTCATGCCAACAGTTGTGAACCAATGTTTAGAGAGATGTAACTTCACATGATTCTTTATAGTATATTTAATTATTATAAACTATAATTCTATTAATAAACATTAATATAATAAAGTTCATATAAATTAATTCTAAATTATTTCAAAAATAGTTCTAAATTAATTTCAAAATAATCAGTTTTAATTTAGAATTACTTTACTCTGGTTATTAGAGCAATTTGATTTATGGATGGAGATTCCCTTAGATTATTGAATTAATATATTGACACTTGCTCATTCAAAATATTTTCCCAATTAATAAAAAACAAATTATTATCATTAAGATATTTTATTATGTAGAGGAACTAGAATCAATATTAATATGTTTTCATCCATAATTTGGCTAATCAAATGGTGCCACGTGTCCCAACTATGGAAGCTACTTCAAAGGATCAATGATCAGTATGAAGGCCTAGAAGGGTGCCATGAGTTCAAAATATTCTAATCTATTCAAAATGATATGATCTTAAATGGTTTAAAATAATTAATATTTTTTGGAATATAGAAAAGTTACATGATATTTATGGATAAAATATTCTCCATTCCACTTTAGTGGGTATAATTTGAAATTATTTATTATCTATGACCCAATTTAATCAAAATGATCTATGGTAAAATGGTTTGAATTAGTCTAATTTATTTGGAAAAAAAAATTATTTATTTTTGGAGAAAATATTCTTGTAAATCATTAACCATTTTATTACTCAAAATGATCTATGCCCAAATGCTTTGAAAGAGTCCAAATTATTTTGAATATAACAAATTTATTTTTGGAAAAAATGATCTTCACTTTACTCTAATGGGTATTATTCCATTTTACTTAAAATAGACTAATTTATTTGAAATGATCTATTTCTAAATGGTTTTAAATACTCTAATTTTTTTAGAATATATGAAATTTATTTTTTCAAGAAAATTTTCTCCACTCCACTTTAGTGGGTTTGAGTCTAAATTATATGAAATAGTCCTTTCAATGATATGTGTGGGACCAATTAGGGTTGGTGATGTAAGGAAAGTGGGCGGAGTTGAAAGTGAAACAATAATTAACTCTAGATTAAGGGTGGCTTAATGGACTTAAATCAGGATGACTGAGTCTGTGGATTTATACAATTGGGTGGTGTTGGAAATTAAAGGGGATGAAATGGAAGGATTATGAATGGAATGGAAATAGGGAGTGGTATTAAAGGGGAAGGTTTAGTTGGAGGAAGGGAAAGTGGAGTGGATAATTGAGATTCCACTAATGGGGTACCTTGAGTGTCCACTAGAATCAATTTTCTTCATTGCACTTGGATTATTGTAGTAGGTAATTTGGTTACAATGGAAGGTGAAGTATAAGCTATAGGTTTATGGGGAGTGGAGACAAGAGGTAGAGTTGACACTAAAGGTGCTAAAACCTGAGGTCTTAGAGTAGTAAAAAAATGGGGTGGAGGTGATGAAACCTCCAAAGCAATGTAGGTAGGTGAAGGGAGAATAATATAAATGGGGGTTGTAACTATGATAGTAATGGGGATTGAAGTTGTGGAAGCTTGTGATACTACTATGTCTTTAGATGTAAGGTCAATTGGTTATTCTCTAGCTTTCCCCATTCTACTATATTATTCTTTCTTTGCTTTTGTCTTTTGTCTTTTTCTTCTTCTTCTTCTTCTTCTTCTTCTTCTTCTTCTTCTTCTTCTTCTTCTTCTTCTTCTTCTTATTCTTCTTCTTCTTATCTAGATCCTCCAATGATCCTCCTAGGCCCTATTATAATAGAGTAACACCCTCTACCTTAATATATAAAATCTTCTCCTTGACCCCTATTATTTATTTTATGACCTAAACTCCCTTGATCTGTAGCCAATTGATTGTTCTCTTAATCACATGAGCCATTCTATCAAATAGAGAAAGGGATTCAAGAATAGACCACCTTACTAGTATAAGGGGTTGTATAATGACCTATGTATAATAAATTGGGTCCATTATAGATTTATAATCTACCATGTCATATAGAGCTAGTGCAAGATCATAGTCTGCGATTTGTTATAGGGACATACTAGAATAATCCCTCATCCTGATTCTTTCCTCATTTTCATAATCTTCCTAGTAATCCTCATAATATGGCACATGAACATATGTTTAAACTACTAATGTGATGGTGATCTTACCATATACACCAAAAAATAGCCTTGAGTCTAAAGTCTTATGTGTCATTTGTCACATTTCAGCTTTAGCACACTTGGCCTTAAGGAAGGATTGGCATGTGTATAGGCCAATGGAAATTGGGAAATGTATCCCTCCCTTATGACTATAAGGAAGGATCTTCTGTGTCTCTAAAAGATTCCTAATTAGCTCCATTAGTGCCTATTTTTCACCAACATATCAAGGAAGTGTATATGGTAAACCATTGAAACCTTGATGTAAGAAAAGGTGGGGAACTAAAGAAATTAGGAGACCCATTTGATGATCTCATTCACTATTTTTGGTGAGAATCTTGTTCTCCCAAGTTCTTTGTCAAACCTGATAATGATGAAATAAATGAAAACATCATTTACTCACTTTTAATGTGAGTTCAAGGTAGTATTTATACACTTTGCTTATTCCCTCATAAACAATATTAAGGCTTGTGAATAATCTACCTTATGCTAAAATATAGACAATGTAGGAAGCCATGTAGAATTTTCTAGTTGTTTGAACCTTCATCAATATATTATGGAGGGACTCACTTATTAACTAGGCCTAATGAATGTATTTTTTGTTTTTCTAAATGAACCAAATATATTTGTACATCCATTCTTGAATTCACTTGGCATCAGGGATGTTAGTGATCCTTTGTAACAATATAATAGTGTCCCCTACTTCATCAATGAAATTAGGCTTATACATGGTCTTTGGTAGCATAGTGGAAGAAGCCCTAGGGGACTTAAGCCACTGTTTATTTATAATTTTTTAACACCCATCTCTTTTATCTTCAAATAATTATGTGGATGTCTATGGATTTATATCCAAATAACTCTCAAGTTCTAGGATTTTAAATACTGAGTTGATGAAATCAAGGTCTAGATTGAGAATATTTTACCCTTTGTCATTGTAGACCTCTCTTTTATCAGGATCATAATGTTGGGACAATGTGAGTAAAAAATCAAGGATTTGAATTGACAAAGGAAATTATTGAGCTTGTGGTAATCCAAATTCATAAATACTCTAGGTCTATTCATTCTTAAACCTTTTACCTGTTTGAGCTGAAAAGTCTCCTAGGTCAATATGACCTAAATTTGTATTAGTATTCTCTGTTATGTTATAATCTAAACTATTATTTATTTAAATCACTTTGGATTGGAAATTTATTTCCCTTAGATACATGAAAACTAGAGCTATTACTTATAATAAACCAACTATAAAAGCTAGTAGAATCTAGAGGTGTTTCAATAAATTTTAATCTCTGGCAAAGAAGGAAGGTTCTCTAAGGAGGTGGATGTTCCATTATAAGTAGGAGATGTTTTATGTAGGTCAGATATTTGATAAAAGTGAAACACTTCTGAAGTAGTATGAACTCAAATAGTGTTTGGATGTGTTTAGAGCATTTTTAGTTTCTACAAAAGCTCAGATTCTTGTGGGGGTTGAAAGTTCTTAGGACAATAGTAGAACTAGCAGGGATCTAGGATGCTCAAGGCAAGTTTAATATCTGTAGGTACCTTAGAGGACTATTCATTAGTTTAAATGATAAATATATTCTTATGAATATTATCTTAGATTAATGAAACCCTAATTTTTTATTGCAAAATTAGGATGGAAAAATTCAAGGCTCTTATGATGATCACTTTGGGGGTAAAACCCTTACAATAAAACTTTCAAATACAAAACCCTAGAAATCCTAGACTATGTTTTTGAAGAAAACACACAACTAAAAACTCTAATTGATTTTAATTACAAAAAAAAGAAAACCCTAACCAAATGAATCAAAATAAACTTTAACTTTAAAGGGAAAGGTGAAGTTGGAAGAAGGGAAAGTGGAGTGGATAATTGAGATTCCACTAATGGGGTACCTTGAGTGTCCACTGAAATCAATTTTATTGATTGCAATTGGATTATTTTAGTACGTAATGTGGTTATAATGTACGGCGAAGTGGAAATTATAGGTGTAGGGGGAGTGGATACAAGAGGTGGATTTGACACTAAAGGTGTTGAAAATTGAGGTTTTGGAGGAGTAAAAATATGGGGTGGAGGTGATGAAACCTCCATAGCAATGTAGGTAGGAGAAGGGAGAATAATATAAATAGGGTTTATCAGTATGATAGTCATGGGGATTAAATTTTTTTAAGCTTGTGCTACTATTATATATTTATATGTAAGGTCAAATGGTTGTTTACTAACTTTCCCCATTATACTATATTCTTCTTTCTTTTCCTTTGTCTTCTACTTCTTCTTCTTCACATCTAGATCCTCTGATGATCCTCCTAGACCCTATTCTAATAGAGTAACACCCTCTACCTTAATATATAAAATCTTCTCCCTAACCCCTATTATTTCTTTTATGACCTAAAATAACTTGATCTATAGCCAATTGATTATTTTCTTAATCACATGAGCCATTCTATCAAATAGAGAAAGGGATTCTAGAATAGACCAACTTACTAGTAGAAGGGGTTTTATAATGACCTATGTATAATATATTGGGTCCATTATAGATTCATAATCTACCAATTTATATATAACTAGTGTCAGATCATAGTCTTTGATTTGTTGTAGGGACATCCTAAAATAATCCCTCATCCTAATTCTTTCCTCATTTTCACAATCTTCCCAATAATCCTCATAATATGGCACATGAACATATGTTTAAAGTACTAATGTGATGGTGATCTTACCATAGACACCAAAAAATGTCCTTGATGCCAAAGCCTTATGTGTTATTTGGCACATTTTAGCTTTAGCACACTTGGCCTTAAGGAAATAATGGCATGTGTATAGACCAATCAAAATTGGGAAATGTATCCCTCCCTTATGCCTATTAGGAAGGATCTTCTATGTCTCTACAAGCTTCTTAACTAGATCTATTAGTGCCCATGTGTCACCAACATATTGAGGAAGTGTATGGGGTAAACCATTGAAACCTTGATGTAAGAAAAGGTGGGGAACTAAAGAAAGTAGGAAACCCATTTGATGATCTCATTCCCTTTTTCTGGTGAGAACCTTGTTCTCCCAAGTTCCTTGTCAAACATGATAATGATGCAATAAATGAAAACATAATTTACTTAGTTTCAATGTGATTTCAAGGTAGTATTTATACACTTTGATTATTTCCTCAAAAACTATATTAAGGCTTGGGAATAATCTCCCTTTGGCCAAAATATAGATAATGTAAGAGGCCATGTAGAATTCTCTAGTTGTTTGAACCTTCATTAATTTATTGTGGAGGGAATCACTTATTAACTAGGCCCAATGAATGTAGTTTTTGTTTTTTCAAATGACCTAGATAAATTAGTACATCCATTCTTGAATTAACTTTGCATCATGGCTGGTATTGATCCTTTGTAACAATATAATAGTGTCCCCTACTTCATCAATGAAATCGGGCTTATACATGGTCTTTGATAGCCTAGTGGAAGAATCCCTAAGGGACTTAATCCACTTTTTATTGATAATTTTTTTATCCCATATCTTTTATCTTAAAATAATTATGTGGATGTTTGTGGAGTTATATCCAAAAAACTCTCAAATTCTAGGATTTTAAATACTGAGTTGATGAAATCAAGGTCTAGATTGAGAATATTTTACCCTTTGTCATTATAGACGTCTCTTCTATTAGGATCATAATGTTGGGCCAATGTGAGTAAAAAATCAAGGATTTGAATTGATAAAGGAAATTATAGAGCTTGTGGTAATCCAAATTCATAAATACTCTAGATCTAGTCATTCTTAAAATTTACACCTATCTGAGCTGAAAAGTCTCCTAGGTCAATATGACCTACATTTGTATTAGTATTCTATGTTATGTTATAATCTAAAATATTATTTATTCCAAGCAATTTATATTGTAAATTTAATTACCTTAGATATATAAAAATTAGATTCATTGCTTATAATAAACCAACTCTAAAAGCTGGTAGAATCTAGAGGTGTTTCAATAAATTTTAATCTCTGGCAGAGAAGGAAGGTTCTCTAAGGAGGTGGATGTTCCATTATAACTAGGAGATGTTCTATGTAGGTCAGATATTTGATAAAAGTGAAACATGTTTGAAGTACCATGAACTCAAATAGTGTTGGGAGGTGTTTAGAGCATGCCCACTTTCTTCAAAGGATCAGATTCTTATTTGGGTTGAATGTGCTTAGGACAATAGTAGAACTAGCAGGGATTTAGGATGCTCGAGGCAAGTTTAATATCTATAGGGACCTTAGAGGACTATTCATTAGTTTAAATGATAACTATATTATTATGAATATTCTCTTAGATTAATGAAACCCTAATTTTTTAATTGCAAAATTAGGATGGAAAATTTCAAGGCTCTTATGATGATCACTTCAGGGGTAAAACCCTTACAATAAAACTTTCAAAGACAAACCCCTAGAAAGCCCAAAATATGATTTTGAAGAAATAACACAACTCAAAACTCGAATTTATTTTAATTACAAGCCAAAATAAAACCCTAACTAAACAACTCAAAATAAAATTCAACTTGAAAGGGGAAGGTGAAGTTGGAGGAAGAGAAAGTGGACTTGATAATTGAGATTCCACTAATGGGGTACCTTGAGTGTACAATGGAATCAATTTTATTGATTGCATTTGGATTATTTTAGTAGGTAATGTGGTTGGAATGGAAGGTGAATTGTAAATTATAGGTGTAAGGGGAGTGGAGATAAGAGGTGGATTTGACACTAAAGGTGCTAAAACTTGAGGTCTTGGAGGAGTAAAAATATGGGGTGGAGGTGAAGGAATCTCCAAAGAAATGTAGGTAGGAGATGGGAGAATAATATAAATGGGCATTTTCACTATGATAGTCATGGGGATTGAAGTTGTGGAAGCTTGTGCTACTACTATGTCTTTAGATGTTAGGTCAATCTGTTGTTCTCTAGCTTTTCCCATTATACTATATTCTTCTTTCTTTTCTTTTGTATTTTTTTTCTTCTTCTTCTTCTTATCTATATCCTATGATGATCCTCCTAGACCATATTATAATAGAGTAACACCCTCTACCTTAATATTTAAAAGATTCTCCCTGACCCCTATTATTTATTTTATGACATAAACTCCCTTCCTCTGTAGCCAATTGATTGTTCTCTTTATCACATGAGCCATTCTATCAAATAGAGAAAGGAATTATAGCATATACCACCTTACTAGTAGAAGGGGTTGTATAGTGACCTATGTATAATAAATTGGGTCTATTATAGATTCATATTCTACCAAGTCATATAGAACTAGTGCCAGATCATAGTCTTTGATTTGTTGTAGGGACATCCTAGAATAATCCCTCATCCTCATTCTTTCCTCATTTTCATAATCTTCCCAATAATCTTCATAATATGGCACATGAACATATGTTTAAAGTAATAATGTGATGATGATCTTACCATATACACCAAAAAATGGCCTTGACTCCAAAGTCTTATGTGTCATTTGGCACATTTTAGCTTTAACAAACTTGGTCTTAAGGAAGGAATGGCATGTGTATAGGCCAGTGGAAATTGGGAAATGTATCCCTCCCTTATGCCTATTAGGAAGGATCTTATTTGTCTTTACAAGATTCCTAACTAGATACATAAGTGCCTATTTGTCACCAACATATCAAGGAAGTGTATAGGGTAAACCACTAAATCCTTGATGTAAGAAAAGGTGGGGAACTAAAGAAAGTAGGAGACCCATTTGATGATCTCATTCACTATTTCTAGTGAGAACCTTATTCTCTAAAGTTCCTTGTCAAACATTATAATGATGTAATAAATGAAAACATCATTTAATCACTTTTAATGTGAGTTAAAGGTAGTATTTATACACTTTTCTTATTTCATTAGAAACTATATTAAGGCTTGGGAATAATCTCCCTTTGGCCAAAATATAGATAATGTAAGAGTCCATGTAGAATTTTCTAGTTCTTTGAACCTTCATAAATTTATTGTGGAGGGAATCACTTATTAACTGGGCCTAATGAATGTATTTTTTTTCTAGATGACCTAGATATATTTTTACATCCATTATTGAATTCACTTGGCATCAGGGCTACTAGTGATCCTTTGTAAAAATATAATAGTGTCCCCTACTTCATCAATGAAATTAGGGTTATACATGGTCTTTGGTAGCCTAGTGGAAGAAGCCCTAGAGGACTTAAGCCACTATTTATTGATAAATTTTTGACACCCATCTATTTTTTATTAAAATAATTATGTGTATTTCTATGGATTTATATCCAAATAACTCTCAAATTATAGGATTTTAAATACTGAGTTGATGAAATCAGGGTCTAGATTGAGAATATTTTACCTTTTGTCATTGTAGACCTTTCTTCTATTAGGATCATAATGTTGAGCCAATGTGAGTACCAAATCTAGGATTTGAATTGATAATGGAAATTCTACAGCTTGTGGTAATCCAAAGTCATAAATACTCTATATCTAGTAATTCTTAAACTCTGCACCTATCCGAGCTGAAAAGTCTCCTAGGTTAATATGACCTATATTTGTATTAATACTCTCTATTATGTTATCATCTAAACTATTATTTATTCCAAGAACTTTGTATTGGAAATTTATTTCCATTAGATACATGAAAAATAGAGCTATTTCTTATAGTAAACCAACTATAAAAGCTAGCAAAATATGGAGGTGTTTCAATAAATTTAAATCTTTGGCAGAGAAGGAAGGTTCTCCAAGGAGGTGCATGTTTTAGTATAACTAGGAGGTGTTCTATGTAGGTCAGATAGTTGATGAAAGTGAAACATGTTTGAAGTAATATTAACTCCAATAGGGGTGGGAGGTGTTTAGAGCATATCCACTCTCTACAATGGCCAGATTCTTGTGGGGGTTGAAAGTGCTTAAGACAATAGTAGAACTAGCAGGGATCTAGGATACTCGAGACAAGTTTAATATTTGTAGGGACCTTAGAGGACTATTCATTGTTTTAAATGATAAATATATGATTGTGAATATTTTATCATAATAATGAAACCCTATTTTTTAATTACAAAATTAGGATGGAAAAATTCAAGGCTCTTATGATGATCACTTTAGGGGTAAAACCCTTACAATAAAACTTTCAAATACAAAACCCTAGAAAGCCTAGACTATTATTTTGAAGAAAACACACAACTCAAAAATCTAATTGATTTTAATTATAAACCAAAAGAAAACCCTAACCAAATAACTCAAAGTAAACATCAAAATTAAAAAACATTGCAAGAAGTGTAAATCACTCAAAAAGATTCAAATTGAAGGAACAATGGTAGAAAACACAAGTAAATTACCATACAATAGGAGAAGATGATGTGAAAGACATTTTGAAATCATGGCTCAAAATTTTAGGTATTTTATTAGCACAGGGCTTGAGGGTTGATTTCATGGACTAGGTCATCAAAGCTTAAGAACTTGATTAGCTATTTAACAAGGATTATAAGAACCCTATTTAATTAGTTTAAATAGTGAAAATGTCTTCAATAAATTACATAATGGTGGTTGGTGTTAGAGATCAAATCTGTTTTGAGAAGGTATCATATCCATGGGAAATGAATGGTTTGGTTTTATAAGAGGTGGATCCAACTAAGAATTTTACAACTTTGTAAACTTGCAAATTGCTCACATGATTTTACATTCCATAGTGTGAATGTTTGGTGGGAGGCAAAACCCATCGAGCACTTTAAAAGTTTTCAAACATGAAAAATGATCACATATTTTTTGATCCTATGGTTTGGTTTCCTTGTGGAGGGGGGAATGCTTTATTTCACAAAATGTAGAGCCTACCATGCATTTTGCAAGTTTGCAAACTTGCAAAGTGCATGTTGAGTTATGGATTCTATTGGTTTGGATTCATTGTGGGATCCATATATTTCCTTACATATTTCAAGTTTATAAACTTGAAATATGCATACCAATTTATGGATACCACCGGTCTTGATGGTGGTTGCTTTGGGGGATCTAAAACCTATAAAGCTATTGAAAACTTGCTAATTATATTTAGATATATAGATTCCATAGTATAAAAAGGGAAGATAGGTTTTTGGTGGTTTCAAGGATTTTATAAAAATAAAGTGGGTATCCCTTAGGGTATTAAATGCAGTGATATTTTTTAGTCAAAAATATCAACTGTTATCATCAAACTCTTAACACAACTCATTAAAATATTTCTTTTTAGAATTATTACATACCTTTCATATCTACAGTTATTTTTCTTCTAAGATGACCACTGGCTCATTTTCTTCTTTATTCATCATGATGTTCTTATTTTCACCTTTTAACTGATCATCTAAATTGAATATTTTTTCTAGAGTAACAAGACCCATATGTAGTTTATTTGTCTTCAACTAGATGATCTGATCTTCATATTGATCTTCGAGTCTTAACTGGTTCCTATCAGATAATTTAGATTCTTCTCTCAAGAAGTTGAAATTATATTGGTCACTACTAAAAACTTACCAATTGGTTACATTATCAATAATAAATGGCCTTATTATCAACATTACATGCTGTTTTTTTTTTTTTTTGATAGGTTATATTGGGAGCCTACCAAGGCCATATGATTAACATATTTATTTTGTGCTCTTGCTACCACTTGGATATTCAAAACGGTAAAGTCTTATAACAAGCCCCAAACCTTATGTTTTCAATATCTTGACAAATTGATCATAGTTACACATTTTTATCTCACTTTGTTAATAATTATCTCACTATCACCAAATATTTGTAGGGATTTTATCCCTCTCCTTAGCCAATTATAGATCTCTAATCAGGCTTCATATTTAATTATACTATTTATGCAATTGAATTGAAGTATGAAAGAATATAAATAAATTTCCTTCCATGGAGATATCAAGACAATATCTTCACCTAAACCATTCCTACTTCTTGAACCATCAAATAACAAATACCACATTCATTGAAGATCTTTAGCTAGTTTTACAAGGTTTAGGATAATTCTATCATTTTCATGAATGTAATATGTACCCAAACCTATTTATTGTACATGGTCATAAGGATCAAATTTAGGGGATAATCCCCATTCATCCAGATGATTTTATATAATTTCTTCTATATTTGTTGTAACTTCATGATCATTCTCCTCTTCTTGGTCCTATAGTATATGATTCATGTCTATAAAGATAGGATTATATAGCTCAATTTGGTCTTTAATGATTGGATCAAATCTTATTATTACTGTTATTCCATATCTCATCCTAATCAACATGTCAGACTAATCTATAGATAAATATCCTTTGATATTTTTAGTGAAATATCATGAAAGATAAATGGCAAAGGTGGAATATCTATAACTGAGATGTCTTGAGATATTGATAAGGTTGGAAAAGTGTGAATAGTGAGATTTATCCCCTTTATTATTCCTACTATTTGAACAACAGTCTCATCCAATTGAATGAAACCACTATTTATAGGTGTATATTTTGTACCAAGGGCATCAATTATTTTCTTTGGCATCACTAAATTACTAGCCATTGAATCTACCATGTAATTATGTATGAGATGCTCCCTTACTATGAGTGAAAGATAAAAAGGGGGACCTTACCATTTTTGCTATTTTTAGTGTTAGTTTATGGTTGACACAAACTAATTGTAACATTAGGTCCCTTGGGTGGAACATTTTCTGTTAGATATAAGTTCTTCAAATCCTCATGTAGAAAATACCTTTGTGCAAGAATGGATAATACTTTCCACATAATAACATTCATATTGGTCTTGGTAATTTTATTAACAATGTTGAAAATGATATTACCAACCTATCTTGGTGCCTTTTTAGGAGATAATTCCTCTTTTACAAGATTCAGAGTTAGGACTTTTACTTTGGGATGGCTCCTAGGTACAAAGGGTAGCCTTTGTACTATGTTGTTCTTTATAGGTTATAGTACAACTTTGGAATTTGTAGATTATTCCACTCTAGGGGGATCATAACTTTATATTTCTCTTTTATTTCAATGTGTATTGGCTACCACTGAAGCTCCACCATTTAATAATGCCTCCTCATAATTCACACCATAAAAATCCTACTCTTTCTATATTAGAAGAATACACTTGGCTTGAGCAAGTTCTTGTGTATATTCTTGTTGGGAAGTAGATTCTTCTTCTTATCCTTGTATACTTGACATGACTTACACCATAAAATCTTAACTTAAAACACCATTACAAAAAGTATTATAGCTATGTGACTAAGATAAAGGATAAAACCATTCATATTCCTATGTCAGGTTGTTTTGAATATGTAAAATAGCTTTTGTAGTACCTGGTGCAGGTAGAGAATAGATGTTTGGAGGTTTTGATTTTATATTCTAACTCTATGGATGTGAATTTCCTTGGTATTTCTATTTATTGGGTTGGTATGATGGGTTAGTCTACTAATAAGGCTTGTAGTTTTGGGATTATTTCCTCTTCATTGCTACTAACTTAGTCCCAAAACTATTGAGTATTGACCTAACCTCATATAAACAATCTATAAGTGTGGGAGTTAAAGTTGGTGCTTTTTTCATGGTGGGAATTAGAGTTATTTTAGGTGGGGGAATAGGAGGTATTTATAGAATTAAATTCATTGGTGGCCTTTGGGTAATTTTCCTTACTTGAACTAAATAATTTTTTTCCCTTATTGTAATTTCATAGGCATTAGGAAGTGTAATGCCGACCATTGATTGAATAATAATATCTATACACTATTGAAAGATCTTATGTAATATAGGAAATAATTATTTGGAGCTGGCCTGACCAATAATATAATTATATTCCATGTCTTTTGAAAATAAAAAAATGAAATCAATCATGTGCTCATGAATAACCTGTTGAATAGTAGTTAGTTGTTCAACTAGGGAAAGGTGGGCACTTTTGCCTTTAAACTGAGTATATTGTGTATTGCCTAAGTCATCCCAAAATTGGATGGAATGGGTAGGAATACCCATGTATCATTGTAAGGATTTACCTTTGAAAGAGGAGACTAGGAGCTTTATTGCAACATTATCTTATACCATGTTATGGATTGAACACAAATTAAAGATATCTTATATGTGCTCCATCAAAGTGGTATAAGTTTTATCAATAAAATATGGTAGGATTTTTAAAGCCAAGGTAGGTATATCATCATATGGGGCTAATTAGAGTGGGATGATTCCATTGAAAGCTATGAAAATTAAATTTCTAGCCATTATGGGAGGTATGAAATTGGTGGGAGTAATTAGAGGAAATGCAAATAAAATTGTAGGATATACTTTAATGTAAGGTAAAAATAATTTTGATTTATTTTTAGACATAAATGATAATTAAAAAAATTATCTCTCTTACCTTTAGTATATGATCTCGTTTGTTTACTTGACATGCATAAACCTTAAAATTCTAAATCTGTAAGCTAGTGGATTCACCAGGTTATTTTTAAATTTATACAAGGATCATACAATGCTTGATGAGAATAACATCAATCTCTTTATAGTTTTTATGTCCCACCAAGCATGCCAAAAATTGTTATCACATAGATTTTGCACATGTTTCTTGATGTAGTAGCTTGTTGCATAAAAACAAATGATACAATAGGAACACATCTAAGATGTATTACCTTGGAAAATTTAGGTGAAGATCCAGAGAAGGCCAACTTACTTTCACTAAATTTGGTGAAATTGATAAAATATACATTTTATATAAATTCCACTCCTTTAGTGTTCTTGCTCCTAAACTAGGGTTTACCTAGGGAAAAGAGTTTGACAATGAAACTAGTAAAACTAAAAATGGTGATTGAACCAAATATTTTTATAGTGGATTTTAATTCTTTCTTGAATGAACACAAAAAAACATAAAATAGATAGAAATTTGTAGCAAAACAAACTCATGTAAATGGGAAATCAAAAGAAATATTTGTTACTTTTCATAGAAGGTACAAGATTATTTTATTTTAATGAAATAATCTTTCAAAAGGATATAAAATACCAAAAATGAAATTTCATGACTGAAATAACAATTTAAACATCTAAAAATATTTAAATAACTTGTATACATAGTGATTTTCTTAGACAAGAAAGGCAAATCTTCAATTATTTCTCATTCTATAGGTTACATGTAGAAAATATATTCAAAATGTAGGATAATATTACTAGCTAAAAAAGATAAATGGGTTATGCATTCCTTCCCATATTTATAGAAAAAATCTCTTAAATGAGATGTAGTTATCAAAAAATCCAATGACTAGTAGATAATCATGCAAATTTGGAAACTCCATGGAAAGAGGTGTGATAAACAACAATTATGGAATCTAAGGCATGATGAACAAGTTGAAAAATGATCATGCAAGATTAGGGCATGATATTCAATTGGTGTGGCATCCAAGAAACTTGAGAAAAAATCATGCAATGCCCTATGTCTTCTTCATACAATTGTAATGTCTTTTCATACAAATGGGGAGACAAAATGAAGCTCATTATTTGAACAAAAGATAAGTTAATTTTTTATAAAACCCTAATCTATAATGTTTAAGGAGACATTTACAACTTATAACTCATACCACTTTGTCAAAACTAAAATTATAATTTCCAATATGTGAGTGTACAACTTAAGAAATTAAAACATGTCAAAATAAAGTGTAATTTCCAAGTCTACTTTTTACAAATTTCCACCTATCAAAATAGAAAATGTAAAATATACATTGATCTTTCTCAAAAAGGGGTGTCAAAAATATAGTTGTAATTTAAAAAATGTGTTTTTGTAACTTTAAAATATTTTTCAATAATGAAATAAAATATATGAGAATGCTTTTAATAGAAAGAATTAATCTATTTCTAAGACTTATTCTACCTATTTATATTTTTTGGCCTATAATTTATGAACATATAGATCAAAAGACTTGAAGATCTCCTAGATTATCTCTTCATCTAGGCTAAAAGAGTAGACATTGGTGATCTTATCATCTACCACTATATCAAAAAGTTCCCATCTTAAAGCTCTATATTTTTGAATCTCTTTACCAATCTGATTTGTGTGTTCTGATATCTAATGTAATGGTGGATAGAGCTCAAGGTACAGATTGTATCTCATGTAGATTATTTTTTAATCACTTAAATTTATTTTGTACTTACTCTACTAAAAGGAGGTTATCTTCATAATCTATTGGCCTACATGACAATTAGTTTAACACATATTCCATGCCATATAACATGTAAATGGCCTTGTCATGGGAAACTTTGGCCTTATGGTCAGTTTATGTAAGTATTTTTATCCATAATTGAGCTGATTTATATAATTATTCTTGATCTCAATCATTTTTTCATTATCTTTTCTACAAGTGGCGTGTCTAAATCAATCAAGTCCATAGCTATCAATTTGGGATAGAAAATATTTAAGGTTTCTACCTCTCCCTTGTACTTATTTATCAGTCCTCTTAGGTTTAACCTTATCACTTTAAAAACTTTATAATGATCCATTATCATATAAATTTTTTGTTACATTTGGAGATGAGTTTATCTAACCATTCTTTAGTATCCCTTCCCATTCTTGCAATTATAGTCACCACATCAAGTATTTCCTGATCTATGATCTAGGTGACTGGCTATGCTAGTTCATATTGTACTAAAGGAACAATGGGATATATGAACTTATTCAATGCAATTGTAAGTTGTCCAAACTTGTTTTTCAACTCATTCTTAGTGACCTTGTCACTATCCATTTTTTAAAAGAGGGAGTTGATGTTGGATTGAACATCATGTTTCATCCCCTCCCTCATATGACATATAAAGTAAACCTTTGATACCTAATAGTCCCCCACCACTAGATATTAATTATATTTGTCTAGTGGTGGTACTATAATATCTACATATCTTCCCCTATTGAGTCACATAAGCTTATTAAGAAGGTCTAAGGAGTAGTCTTGGATTTCTTTTGTGCATCTCAAAGACCAAAATCCAATGTACTAAGAGAAACCATCTACTTATGTTTATTCACCATTATTTATGCTAACCATGTAGGTGTAACATCTTATTATGTTGACACTATCACTTGAGAATCTATAGCTGAAGATACTACACTAATAGTTATGGTGATAAGTGTTGAATCCTATGCTAACACTATAAGTGATCGATCGACATATGTCTTTATAATTTCATCTCCATTTGTAGGCTACAAGTTTAGATTTACATCAAGGGATTTTCCCTTGCCTATTTCCACTAAAGGGGTTGGGGTTACTTTGGAATAAATAGGGGAAATGGGAATAGATGTGTCCACTGGGGGTGTAAGAGATGGAAGTGATATTAATGGGGGAGTAGATAAATGGATTCGTAACTTGGGGATTAGATAAATGGATTCGTAACTTGGGGATTAGTGGAAGTGTGGTGGCCAAATTATCAAATAAGTTAATCAAATTGGTTGTGACACTTATGGGTGGTAAGGTAGAGAAGATGAAGTGGGATGAAGATGGAGAAATACATATCCTAATAGTTGGGATGACCAGTGGAATTGAGTTTAAAATGATTGAATCTATGATAATATACTACTGAGTAGTATTAAAAATCAATGAGGATGGAATGGAGGGAATTGTAAATGGAATGGAAGGAATTGTGTAAGGAGAGAGTGAAATTATGGTAAGGTAAAATGTAATGAAACCTAAGTATCCATTGAAGGGGGAACCTAAGTGTCCACTTATTTTCACTAGTTACAATGGACTTATTTTTGAAGGTAAAGTAGTGGGAATGGAGGATGGAGTTACTTGGGGTGAAGGAGGAGTGGAAATAGGATGAGGATGTGTTGGAGCCATAGAGATAATACAAATAGGTGTTGGGTGAACTATAGAGATAAGAGTTGTCACTATGACTGATATAGGGGTTGAAGCTATGGATGCTTCAACTATAGCTATGTCTTAAGATGAAATGATGATCGATTGATTTGATGCTACTCCATCTTTACTTAACTTCACCCTCTTGGCATTATATTTCTTCATCTTCTTATGGGAGATCACTAGCCTCTTGGATTACTCTCCTACTATACCATTGGGATCCCCTACTAATGGAGGAATTCTTTTATCCTTGAGTTTTAATAGATTTTTTGTGTTACTCATTATATCCTTTGTCACTTAGACCACTTTACTTATGATCTAATTAAGTGTTTTTTTGATCACATGTGCATCTCTATATATCAAAGAGAAAGATTTATGAATTGACCACCTTACTACAAGAAAAGGTTGAGTGACTGTTTGTTTGTATTAGTTCTCATCCATCAGGGACTCATCATCCACCAATTCCTCTAAGATTAGTGCCAAATAAAAATATTTAACCTGATCCAAGGTAATTCTAGAGTAGTCCTTCAATTTAACCTCAATTTCATCATCTAAACCCTCCCAATAATCTTTGAAGTATAGACTTTTGAAATATGTATATATTTATAGTGTGTTAATCAGTTTACCATGAACATCAAAGTATGGCCTTGCCTCCAAATACCTTAGGATCATTTATGTGATCTCTACATTAAGACACTTGGCCTCAAATAAAGAGGGGCTTGTTTATCTTCCTATACTGATTAGGAAATGAATTCTCAACTTGTGTTTTCTAGATAGAAGCTTCTGAGTTTCAACAATTTGTCTTAGTAGCTCCATTAATGCCCATTTATCACTCACATATATTGGGAGTGTGTAAGGGCAACTGCTAAATCAACATACCCTGACATAAGAATAGGTGGAGAGCTAAATGAAGTATGAACCCCACCAAGTGGTTTATATAGTAGTTGCATCAAAGAATCTCTTTCTCTCAAGTTTTTATCAAACATTTTCATGATGCAATAGATTAATGCATCATTTATCATCCTAAATTGTTCTCTTTTTTCCTACAAAGTGAGGTTAGGATAATAGTTACACACATTATTTGCTTCATTAGCCACTGTGTTGAGCCCTAAGAAAGTTATCCCTTTAGCCAATATGTATACTAAGTAGGAGGTCATATAAAACTTTCCTATGGTTTTAACCTCCATCAACTACTTGTGGAAGGAGTCACTAATGAGTTGGGCCTATTAGATATATTATTTATTTTCATAAATGACTCAAATGTACATATACATCTACTCTTAGAAACTCTTTACATTTAGAATACTAGTGATCCTATGTAGAGATATTATTATGTCTCTAACCTCATCCTTGAAATCAATTTTTACTAGTGTCTTTTGCAATTTGGTGGAGGTATCCTTAGGGGTCTTAAGCCATTGTTTATTTACCACTATGTACCATCCCAGGTTTTTATCTTGAAAGAATTTTTGGGATGTTTCTAAAGTTATGTCTAGATAGCTCTCAAATTTTGGTATCAAAAATATGGAATCAATGAAATCTAGGTTCATATTTAGAATCCTTTCTATTTTATCATTTTGGACATCTCTCTTATCAACATCTTAGTGTTGTGCTAAAGTTAACACTAGCTCAAAGATGTATACTATCAGGGGAAAACCTACTAGTTATGATAATATGGATTCATATATACTCTATATCCATTTGTTCTTAAACTTTACATTTATCCTAGTCTAGAATTCCCCTAGGTTAATGTGACCTAGGTCTATATCTATAATCTTAGTGGTGTTTGATTTTAGACTAAGAGTTACACTAGGTCCCTTCAACATGAAATTCATATCCTTATTAGATAAGGATTATAGAGAGACTATCAAGAGAAAAATAACTACAAAATTTGGTGGGATTTGTAGGTGCTAGAAGCAGGTAGAATATTTGGTATAGATTGGAGGTACTCTGAGTAGGTAAAAATTCCATGAGAAAGTATTGTTTCAAAATAAGGTTAAAATCTTTGATGTAGATTGGAGGTGCAAAATAGAAGTCAGATCTTTGGTAGAACTAGAAGGTCTTTTGAGCAATAGGAAAGTCTATGGAGTTGTATGTGTTTATCTTCAGGTTGAAATCCCATGGAAATGGGAGGTGTTTGAAATAATGTAAAATCTCATGGAGATAGGGAGTGCACGTGGTAGGTCAAAAATTTTCAGGGATTTAGAAGGATCAAATAAGGAATATTCTTGATTGGTTAATAGAATATTCATTGGTATATTCTTTGGTTTATGAAATTTGGAGAAACCCTAGATGTTAATCAAGAACCCTAAATTTGGTAAAATAGCTAGGTCTTGACTACTTAAAAAATACATAGGAAAATATGACCTCTCAAGAGAAAAACTCACAATGATAACAAGATGAATAAACCCTAAAACTAGTTGATACCTATGAAATTAAAACCCTAAAATAATTGCAATTAAATTTTATGGGAAGGAAAATAACTTAAGCTTTAATTTTTAGGAAATGATAAAAATTTAATGTAAGGAGGATTCCATGGAATACAATGCAGGACTATAATAGGTTGTGGCATGAGGTTCAAGGCATGCCTTGTAGTCATTACTTGTAGGGTTGAGGTCATAACATAAAGTCATTGTTCCATGTCAAAGGTGTGGTTACTATCATAGATCCAAAACTCAATTTATCAATTACAAAATAAATTAACAACCCTTAATTTCCATTTATATAAATTAATTTTTTTCAATTAGTGCATTCATGGCATTAGTTAGTGGGAGTTTGGATTCCTCAAGAAATTTTGCAATTTTAAAAATTGCATGTTGACCTCTAGATTCTACATAAAAGGATAGTTTGACTTCTTTGAAAATGGGAAATTAGAACTCCAAGAGCAATTTACAAATTTTCAAAATTACAAATTACACTTAGGGTTATAGATTTTGCAACTAAAGTGTTTTGAGGGAAGTGGAACTTTCCATGCAATTTGCAAATTTTCAAATTGTAAATTGTAGCATGAGTTCTAGATTTTGTAGGGTGTTTGCTTTCTGGGATATAGAACTCTACTTGAAATTTATCAAATTACAAATGTCTTTTTAGATTTTCTTAGTTAGTTTATTGAGAGATCCATAGGTCTAGCTATAATTTACAATTTTAAAAATTGCAAATTGAATTTAGATCTTCGAATTCCACTAGATAATGTATTATGGGATCTAGATCTCGATAAAGAATTTGTAATTTTGCAAATTGTAAATTGTAGGTAGAGTTCTAAATTCTGTAATACAAAGGAAATGTGTGATTTGAGTCAATTTAATGTATTTTCACTAAAAAATATGGGATATCATGTTTTGATATTTTGGGGGAAAAAACATCAATAAAAGCCATCAAAGAAACACTACTAGACTAAAGACTCATCTATAGACATTATTGCTTCATCTAGTAATTCTGTAATGAGAGATGTTTTGCCATTCACAGGTGATTCTACAAATACATTTGATAAAACCTATCATTTGATTGTTTTTTTGTCGACATACTCTAAATCAAATTCTATAGAAACATAACACACTTATCCATTCTACTTGGTATAACTATTATGGATAGAATATATTTAAGAGGGTTGATCTTAGCAATAATCTTGGATTGACTGTTCAACATATAATGGCATAGATTTCGAGAAGAAAAACAATTGATATATAGAATTTTTATATTTGAGAGTAGTAAATCTCATATGATATCAAGGTTATCCTTAAGTATTACACTTCCCATTCTTTCCCACTATCATCATGTTATGTTAATAATGCCTCCAATGCAAACTAAGTAGCTAAAAGGTATAACAAAAAAGGTTTACCAACAACTTGTGAAATTAGTATTGGTGAGTTGGAAAGATATTGTTTGATATTGTCAAATATCTTTTCACAATTCTCATTCCATGTAAAAGGAGTGTCCTTCAACAAAAATGTGAATTGGTGATAAATGTTTGTAAGTTGAGATATGAATCTTCTAATTGTTTGAGTTTTTCCTTGTAGAATTTTAAGCTATTTGATATTCTTAGGTGGATTCATATCATTGATAGATAAAACTTAAATATATAAACTTTAATGCCACATTGTGAAAAAATCATCCCTAACAACTTTTCCAATGTCACATTAAACACACATTTATTTGGATTTAATTTTATGTTGTACTCTCTCATGCATTGAAAACTTTGGTATCATTAAGGGTGTTCTTCCTTAGATTCAGACTTAGAAAAAATATCATCTACATAGTCTTCCATAACATCATGAAACATGTCATGGAAAATGATAGTCATTTCCAATTAATATATGGCTATAGCATTTTTCAAACCAAAAGGCATCACCTAATAATATAATGTCCCCTATGGAGTTGTAAATATAGTTTTGTGTTGATCTTAGGTAGTAATTGTTTTTTTATTATAGCCTAAAAATCCATCCATCAAAGATAACACTCATGACTTATAGTTGAATCTATAATCATGTCTATATTGAGAAATGGCAAATCATCTTTTGGCCATACTTTGTTGACATTATTTAAATACATGAATACTATATACATAATATTTTCAAAATTTATCAAATACTTATGATTTTTATCTTGTGAGAACTCATCAAGACTCAATCTCTCTGAGTGCATGCCTTAAAGTGTGCACTGAGAAAGGGGTGGGTAGACCATTGGTGCTTTACTAGATTATTGTCCCTTATTTCCACTATTACAAATCTAACTAGCTCCTAAAACCATTACCCTAAGCTATTACTCCTCTTTTACACACTCCTTCAATGTTTTCCTACTTTACATCCAGCTTTTCCTCACCTTAATCCCCTTTTGATAGTCTTCTATACTAGGTTGACTAGGTTAACCCTATACTATTTTGGGAAAAAATCATTTAAGGTTTAGGTCATCTCTTAGCTGACCTAGCCCATAACCTAGTGAATTTTTGTCCATAATTGTACTAGGTCGACTGGGTTGACCCTGTCAGCCAGATTTTTTGGAACGGATTAGGGTTAAATCTACCTATATATACAAGATTATTTCATAAATATTTACACAATGAATAAGAGTAGTTATTTGCTTTCACTTATTTACAATATGTTCTTCTACCATTCTACTTTAGGAGTCTTTGTTTAGGGTTTCTACTTAGATAATCTATTCTTGTGGAGAAGTCTTGGATGATTTTTACTTTATTAGTGATCCTTACAAACCAAAACAACCTCTTGTGAATCCTATTTGGCTAAGGGAGAGATTGAGTCTCGATGGGTTCATCTTTTAAGTAAGTATTCTCTAACTTTCCTCCTCTCTTTAGTAGATAAACGTAGCATAAGTATTGGCTTTGAATAATATTACTCTTTTATTTCCATGTATTAGGGTCTTGCTCATACATAGCTTAATTGAGATTATTCTATGCATGTTTATTTTATTTACTAACCCCTATATTGTGCCACAAGATTTGGTGAGAACTAGATTAGATTTATTTGATTTAATTTTTATTAGTTTATGAGACATATGAAAACATAGGACCTAACTATGGTTATTGCATGATTTTGTTTGATTGGAGGCTTTGGAACCCTCCCTGGAATTGTGTATTATGATAAGAGATCTCCTTATTGGTTATAGTGGATTCTCGTATTGGTCATGTTCTTGCTTATCTAATGTATCCTCAATTAGAAGTGATGGTATGATCTATCTTATCTAAGTTATGATTGATTTATAGACATGATGAGTTTTTGATTACATACATTCTAGTGAACCTAATGTGAATGTAACCCTTATAGGTTTTATCTCATGTTTTTCATTATTTCATTATTTTATTTTTCTATATTTTCAATATTAGGTCAATAGTGTCACTATATTTCTAACTTCTATTCATAGTTTTAACATATAGTCACATTAATATGACTCTTTTATTAGTGTAGGTTTTTCATTAGGTATGTACTACTATGTCAACTCTATCGACATAGTACATTTTATAGACTTCAAAATAGACTACTAGGTTGACCCTATCAACACTACACTTTTTAGGCTTTATAAAACATACTAAGTCGACCTTATCGATGGAGTATACTTTACAAGCTTCAATAGCAAGGTTTTACAAAACTAGGTCAACCAATTTGACTTAGTTGGAAATACTTTCAAGCAACTTAAATAAAAAAATATTACAAATGTTAATCATCTTCTAACCCACCAAGGTTCCTTTCTCTCCCCTATCATTTTAGTTATTTCATTGTAGTTCTATTTTTCATAGTTTGTAATCTATAAAATTTCCCCCATATAGCAAACTAGGTTGACCCTATTAACATAGTTTTGTATTATATATTTAATTTGGAAAACTAGCTCGACATTTTCAATGTAGTTCTTTTTCAAATCCTTGCTTCCATAGTATAGTAGTGACACTATAAAATCTATTTTGTAATCTTTGCATACACTATCATCAAAAATGATAATGCAATATGTTTCAAAGTTGGAATTAACACTTATATACTAGTAATTAGCTCACACTTTCAATTTTGATTGATTTCATGCTTAGAATATATAACATAGTTAAATAGGTGGTTTTTCAATATAGTATTTAATTTCACTATTTTTATCTTTTATGTACAAACTAAAAAATCACATAATATTAAAAATGCATTTAACCAATTGTCTACCCAGGGCCTACCTACTTGGATTTTATCACCAAGGGAGAAGCCAACTTGGTTTTCTATCCAAGTATAAACATGTAGTTGATGGTATATATTGTAAAGTCACTCAACACCCTCATCATTGTGGTTAGTGAAGTGAGGAGGTAGGCCCCAATACCAAACCAATACCATTGCTAACACAAATTTATTTCAGCCTAAATGTCTTAAAACCATCCATTGTTTGATTTCTAGTTCCTTGTTTATAGCCAACATCCTATCACATCTAAAATGATGTTATAATAATTTAACAACAGTTATGTTGATCACTTAGTTAGAATTTACTTTCCAAGTTGATTGATTTCTCTTTGCTAAATTATATGGTGTATTTCAAAAACATCTATTTTCTAGCATTGGTGCAAGGTTTTGTGTCATGTGTCTCAATCAGATCATCCTCATTGACCCAATTAATTATGTGTTTCCTTTCTTTTCTTAATTTAAAAAGTGTTTTAATTTCTTTTCCTATTTTTTTAGATAGTCATTTTTCTCAACACAGTCTCTTACAGACTATTTATTTTCCCTACATGCCATACTAGGTCAACCCTATCAACATAGTACTCTTTTTTGCTTTCTAGGATATAGAACTAGGTTAACCTTGTCAACTATGTATCTTTTTCTATGTGCTTATTTGCCAGGTTACAAAACTAGGTTGATGTAATCGACCTTATATCCCTATTTTCTCATTTTCTTAGACCCTATTTTATGTATTAGGTTAAACTAATCAACTTTATACTTTTTTTATTTTCCCTATTTATCTAACCTAGTTTTCTATTTTTATTCCTTAGCATTTTTTTCATTTATCTCTTAAATCATCATGAATTCCATTATTATAATATTATTGGATAACCTAAATCCATTTAGATACTATCTAGCATGTTCATTTTCCCCTCTCTTTTCTTCCCAAGAGACCATCTCTCTTGGGCACATCTTCCCCTCCTTCATTCGTGACTTGTCACATGGTGAAAATAACACCTTAAGATGAATTTGATGGGTCTTACCCTTTCTATACCTATCAAGACACTTCTCATATTCAAAACTTTCAAACTAATGTGGGAGAAATTTACATAAATTTAACTAATAATCCACTACTAATCCATCTTCTAATAACCCTCCCCCTAATACTAATTTGGGGAGTGCTCTTACCAAAACCAACCAACCTATTCATACACTCAAATTATTACAAAAGTGATACAAAAAATGAAAATAATTTAAACTTATAACACTTCTCAAATGATGCAAATACAACATCAATTGATTAACATGGCTAATCAACCTTTAACTATTCATCCTCAAGCTAATCCCAATTACATTCCTCCACCTCCTAGAGTTGCCTTAGGTAATGTTATTCCCCAACCCATAATGAATAAATAAAATGATTCAAAATATTAAAAATGAGGCTTTATCTGGCTTCATTATCTCCACTTATATTGGTAACATATCTCCAACTATCAAGTATGATAGAACTAAAGACCCTGCCTCATTTCTCAAAGCCTTTGGTAACCTTTACAAAGAGTGGATCCAACTAATAGCTTTGATACAACTAAATTATTATTACAAACATTTAATAGTGATGTATTAGAATGGTACAACCAACTTTCCAAACATTATTTGGAAGATTGAATATTTGGTCAATCTTAATTAGTTAATGAGTTTCAACATAATGATCTTCTTGAAAATTATCTTAGCCACTTCATCAATGCTAAACAATCTCCCACAGAATCAACTCATGACTTTATTAAAATATGGAAATAATTGGCCTATAAATATAACCATAACATGACTAATGATAACTTGTTTAAACTCTTTATAACTGATTTAATTCCTCTTAAATATAAGGTTTGAAAATTTTCTCCCCAAACAGTTAACGAAGCTCTTAACCAAGGTTAATGTCAATATTTTCTCATGAATAAATTTTAACCTAATTGTAAACTTATTAAAAGATATTTTAAAACATATACTAATGATATCACTGGTGATATTCCACAAACCATACTATAAATTACCAAAGTTGACATTCTTTTATCATTTCACACAACACTCTTGGTGAAACAAAATAAACAATTTTTACCACCCTCTAAACCTTTCACCTATTCTAATAATCCTCCTAAGTGGTATGACCCTAATCAAATTTTTTGTTTCATGATGACATTGGTCACTCCCATGAATCTTATATAGGGATCACTAAATATAAAATTTCCTATATGTTTACTGATTCATTTAATCATGAATGCATGATCAAACATTATCCTCAAGAGTACACCACTACTTCTCAAAAATGACAAGCTTCCAAAGCTTCCACCTCAAATAACCAATTTTTTCCATAAATAATAAAAAACTACCAAGGATGTTTTTTCCATTGATGATGACTATGACTAATACTATAAAAATTATCAATATTTTAACACTACTAAGGTCAATTATAATCATAAGCCAACTAACAAAAATCTTGTTACCAAACCTAAAAAGACATTTATAATAACAACTTCTCAAATATATTAACACCACTAATCTAGTTTTGGAAGACCCTACAAAACCATCTCCTCCTTCCAAACCTCCAACTACTTGTGTTCCTTCAAAATATACCTTACCTCCTAAACATCATGATGACTCTTCTTCTAAATCTCATTGGAAATTTCTTGAATAACTTAACTCTATGCCTTGGAAAATTTTACTTATGGATTTGGTTCATACTTCCCCTATCATCACAAGTTCCTCATGCATTAACTATAAGAAATTAAAGATCCATCCTCTATAGATGAAGAACCACGTTCTATTGAACCTCACCCTACTAATCCACATATGATTGAAACTATGTTTCCTTCCTCTAAGACTTCAATTCAATTTCTTGAAGAGGACATGATCGATGATGAAAATCCTTTTCATGTTGATGATCCAACACTTTTTATTAAAATAGACATGAATATTACCCTTATCCATAAAGTTCTAGTTGACAAAGGATATGGTATTAATGTGACATCTTTATGGCTTATCCAATAACTTAGTTATAATAAGGATCATCTCAAGCAAACCTATCTTACCTTCATGGTTTTTATAAGACTAATCAAAAGCCACGTGGTTGTATTTGGATTCCTTTAACCATCAGACCTAAGACTATTCAAACTAAACTTATGGTCCTTGATTTACCCTTATCTTATAATATAATCCTTGGTCATCCTGGGACTCATAGAATGAGGGCTATTGCTTCTTCTAGTATCCATTTCATTAAATTCTTACATAATGGCAAACAATATAAGCATGAGACTGATCCCAACCCTTGGATTATTTAACTTCATAATCCCAAATCTCAATATCATATTCCTACCATTCTTAAGATCAATAGTGATCCTTTACCTGAGTTCGTCAATATCAATCCTAATTTATAATCCACTCTTATCCATTTAGATGATGATGAACCTAATTATTTACAACATAATTGAAATTTTACTAAGCTAACTCCCTACATTTTGGAGTAGCTTCCTCCTTCCTTATTACCCAGGGACTATATTATTCCTCTTATTAATGAGAACACTGATTTTCCTCTGTGCAATTCTTAGGATCCTTCTTTAACTGAAGATGCTTAACTTGAAATGACTTTGGAGTGCTAAATTGTTTCAAGATCCTATCATCATGTCTCCATGTACATTTAGAAATATTGTGATTTCACCTTATAAAATTCCCTCTAATCATCAAGCATGTAAAATGTCTCCAACATATGATGATAATTACATAATGGCCCAAGCTCAATCTCGAGACTTGGATGTCCAACATTATCAAAATTACTTAGCTCAAATTTATTGTTTTAATTAGGATGTTCATACCATTTCTATAGATCATAAATTATATCCCAAAGTTTATGTAACTTCTACAAATTATCCACTTCTTGACACTCCTTGGGTGGTGGCAAAAATTATACCTTCTAAAATTTTATCAATTCTTGCATCTTATTTACCACCTATCAATCCCATTACTACATCTAATCCTTCCCTCATCAAAAAAAATGACACCACACCAATCCCTTATAATCTATCTACTTATCCTACTCTTTAGATTACACTTAATGCCAAGGCAACTGATGTTCATCAGATACATTCTCTGTATGATCACCAAATTAATCAAATTCTAGATCTCAAAATAAATGTTGAATATTCTATTCCTTTTCCCACATGGCCTAGTGATGAAGCCATTGTTTACATAATTCATGCCTGAGAACCTCAACTTCCTTTACAACATCATAAACTTGGGAATTTTGAAAATAAAACCCTTTATTTTAAAAACATTATTACTATCATTGATCCCAAAACTATTCCAATTTCTTCTTTACCTAATGCACCATACCATTTCCAAGAGGGAAATGTTATGCTTATCAAAGAAACCACTCACATTGAATATGGTACTCCATCTTATATTCCACCAATTATAGTTTATTATGAACTCTCACCTATCCATTATGATAATTTCTGCTTATTCTTTAATAAATATCATGAGATCTTTTCTTGGTCATACAAAGACATGCTCGATATTGACCCTAGAATTATGGTACATAACTTCATTACTTATCCTCATGCCAAGCTTTTATGTCAAAATAAACATAAATTTCCACCTAAGGTTTCCACCTTATGTCATAAGGATATCATCAAATTACATAATTCTATGTTTATCAAACCAATGGACTATTCTGAATGGGTTTATATCATAGTTCCCATTCAAAAAAAAGGTCACTATGGTCATTCACATCAATATTGATTTCCTAAATATTAATCTCACTTGTCCCAAGAATAAATTCCCCTTACCTTTAATATATGCCATCATTTATTCCACAACTAGTTATGAAATGCTATCTCCTATAGATCTCTTCTTGGATTATAATCAAATTCACATTTCCCCTAAGGATCAACATAAGAAAATTTTCACCAAGGAATAAGGCATATATTCCTATGAAATTATTTAATTTGGACTTAAAAATATTGGATCCACTTATTAATGAGTAATGACTCACATCTTTCATGATATTATCCAAAAAATTATTGAAACCTATGTGGATGACCTCATTGATAAATCCAAAAGTCACAAGAATCATCTATCTAATCTTGCCATCATCTTTAACTATCTTCCTAAATACCGAATTGGACTAAATCCTTACAAATGTGTCTTCGATGTCACATCTAAAAAATTATTATGATTCCTCATCTCTATTCATGGTATCAATGTTGAATCAGCTAAGATTAGTGTTATCATCAACATACCCATTCCTCATTACATTCTGAGCATTCATACTTAGGAAAACTTGGGGTGATTAGATGATTCATCCCCAAAATGGATTATCACATATATTCCATCAATTATATTCTTAAAAAATGTAATGCCTTAGAATGGATGGACCTTTGTCAAAAATCCTTTGATAACAAGAAAAATCATTGCTTCACTTGCCTATGCTTTATCCTCCTTATAATGATCAACCTTTGATCCTATATACTTCTTCCACAGCCATATTAGATGGGGAAATTATTGCCCCACAAGATGATACTAGAATAGAGTATGATGTCTACTATATTAGCTAAGGCCTCATTGATTATGAAAAACATTAAACAAAATTTGTAGATGATTACCTTGCCATTTATTTTTCCACAAAAAATCTGTGAGATTACATGCTCTAACAAACCATTTATATCATCATTAATTCCAACACCCTTTATAATTTCTTCTCTAAAGACTTTATTCTTGGATATAGAATTAGAAAATGGATGGTCCTCCTTATGGAATTTTATCTCTGCGTTGTAACTCAAAAAGATATCAATCACCTTCAAGATAGTCTCCCTAATGATAATATTCTCTATATTTAGGGTCTCAATCATGATATTTCACTTAAATATTGCTTTCATAACTTCACTATTGATCTTGAAGCAAGTAATCTTGATGAATCTACTCTTCCCCTTGATACTACTAAACCAAAATTAGTTATCTAAGAACTTCTTGAAATTTATGTCAATTTGCATGAGGATACTTGGATCCTTTACTTTGATGGTGATAAATGACTTCAAATAGCTAGGGTAGGTTTCATTATTAATATTTTACTTGGTAAAATCATTCCTTTAGATTTTTACTTAATCTTTGATGTCACAAACAATATGGATGAATAAAAAGCTCTAATCTTAGGCATGAGAGCTTCTCTCAATATAAACATCCAATATCTTCATGATTTAGGTGATTTTAGGATTATTTTTCACCATGTAAATGGTGATCACCAAAGAAAAAGTGAGAATATAATCACTTATCATCAAATTACAACCACTCTAGCTAAATACTTCATTTCTTTCACTATTGAGCCTATATCTCAAGATCAAAATTCCATTATTGATTCCCTTGCCTCTTCAGCATCTGTCTTTCATCCCCATCAAGTTCTTTCTAATACCACTTTTATTATACAAATAAATAAATCTATGTCTTCTAATTAACCACCATATTAGCTTATCTACCATATCAATGTTGTTACCATTTGACAAAGCCCATGATATAAATAAATTATTCAATTCTTAGAACACCAAAATTTTCCTTCTAGCTTAGATTCTCTTGAAAAGGCACATATTTGCAAACAAGATTTTAAGTATGTATTATGATACAAAATCCTTTATTATCATAATAGTGAAGGTACATTACTCCATTGTGTTATGAAAGATGAGGTCCATCCTCTTCTTAAGCAAGCACATGGGGGAATTTATAGTGGTCACTGTAGAAAATATGCTACATCCCGTAAATGACTATAAATGGGTTACCTTTGGCCCACTCTTGAAAAATATGAAATCAAATTCTCTAGAAAGTTTACCCATTTCTTAATTTATGATGATCTAATTTATTTACCTCTAACTATGATTCAAACTATATAATCTCCCTTACCATTATCCATGTGGGGAATAGATCTCATCAACAAATTACCTCATTCTCAAGATGGGCATGTTTTTATCATCACAACTACCAAATATTTTACCAAATAGGATGAGTCCATGCCCCTTATTAATGTCACTAGAAACATTATCACCAAATTCACTCTTAACTAAATCGTTTACCACTTTAGTGTTCCCCATACTATCATTTTTGATGATGGTGGTAACTTTAAAAAGAAGGATGTCAAACACATTTATGCCAAATTTAAAATTAGTCGCACATTTTCCACACCCTATCATCCACAATGTAATGGACAAGATAAGGCTACAAATAAAATTATCCAAAAGATAATTTGTGAAACCTACACGAATTGGCACCTTCATCTTTATCCTACTCTTTGGACCTATTAGACTAACATACATAATAACACTAGGGAAACACCATTTTCTCTAGTCTATGGTTATAAATCAGTCCCTCCATTAGATTTTTAGCTTCCCTCTCTTCTTATATCTCTTTATTTCATCATAACTGATGAATAATTACATGAATATTGCCTTCATTCCCTCAATTTCATTGATAAACACCATATTTTTGCTTTGTAACATAATCACCAATACAAGGCTCGTATTACCAAACAACATAATAATCATGTTAAAATTCACACATTTAATGTTGGTGATCTTGTCCTTAAGTTAGACTACACTCATGATAAAGTAGGTAAATATGCCCAAAAATGGTGGGGCCCCAATTTAGTCTAAGACATTCTTGGCCCAAGTACTTATCACCTTCAAACCAATGAAGGCCATGGTTTAAAAGATCCCACCAATACAAAATTACTAAAGAATTAATTTACCTAAACCTTCACTTTTTTCATGATTTCTATATGTTATCTATCTAACACTCTTATTTAGGATAATTACATGAGTCTCATCATCTACATCAATTCTTCTTTTTTTATTTAAACCTTTTGTCCTTCCTTTTTGGTCTTCTAGTTTCCCCTTTTCTCTCATGAGTTTGATTGTAAAAAATTGGATAGTAACTGGTATTACTAATGATGTACCATAGTATTCTTTATTTTCATACTCTTTTTACACATTTTTTTACATCCCTTAGATTTCTCTTTTTTTAGTTACATTGTAAGACCATGGATAGGACTTGACCTTCCTCATAAAATACAATATTTTTATTATCTCATTTATTTTATTTTATGAGTTTTAGTGTAAGACAATGGATAGGACTTGGACTTCCTCATAAAATTATGATATTGTCATTCCTTTTCTAGAATGTGTTTTGTATCCTTGTTCTCAGCTTTCGCTTTTACTTCTTTTGATAGATGGAATTTTAAAAACAATCTATGTTATCATGTTTCCCTCCATTTACCTCATTATTATTATAAATAATCACACTTTACTACCATTTTATCCTCCTTTTTGCCTTTTATCACATTTTTTATGATTTGAAGTAATTCAAATTATTCCATGTGTCATTGATATTGATTTCCTTTCCTTTCACTTCATATTGGATAAAATAAGGTAGAAGTCAAGATATCACTTTTATTTCACCTAGATTTATGAGACTCTTAGACCCCATGCTCTCTAAATTTCTCTCTCGTAGAAACCAAATAGTCCTAGGTATTCAAATGAAAGTCATCTTTAGCACCCATGTTTGGTTTTCTAAATCCGTATGGAAGAGGAATAGAAAGATCCATAAAGAAAGTTAAAAGAAAAATATTTTTAAAAATGTAATGATATATAAAAGGCAACATAAAAATCTTAATAGTCAAAATTACACCAAAAGATGTGATTACAAGCACATCTCCTATCTCTATTCAAATCTCAAACTCCATAGTTGGACTCACATAGAGCCGAGGTAGATTGGGGTGTGGTAGGACAATAGAATAGAATAGGATAGTTCAACAAAATCTATTATGCTACCAAATTTTTCATGTAAGTACACAATATTCATAGTTGATTGACAACTCTATAAGGTGTCCTGAGGAATAGGTAACATGTTGTGGGAAGGTAGGTCTATTTTAATTTTCATGCATATAGCCTCAATGGGATGATTTATATAGTTCATTTGTTGACCTAGGAATTGTGTGGCTAAGAGAAGTTCTTCAAAGTCATTAAGGTAAAAATTACTTTTATTTTGATAAACCTAATTTGAGTTCTTGACTTTGATAAATATTTCCTCTACCTTGGTTTTTCCTTCATTCTTCCCTCCACCCATTTCATTCCCCCTTTTATAGGCAAATTATGATTCTAAATCTATTTTCCCTCTTATCTACCTCCTTCTTATTCACATCTTAAGAACATATAGCAGTAATTTATTTTAGTTTTATCTATCCTTAGAGTAAAACAACATGTTTGAACAACTCTGGATTACTTTATTTACACCATAAATTTACATTGTTAGACATTTTTTGATTTATTTTTACCATTTTTCAATGTTATACCACACTTTTTATAGATACCTAAGTCCATTTTATTTCCATGTACTTTTTCTATTATTGAGTGACATTGGCTTCTTATTTCTCACTCATCAATGTTGTTTTCCCTTGCATGCACCTTTTTTCATTGATGATTGAGTAAGGATTGTTACTTATCACTCATGAATGTTGTTTTACCATTTTTTTCCCCAACTTTGTTTAAAGTAAGGATTGTTACTACTTTTACATAGATGTTTGATTACCATCTCTTTTACATGTATCCTTGGTTTGACTTGATGAGTTTGCCTTTCTTACTTAATGTTTACTTGTTTGAGTTTTTTAGTCTCTAGTAGCCTTAGATTTTTAGTTACCTGATATACTCTAAATTTTGACTTGGTAATTTGGTCTAACATAGCACCTATCACCCCAAATTTCCAAATTTATAAGTACATCCCATCCACATAGCACCAGTTATCACAAATTTCCTACATTTTTTTTTCACTTTAGTTTTGTATCATTTAGTTTGTTGAAAATAGCCTCTATGTCCTCTATATTCGAAACTATAAACATATTATAAAATCATCTAGTGATAAAGGTAAGTCAAAGTATGAATCACATTTACTTTTTAGTTATTTCCCTTTGAGTCATTTAATTTCAATTATTTTTTATTTAAAATACTACAACTTTTTTTAGCCTCAACGTTGTGTGTTACTATGTTCTTTCTTGAAGCACCATCCCCTATTGCACCTGAATGACATGTGATGAGCTTAAAATGGGGCATATGTATACACATAATATTTTCAACTTTTATAAAGTATTAAAGCTTTCTATTTTGTAAGAACCCATTGTGACTTAATCTCTCTAAGTGCATACCTTAAAGGGTGCATCGAGAAAGGGGTGGGTAGAATATTAGTGCTTCATAGGATTACTGTCATTTATTTCCACTTATTACCAATCCACTTATCTACTAAAACCATTCCCCTAAGCTATTACTTGTGTTTTTTCACACTCCATTATTTTCCTACTTTCCATCCCTCTTTTCCTCACCTTAATTTCATTTTGATAGTCTTCTATACTAGTTCAAATGGGTTGACCATATACTATTTTGGGTAAAATTTATTTAGGGTCTAGGTTGGCTCTTGATCGACCTAGCCCATGACCTAGTGAATTTTTATCCATAAATGTACTACGTCAACTAGGTTGACCCTATCAGCCAAAATTTTTAGAAGGGCTTAAGTTTAAATTTGATTATATATATAATCATTTTGTCATTATTTACATAATGAACAAGAGTAATTATTCACTTGTACTTCTTTATAATCTGCTCTTCCACCATTCTATTAGAGGAGTCTTTTTTTAAGGTTTCTACTTAGAGAATATAATCTTGTCGATAAGTCTTAGATTATTTGGCCTTTATTAGTGATCCTTACGAACCAAAATAACCTCTTGCAAAACCACTTTGGCTAAGGGAGAGATTGAGTCTTGATGAGTTCATATTTTAGGTAAGTATTCTCTACATTTTCTCTTCTCTTTAATAGATAGAATTTTCATAACTATTGGTTTCAAATAATACTATTCTTATATTTCCATGTATTAGGATATTATTCATACATATATTAATTGAGATTATCTTATGCATTATTTTTTTGCTTACTAACCCCCATATTGTGCCATAAGGTTTGGTGAATACTAGATCAGATTTCTTTTCTTTACTTGTTATTAGTTTAGTGAGATATATGAAAGCATAGGACCTAACTAGGGTTATTACTGATTTTACTTGATTTAAGGCTTTAGAACCCTCCCTAGCATTGTGTATTGTGGTAAGAGATCCCCTTATTAGGTCTATAGGATTCCCATATTCATTATGTTCTTAATTATCTAATGTATCCCAAATCGTAAGTGTGTGGTATGATCTATCTTCTCTAAGTTAGGATTTATTTATGGACACAATGCATTTCTAATTGCATACACATACTCTAATCCTTTCCGGTTTATTTTATACTAGTATATTGTTTGATATCCATTCTGAATAATCAATAAGATGTATGAAACCAATAACCAACTACATATTTAGTTCCTCTTTTACTAGTAGTTTAATTTTAAGATGCATCTTATAAAGTTATTGTTTCATTGGTTTTGAATTTGGGTACACAACAAGGTGATGAACTACTAATTATAGATCTAGTCTTGGCATATTTTCATAAGTCTAAGTGAACACATTGGATAATTCATGAAGAAAAAGTGTAAATATGTCCATTTATTCTTGAGAGAGTGATATGTAAAGTTTCACAATTTTAGGATCTTCCTCAGTGAAAATGTTCTTAGGAATAGTTTCTTTGACAAGTAGAGTTAATTCATCTTTGTAACTTAGGGGTGGTGTAGGAAGATGGAAATCTTACTCAAACTATGTTTGTTTGGATGTTGAATATGAACTAATATTGTGATGTAATTTTTATTCCCAAAAGTATGTTGAATCTTCTAACTAAATTATAAATCCTTTCTTGTGGTCACCTATTGGAATTTGATCTCTTGTTCTAAAGAATTCAAATATAGCTTCATCATTCTAAAAATGATCAAGTTAAGGTGTTGCTTATTGGTCCTATTATATGAGGCATGTATATAAAAGATCAAGTGTAAGGATAGAATTTTTATGAAATAGGTTGGTGAGGGAAATGTATTCAAAGTGTCTAATTATGAAACCTATCTTGTTTTTTTAAGAATCATCATCTAATTCACTAGAAGAGTCACTTTGGGAGAGTGTAAGATGCATGTTGAATGGGTCAAATCATATACCATGTTTTACCTCATTTATTTTATTATGATAGGTTCTATGGATCCTTATTCATAGAGGCCAAGAAAATTACCCTTATCATTCATTATATTACACATGATAGATTTGGCAATGGGATATTTGTTGTTGGAGAAACAAGTAACTAGTTCATCAGAATAAAGCCAAGAAGGATTTAAATCTTTGATATGTTTATCTAGAAGGAAAGCTCCCTATATAATTTTTGACTTGCTAGGTTTCTTAACCATTCAATTCTCCTTTATATGTTGGGGCCTACCATAGTCATTTAAATTAGCTTCTATTATACTTATGTGAAAATCCTCAATTATATAATAATTCATCCCTCTATCAATGATATTAAAGAGTGAAGAAGTGGATGAGGATGATCAGGTAGTAGGCAGTGGATTAAAATCTTGATCAATATAAGGGTGATTGGAAACATATTATGCATATGGTTGACTTAAATGTTTCTCATATAGTCTATTTGAAGCTTTCTTAGATGGTTGATTAGATGATTCATTGGTTGAAGATTTTTTAATAGATATGAAGGTAGTTGGTTTATTAATAAAACCACCAAGGGAAGGTGTTTGAAATAATATTTCTAGATGGACAAAATTTTCAAGAAAAGGATAATACTAAAAATGAGTAGAATTATCATCTATAATGAGTAAATAGTTTAGTTTTTGATATTTACCTTCCAATATATTACAATATTGGAAGGGATGAGGATCACCTTGTATAGTAAATTCCATTCCTGCCTGGAAAATTTAAAATATTGGTGATGAGTGGATGGGATGGCATTCATAGAATGAATCCATGGGCATAAAAGATGTATATTGTATGGTTCATGAAGATCAAGAACATGAATAAGAGTCTCCTTAATAACAGACCCCACCATCAAAGGAAGATATATTGTTTTGATAGATTTCCACTAATTATTATTGTATTCCTTTATGGTAATGTCATATGTTTAAAATGATATTATTGGATATTATAGATGTTTTATAATACTTAATGTACATATATTTAGTGCTAAACCATTGTCTATAAAAATCTTTTTCACTTTGTGCCTAAAAATAGTAACCTCTATGTACAATGGAGGATTATGGTATGATCCTAAAGGAGAGACATCCAAATGATCAAATGTTACTTATTTATTTATTTCTAGAGAACCTATTAATTCTTGGAAATTTTTATGATTTATGTCTTGAGAAACATTCAAATATTATAAAACTTTAGACAAAATATATTTATATACAGGGGATGTCTTGAGAAGGTCTAAAATTTAAATATTTATTGGCATTTTCTCAAGATGGTCAATAATGTTGTGCTTGCATTCAACATTATAGGATGATGCACTTGGGAGGGTAATCTTTTCTCACCTTTTGTAAGTAATAAAATTGACATGGCTATGCATAATATCAATTCTATTGATTATAGAAAAAAATGGATGACTTTCCTTATTAACGTTACTAGATTCTAGTTGTTCTTATTTTTTCTTTCCTTTTCCTTGCTCATGATTAGGGAATGGATCTCGGTATATCCCAATTTTTTTGTTCTTATATGGATGATATGGATTTGTTTTATTTCTTTGTTGAATTTATCAATGAGGTCTTGAACATAGTCCTTTAATCTGATAGTATTCACAATACCCATTTTCTTTACACTAGTTGGGTTTGGTGACATTTTCATCAAAGCGTTTAGTGTTTGGCCATGTGATCATGTTAACATGAGAAATTTTTTGGAAACAATTCTTATAAGTTTCACCTAATTGAGTGAAATTATGTTTAGGTCTTCCTTGTTTAGGTTGTCCAATAAGAATTGTGATATTATTGATTGGTTGATTGTAGGTTTATGTTTAAGGTTGAGGGTTTTAAATATTTTTTGGCATTGGTTACACAATCTCCAAAAATATTTTTGTTTTTGGCAAATAACTTTGTTTTTTTTCATTTTAGAGGAATTATTATTATCTGGTTTAAATATTTTTATTTCACCTTTATTAATCAATGTCCTTTCTACTTGAGTTACCTTTTCAATAATTTTTTCAAAAGACCTTGGGAAAAAGAGTAACAAATGGTGTCCCAAGTCAAAATTTAAGTTCTTCATTGATATGTACACAAGCTCTATTTTAGGAAATGATCATGTGATATGACTTTCCATTAATTTCCATCTTTAGAGGAAGGAAGCAAAAGTTTTTCCATTGTGTTGTTTGGTGTTGTGTAAATATAAGGTGGTCATGTATTTTTTGATATTATAAGAGAAGTGGTGATCAAAATTTTTAGATAATTCCTCAAAGGTGAAAATAGATCCTTTCAAAAGTAATGAAAACCATTCAAGGTATTGGACCTTGAGACTTTATAGGGAAAAAATGTATTCATTACTATAAAAAACATTTTCACGTGCATGATATAAGCTGGTTAGATGTTCTTTAGGATTTCCTTACTTTTATATGTGTCAAATTTTGAGAGTTAAAAGTAATTTGGAAAAGGTGTAGTCATTTTACTTAAATTGTATGGGTATGAACAAATTTCCTCAGACTTGAATTTGTTTTGCCAAGAATAAGTGCCATATTGTAAGCCTTGAACTCTATCATTTATGTTTTGAAATTAGTGTATGAGATATTGGGATAGTTGGTTCATTGGACTTAATGGATTAGGTAGTTGACCCATGAAGTGGTTTGTGTTTTGTGGAATGTGTTGATTAAAATTGTTTGGGGGTTGATTGTTAAAATTAACATTTTGAGGGTTTGAAAATAGATTGAAGTTGGAGTTATAACCAAGGTTTGGCTTTTCATTGGAACCAAAATTTATTTGGCTTGGGTTTGGATTGGGACCAAATCTTGTTTAATTTAAATTTGAGTTCAAACCAAGGTTGAGGTTGTGTAAAGTTTATGTTTGGGATTTTTTTATTTGTGTTTGGGTTGGAATTTGAATTATTAGGTGTATTAATGTTGAAGTTCATTGAATTGGGATTGGTATTGTAACCAAAAATTATTTGATGAAACAAAATTGGATTGGATTGTGGTGGATTTATCTTGATTTTTGAATTAAATGGATTGGAACATTGGTTTAAATTAGAGTTAGCTTGGTTTGGATTTTGGTTTGGGTTGTTTTGGTTTTGGTTAAAATTAAAATTAGGATATGTTTGGATTATTAAATTTAAAGTTAGGATTGACATTGTAATTGTTCAAACTAGGTGCTTTTTTGGTTTTTGTTTAAACTTATGTTACTATTTGGAGTAGAATTAAATGAAATATTTGGATTAGAGTTAAGCTAATTTAGATTTGGATTAGAATTTGGATTGAAACATGGAATGGAACTTGGATTAGATGGAAATGATCTAAGAGTGTTAGAAGAAAATTGATTTTTATATACCACTATTTAAATTCAAGTTGTTGAGTGTGCATGAATCAATACTCAAACTAGGATTGGATGGTTGATTAGCTAAGCTAGAATGGGTGTTTGAAATTTTATTTTGATTTTGATTGGAAATAATTGATGAGCCTTGAAGGATCTAATTGGGTTGATTTTTTATTTTTAATGAATATTCAAACTCAAATTAATTTGATTATAACATTTTGAATTTAGGTGTCCACTCAAATTTATCATAAATAAATGTTGATTACTTAAACTTGAATTAGATGTGAGACCCATGTTCAAGTTTGGGTTGACTTGTTTTATGATTGGTAAAATTGAATTAATATTGAAGTTTTGATTAGCTGGGTGAATTATTGGTGAGTTTGAAGGTATATTCAAAATTAGATTATTTGGATAAAATCATGAAGCTAAATTTGTAATCACATTCACATTAGGGTTACCAAAAGGATTGATTGATTGTTGAGATTTAAAATTCACAATTCATTGAGATCCTTGAGTTGCATGGATTTTTATGGAAAATACATGGCTTTTTTGAGATGAATCCTCACATAAAATATCTTTCACTTTGTCTTGAGAGACTTGGGAATGAGGTTATGAGGATGTGATAAGGGAGTTTCTACTCTCTAAATAACGTTGTGAGTTAGGATGATTAGGATTTAAGGATGAAGGTTATTTTATTGAAATTAAATATTGTAAACTATGTACATCAATGTTGAATGGTAATTTTTCTCCAAATCCCAAAGCTTGAAGCAATAATTCATTCTTGTTAGACATGATATACTCAAGAAAGGAGGGTGAAGGTTGGACAACTTTGAGGAAACCCTCATCTTGGTAAGCCCCTCTTTCATATTCTTCTTGTTTAGTTATATAATGTTTTTCTACATAATACTCTTGACCAAGAAATTTAAAGGGATTAATGTGAAAAGGGTCATCCTTTGTATTAGTATTATATAACATGGCCATTTAACTAGTGATAGCTGACATATGTAAAATGAAAAATAAAAAATGTCTTAAAGAAATGGAAGTTTTTAAACTAATAAAACTAACCAAAATGTGACTCAAATATTTGAGTTATTGAACTAATTATTTTGAGTTTTTTGAGAGAAAGTCATGATTTTAGGATATTGCTTAAACTCAAGAGAATCTATTTATAAACAAGAATTTTTTAGCACATGGTAAACATAAGGAAACAAAAAAGAAAATCTATTCTAAATAGTCAAGCAATTACAAATAAAAGGAAAAAATTTAGGATAATGTCCATGAACAAATTTTGAGCCTTCTAGTGTCACTGACTCATTCATACTCTTAATTACAACCTAATATTTCAAGGCATTAACCATGGAGGATCTTGCGGATCTTGCCATTCCCATGGCCCATGGAGTTTAGTTTCAAGGGTGTGTGAAAGGTAAGTTATCAATGCTAACCACTAATTAATACACCAAAGTTTAATGGCAAAAGAGGACTCCTTAGGATTAAGGTTTAAACAAGATTATCTAAGGGGAAAAAACTATGAAAGAAATAGATAAAGTATATGCACACTATTGGGTATTGTTACAAAGTTCCCAAAAAATATATAAGGGCCTTAATGTGTTGATAATAATTGATATGATATGCTTAGGTATTTTTTTAAACCCTGGTTATTAGATCATGAAATCCCCTCACATCATAGTGTGCTTAAAATGTACAACCACTTAGGCAATTAAAACAACTAGATCTTGATCTATATACCCCAATGGTAAAAAGAGTTTGGACCAGTTTGTAGTGGTGAAATCCATAGTCAATAAACCTCTTAGAAAAATAATATAAAAAATGAGTGTTCATTTTTGTTTTTTAAGTATCATTACCAGTGTGATGCTAAGGAAAGAGGATACATGAACACCACTTGGGTAACACAAAAAATTATGGAATTGTTTCTGATTCCCAAGTATCATCACCAATGTGATGCCAAGGGAAGAGTACACAATTTCAAAAATTACAAATAGAATTATGAAAGAAAAAAAATAACTTCAAATGAAATGTTATTTAATTACTAAAAAAATTGAAAAATGAAATTAAAAACATTAGTAAACTAAATAAAATTGGTTTTTGTTTAGATTTTTTGCATATTATCTTTGATAAGCATTCTAAAAAATGGTTATAATTTTTTTTTTTAGGCTTCATACAATGAAAAATTTAATGGATAAAATAAAAACCATAAAAACAACACAAAAAACACTTCTCTATGACAAATTCATAGTTACATAGAATGATAAAAAATCAAAATTGTAAAAAATTAAACACAAGAAAAAAATAGAATACAAAAAATATAAAATAAATAAATTCATGCATACTTGTTGTGTGGGTTTTATGCACACCATAGCTATAATGAGGTAGCCTCTAATATTTTAATATATCAATGGAGGTAAACTCCACTCCAGGGAAAAAAAAATAGGTGTGTTTTTTGTTACAACCTATTGATGGAATAACGGGTAGGACATACAGGTTATCGACAAGGTTTTTGGATAGAGGTGTGGTCCCTAAATTATTTTAAAACTCTATGTGAATTGGATGGGTTGATGGCTTCTAATATAGAGTGGTAAAATCTTAAAAGAAACTCAAAAATGAAGGAATGGTAAGGTAAAAAATAAAGCTTTCATGGTTTTCAAGAATCACTCCCTAAACTATTCTCTATAAGGATAAATGCTCTCAAAACCTATGCTTGTTGATAGTAGTGATTGCACACACATAGTCAAACATGGCTAAGAAGTAAAAGCAGATAAAAATGTAGGAAATTCATAAGACTTAGATAAAGGTTTCTCATATTAGAGTAATTGTTTCACATCCTTAATTAGGAGATTATGGCTCAGGCTAGAAAAGTATCTGAGGTAGCTTTTACACATAGAAAATTACATCCAAGAAAGCACTCATGCACAATCCAAATTATGAATCAATTTGAACTTAAATATATTAACCAATGTGTTTGCCAATCCTTCAAAGATGTTACACATCTATATATTAATATATCAATAAAAATAATCAATAATCCATTTGTAGCTTTTGTACACTAAAGATTATTGAAACATACAACCAAAGAAAGTAAAAACTAGTTACACAAAATTTTGAAAGAAAATACACAAACACATTTGCTGATGATCAAAACTAATGCTACTCTTGTAGTAGGATCACAATTGTATATATATATATATATATATATATATATATATATATATATATATACACTTGGGAAAGGGATCACCTCATCCTCCAAGTTCATGTAAGGTCATTATATGTTATATTCAGAACAAGAATTCTAACTATGGTCTAAAATTGTATAAGAGTCTATTTTTAGTTATTAATTTAAATTAGCCTTTTTAAATCTATGAAACATGTGCATGTGTATAAAAAATATAATTTTAAAAAATTTATAGCTTAAATTATATGTAAACTATAGATAGATACACCATTTACCAAAACTACACATGGCTACTTTTATAGGCTATGAGAACAAGCTATTTATATTTCATATTAGTTGCCTTCAAATGGATATTTGACATATGAATTAAGTACCAATATCACTTTACCAAATTTTTAGATTCATTGGCACTACTATTTAATCATGACTAATCTAAACTATGTATTTCATTCTCACCCATGACTTCTACAAAATCTAGATCTTCACTTTTATATTTGCTATTCAGATTAAGACGTGTATTAATAATCCTTATCTTAATTATGATTCTGAATGTTTGTAAATAAATATAACCTAGTCCAATAATCTTATTATTTTATCCTTAATCCCCTACTATATATTGAAATATGACACATGTCAACACCTAATTAAGTTTGAGATCTTTGAAAAGTCCACCTAGGAATTCCACCATTGATCCTTTGCATGATGGAATGTGAACTTGCTACTTGTTAGATATTTACTTGTTATACGACCTTTGAAAACTCCATTTTGATATTACACCATTGATCCTTATGTACTGAGCTCCCTAATTATTCAGGTGGGTCTTTAGATCTATGTACTAAGATTTTATGATGTTAACACTTGTCACTATTATAGATCTTTGACATTTCAAATCACTCTCATGCCATTTGATCAAATGTGTCTGAATGGATGCACATAATATGATCTTGATTTGAATCCAAATGAATAATTTGCAAGGTTAAATTTTACATTCATTCAAGAGTCAAATGATATCCTCACGATCGTCAATGATGTCAACATGACTATCAAATTTAATCTCATAAGTTTTATCTTTGAAAAAGTTAAATTTAACATTCATGCAACTATCAAATGATGTATTCATGACTATAAAATTTAATCTTGTGAATTGGACATGTGTCATTTCTTTAGGACTCCTTGTTCATGAAAACATAAGCACAAAATGGCTTAGCATTATACTTTGAGAAATAAGTATAAAGGACCATGCATGAATATTTTATCTTAAGGTATTAGTATCAATAAAATATTATTTGGGTCTAGGCTAAAATATTGAATTAAGCTCATAACATAATGGAATGCTCTCTAAACAAAGGTGCCACTTGGTAGTCTGGTATTCATTTCAAGGTAGGTATTGCAAGGGGAATTATTTTAGATAAAATGTCCACATTAATCTCTTGAATACTCAATTTTATTAGAAAAAATGTATGAAGGAACACTTGAAGTGATGGTCACAAAATGGTCAAAGGACAAGATGTTTTGGACAAAAATTTCAAAGGAAGGGGTCAATGGGTGAAATCTTTCAGATAAAATATATAAAAGAATTGGATGAAGGATAAAGTCTCTAGAAAAAAGTCTCAAAAGGCTAGTGTGAAGGGAAAAAGATCCAGGGACAAAAGTATTGAAGGTGAAGTGGTCACTTCAAAAATCCCAAAGGGTTTTTTTTTTAAATGTCCAAAAAGTTAGTTCAAAAATTTTTAAGGGCATGTGTGGTTTGAGGGAATTATTTCAAGAATTTTTCATCAAACAAAATGTTAGGACCTAGACGCACAATTGATTACCATGTACAAGCAACTAAATGCAGAATTTAACTAGAAGTAACAAGTAACTAGAATTCAGAAATAACACAAAATATGAGAGACAATACCCAATTGTAATAATACTCTTCCAAAAATAAATTACAATGAAGAGATGCTACACTATTCCACACCTTACAGGCTTCCCACACCAAGTGTACAATAATTCACCTTCAAGAGTTCACTCTCTCAATTATGGTCCCAACAATCAACTCAAACACATAGTTGTTATTCACCTCCAACCAGTCAGTATCACTACTACCAGTACACAAATACTCTACGTACTCCACAACTGAGTACACACCATACTCCAAGTACACAATGTACTCCAAGTAGATCTCACCTAATCTTGATACCTATTGTGTTGATGACCTCCTTGATCTTGCAGACTTGCAAATCAACCTAGTTCTACACACTTGCAAACCTAGATCTCACATACACACACACCTACAGATCAACCGACCTTACTTACACATGTAGATCTCTCTACACCCTAAAAAACCCTTGTCCTTGCCTCACCAAGTCCTTATGATTCTCCAAACCAATACCCTGATGGATCTTCTACCAGATCTTGCTATCCGACAGATCTACCTAATCATACACACTCAACACCCCTATGGAACTAGAAGGAACACACCTTGCTCTCTTCACTCTGAATGAGCTAACCTTGCTCTCTCAACTAGCACACTTTACAATACAGCCCATGAGTCTATTATATAGATCCCATGCAAACAATAATTAGACAGATATCTAATTACAATAATTAGATCCATAGCTCAAGACTAAAATTAGCCTTTAACATGCAAATAACTGGTTCATCAAACTAATTGTTCATCAACAAGCAGTTCTAGAACCGCACAGGTGACCGACGTCGGTCCCTATCTAGCTGGAGATGAACAACATCGACCGATACCTGAGTGATGTCAGCTGCTCTGCTCACTATATATGACCAACGTCAGTTGATCAGACTGATGTTGGTTGTTCTGCAACTCAACAACCTCCTCCATGTTTGCATCAATGAAGCTTTTAGCTCCACAACCTAACAATCTCCCACTTGGAGATAAACAACTACACTGTACCTATACATGTACACCGTCTAATTTGTTTCCTAGCTTGTACCCTCTTCAAGCTCAATCTTGAAAACCAACCACCACACAACTTATGGTGTAACACCTGTCATCCAAGTAACCTACCATATCCAAAGTGCCTAACCTTACATAGCATGAATGCCTACTACTAGTCCTTCTCAAATACCTGAGAACCCACTGAACTACTTTCCAGTGCTTCCTTCCTGGATTGACCACAAACCTACTGATAACTCCCACTATAGGGGCAATATCAAGGAGTACACATGTACTCAACCTCATCATGTGATTGGGGACCCTGTTCTGTGAACTATCCATCTATAGGTGCACTTTCCATTCTGCATCCTGCACTACCTTCACATAATCATCTTGAGACAACATCAACCTATGATCTTCCCTGTCTCTAGGAATACTCATGCCAAAGAATTTCGCTGCTCCCAAATTCTTCATTACATACCACTAAACTAACTTTACCCTTAGCTCAGAAAATCCCTATATGTATGCACCTGCAATAAGCACATCATCCACATACAGTAACAAGATAATGTCGTGACCATCATCCAACCTAGTAAAGTAAACATAATGGTTACAATTACACTGACTAAAGCCATGCTTTGTCATACACCTGTCAAACTTGTACCACTATCTTGTAGCTTCCTTAAGACCATATAACTTCACCTTCCATCTCACGTATCCATTCACTCTATTCTTTAACCAAGGAATCCATTCATCTTTCAGTGCTTTCATACTGACTGGTAACCCTACCAAATCTCCAGTTTGGTTCGGCATCCTAGGAATCAAATTCCTCATTCATTCCATGCTCCCACTATTTCCTAGATCCTTCCTACTCTATAGTGAGCAAAAAGTATAAAGAAGAGGAATAATGAATTTGAGGCTTACTTACCCTTTTAGTCCCCCATATGGGCATTCGAGACTCCTTGACAGCTTGTTGTCTACCCAAAATCCATTCCAGTGACTGAGCTCAGTCACCACATAGTCTACATCCAACTGACGTTGATTCCATGCGACTGTCCTAACTACTGACATTAGTTTCCTAACTTAAATTAGTGTCTACCTATCACCGATGTTAGTTCCCTGACTGACATCAGTCTTACCCTACCCAACACCACTGGCTCTAGTCTACACATGACCGACATCAGCACCTATCTGTTCGATGCCAGTTCTTCCTAACTGACACTGGTACCTATGTTCTCCTGTCCAAACTGCCCTACTCAGAGTTACTCAGCCTTCTCCACTGATCTCCATCCATCATCTCTTCCATGAACACCAAGGCTTTCTAGTTCTTAAGTTTGTCAAAGACATCTGTCTTTTGCTTAAGAACATTCATCTCCTTGCTCTTGTGACCAAGCCTACAAAGCCACGTCTTCGCAACAAAATAAGAATCAGTAATATAAGTAGATAGATAAATGATACCTACTTTATTACCACCTAATAATTCAAGTGCATCCATTGTGAGAGTTTCTATGCATCTCTCATCACCCAACTTTCCTGAAGAAATTAGACACATATTCAAGATTGGGACCTGCATCACCTCCTTCAACACCCATGTGTTGGCCATCTGCAATTTCAGCCACACTTCCCCTTTACCAAAACTTTGACAAGGCACACCAACCCATAAATAAATCTTTCCAAAGTCTCCATGGACCTTAACATGGAAAAATACTCTATTTGGGGCTGCATGGAAAGAGGCAACAGAATCTATAAAACAAGATTCCACTTTATCCAAGGAACATCTCAGAGCATCTTGTGCAACAACACCTGCAACATCTACTTCTTCAGTTCCTTCATGCTGATCTTTTACCAACCAATAATTTTTCTTTACCTACTCTTTCTTTCCATAACACCGTAATTGACCATTCCTACTTTTCAATTCCTCCATTCTCAGCTTACTTTCTTCTACCATTGCTATACTCCCACTCAGTCAAAAACCCTTGAGAGTGACCTGTAATCAAACACAAACCTACTCCCTCCAACCTTAGCTCTGATACCACTTGTTAGGACTCGGAAGCACAATTGATTACCATGTACAAGCAACTAAATGCAAAATTTAACCAAAAGTAACAAGTAACTAGAATTCAAAAATAACGTAGAATATGAGAGACAATACCCAATTGTATTAATACTCTTCTAGAAAGAAATTACAATGAAGAGATGCCACACTCTTCCACACCTTACAGGTTTCCCACACCAAGTGTACAGTAATTCACCTTCAAGAGTTCACTCTCTCAATTACGGTCCCAACAATCAACTCAAACATAGAGTTGTTATTCACCTCCAACCAGTCAGTATCACTACTGCCAGTACCACCAGTCAGTATCACTATTGCTAGTACACAAGTACTCCATGTATTCCATGACTGAGTACACACCATACTCCAAGTACATAACATACTCTAAGTAGATCTCACCTGATCTTGATACCTATTATGTTGCTAACCTCCCTGATCTTGCACACCTACAAATCAACCTAGTTTTATACAACTGCAAACCTAGATCACACACACACACACACACACCTACAGATCAACCAACCTTACTAACACATGTAGATCTCTCTACACCCTAAAGAACCCTTGTCCTTGCCTCACCAGGTCCTTATGATTCTCCAAACTAGTACCCTAGTGGATCTTCTACCAGATCTTACTATCCCATAGATCTACTTGATCATACACACTCGGCACCCTTGTGGAACTAGGAGGAACACACCTTGCTCTCTTCACTTTGAAGGAGCTAACCTTGCTCTCTCGACTACCACACATTACAATACAACCCATGAGTCCATTATATAGATCCAATGCAAACAATAATTAGACATCCAATTACAATAATTAGATCCACAGCTCAAGACTAAAATTAGCCTTTAACATGCAAACAATTGGTTTGTCAAACTAACTGTTCATCAACAAGCAGTTCTAGAACCACACAAGGGACTGACATCGGTCCCTATCTGGCTGTAGATGACTGATGTTAGCTGATACCTGACCGATGTCAGCTGCTTTGCTCACTGTATATGACCAACATCGGTTGATCAGACTGACATCGATTGCTCTACAACTCAGCAACCTCTCAAGAACCTCCTCCATGTTTGCATCAATAAAGCTTTTAGCTCCACAACCTAACACAAAATGTATGAGACACAAAGTCTTAAGGAAATGTCTTGGGTCAAAAGTATCAAAGGGTAGACTCGTAGGGAAAAAATGGTCAAGACAAAAGTCCCTAAGAATATGTTCAAAAAGCGCCAAAGGGTCTACTTCATGGTGAAAATTCCCAAAGGGTTTAATTCATAGTGTAAATTTTAATGGGGAAGGTTCCTTAAGAAAGTGTTGAAGGGTAACTACAAAATTCTAGAAGGGTAGTTTCAAAAACTCCAAAGGGTATGTTTAAAAAGTCAAAGGAATATGTGTCCTTGAAAAAACTTTTGAAGGGTAAGTTGGAGGCAAAGGATCACCTCAAAAGTCTTGAAGGAATTTCATCAAGGGAATTGTCTTAGATAAAATATCTATAATAATTCTCTCAGAGACCCCATTATTTAAGACAAAATGTTTGAAGGAATCCTATTTGCTTAGGGTAAGTGTCTCAGATAAAATGTCTATAGGAAAGGTTAAAAAAGCTAATGTTGCAGGACAAAATTCCTTAAGGATAGGTGTAGAGTGGCCAAAGGGAAATTTCAAGAGGTCCAAAGGAATTCTATCAGCCAAAATGGCCATAAAAAAATTCCAAATGACACACTACATAAAATTCAAATGATAGGTTGGCAAGGTAAAAAGGGAACTTAAAAGTATCAAAGGGTAATTTAAAAATGTTGAAGGGTACTTTATATCTAGAAACAAGCTAAAGGGTCTACTTTGTATGGCATTTTTACATTAAAAATTTCCTAAAGGATCTAATTCATGAAGGTGGAAGGGAAGTTTTTAGAAAGGCTAAAGGGAAATTTACACAAATCTTGAAGGGTAGGTTCAAAGGAGACAAATGGCAATTCCACCAATAAAAGTGTATTGGTAAGACTGTCCAGAATAATAAGTTTGATTTGGGGAAATTATTTTGATAGATATTGTGGGGAAAATAATGTGAATAGAAAATTTGATTGGAAAAAATGTCTAAAATAATAAACCCAAAGACCAATTCATGTGAAATAAAATTTATGAAAAGAAAATCCCAAAAACATAAATCCTGACAAAGACTCTCAAATAAGGTTAGTCCATGAAAACATAAGTCTACAATAATTAGATCAAATTAACAAACATGATAGAATAAAATATTTAGTCTATGAAACTATAATATCAATGCCATCTTGCCAAAGTATAAGAGGCCAATAATCAATGCTCTCCTATATTTTGCATAAACATATATAAGAGGGTGCTCAAAATCAAGACAATATTCTAAAAAAATGGGTCCCCATTTCTTATGGAAAGAATGGGGGTGTTGGGTATTAAAAAACAACTTACAAGGGGAATAACCATGAGTGTTCAAGAACCCAAAACTCTAGTTTGAAATCCTAAATCAATCATGAAGTGTACCACATAAGAATACTTAAATCAAAAACATAAAAAGACCCCTAATTTAATTCACATAACATACTTGCATTCTAGTTTATTGGATCTATGTGTGTCAAATGTGTATTTTATATAAACCTTATTGTGATAATTTTTTCAAAGTATTTGATGGGGTTATAGGTTTCATTCAAATATCTATAAAAGCTCAAGCATTGATCTACTACTAGCCAGGCATCCATAATCCTAGAAGGTATTTCTTGGGCTCTTTCTCTTCTCATTCCATTGTTTTCTTATTTTCATTTGATCATGATGTATAATACATTGACCTTATTTAATCATTTGATCCTTTTGATTTTCTATATATTTTCTTTTGCTCTTTTGAATCCACTAGTTCTTTTTTCATTCATTTTTTTATTTTGTTCTTAAATGGAAAAGAGAAGAGATAAAACCCCATTGAGTTTGTATAATAATAAAATAAATCATTGCTAGAATGTCCCTACCAGCCATACATATACCCATAATTATCAATTCTAATATGTATGTTAATCTGATAAGTGCATTTGATCTAATAAAATAAGAAAACTTTATAAAGTTTTATGAAGTAATATGAGATCAACTTCTAGATGCTTGATAAAAGTATTCAATTGTGTCACAATTCAGAATAATCCATGAATACCTACCTTCATCCTAAAGACTCAAAAACACAAAAATACACCTAATTTTAAAACTAGTCCCAAAGTGTCAAGATTTTAATTTTCCCCTTTTCCATAAGTCATAAGCTCAGTTGGTTTGGATTTTAACTAGGTTATAGTGAGATCAAACACAATTCCAATCATCAGAGAAATAAAATAATGACTAATCTAAGAAATCAAGGAACTAAACTAAGAAAGATGAAAATCTAATCTAGAAAACATGAAATCTAATTTATGAAAGCAAAATCCTGAAAGAAGGAAAGATTAATCTAATGAAAAAAAATTATATAAAAAAAGCCTAACCTATTCCTACTCTAAATAAAACCCAAACAAGATGGGGGATGGATTTGGAAACTCTATTTGGTATGCTTCTCACTGTTTGGTAATAACAAGGTTTTCCCATTAAAGTTTTGAGATAGGCAAGGACATCCTTCTATTCATTTAGTATAATTTTGAGTCTTTCCCTCATATTTTAGAATAAAAAATTGAGGTTAATCATTGGGACATCCTAGACACAATAAAAAAATAACTCTTCCCTATGATACATATGTTCTAAAAGCTCACCATTATACTCATGTATTCAGGATAACCTAATTCAGACAAATAATCCTTGAAAGTACCTATTGAAATGGATATTAGAGCTGACCTATATTATTGAAAGTCATCATCATTTATGAACTCATTATGTTAAAGGTCCTCAAAGATGGAATCAAAATCGTAAATATAATCATGAACAACATATTCCTTGAAAACTTCATCTAAACTCTCACTTTGAGTGTGACCTTTGATATTTGAATGAATTAGCTCTTGAATTTATAAATCATGAATAATTTTTTTGTTTACCTAGGGATCACTATTTTTGATTTTAGGAGTGAGAGATTCATTAACTAATAATCTCAGAGGGATCATCTCATCTAATGCATGTTATTTATCCTTTTGCTATTATTCTTTTGAATAATTATGCTCTGGATAATATGAAACTTCATTAGCATCATATGTGTAATCAAAGGTATTTACTTAAATGTTCAGTAATGTTGATGCTAACACACATGGAGGTTTTTCGTTAGTCACATAATTAACCATAGTGGCCTACACATTAGAGTTAGGCACCAAAGTAAATTCAGCATCTATCAAATCAAGGTATGATCATCTATGTGAATTAATCCCATTAAAATGGGGATTATAAATAGAATCAAAATTATTTAAGGAATCCAAAATAAATTTATCATTTACTCCATGATAAATATACATACATGTATCAAAGGAATCCAACATAAATTTATCATTTACCTTGTGATAAATATACATACCTGCCCTAGGCATGGCATAGTCTACAATCTTAATATTGGAGCCTACATGATTAGAGGATAATAATTCAAAAATATAATAATAAAATTATTATTTTTATATAGATTATAATGCATAATGATATTCACAAGAGTCATCAACACCATCTTTAGAGCTAATATCTTCTTTTATAAGGCAAAGTAATTGATCCTCTACCTAGGCATATTCTTTCTCATAGAGATACTATAAAGGTTTAAAATGTTCTTCTATTAACCCTTTCCTTTCCTCACTACCATAATTTATTTTTTAAATTATCTCATCAAATACAAGGATGAAATCAGCCTGATCTAGTTCTCCTAGCTTTATGGATTCCTCTTCTAACTATTGGTATCTCAAATTATCTGTAACATTATAATTTATTTATTAATGGCCATGATATGTTCTTTTTCCTATTTTATGATCCAATCATCCTCTCCATTTGGAATCTCTTCTTCCTTATGTACAATTCTTACATTAAAACAAAACCTTTCCACTATGTTTTGGTTTAGGCATAGTAACAAGCTTTCTCTTTGGATGGCTTCTATATAATTCATATCCAACATACCTACTATAGATAACCTCATTTAAGATTTTAAATTATTTTTCAAATCATGAACATCAATATTTAGACCAAATCATATCAAAAATAATTCCTTGAGATCATTCCAGCTAGTAATATAGCTAGGTGCCAACTCTGCAAGCCAATCATGCATTTCTTCTCCAAACATGAAAGGAAACAATCTGTAGATTACATCTAAAATTTTTACATCTATAACATGCATATCATATGTCTAATTAGAAATATTCACTTTATTATCTCTTTGGTGATAATAATATAACTTAGGAAGGTATTTGAATGGGTCATTAGGAAAATCATGTTGAATAACTAGGATATTTATGGGTCCTTTGTCAAGCGAATCCATTCTCAAAACTTTCTAGTATAATCAGAGGTGTTGACCCTCCTTATACTACAAATTAACTATTGGTGCTTTTTTTATACACACCAAAAATATAATGAGGTAGACTCTAACATTTTAGGATCTCAATGGAGGTAAAATCTACTCCAAAGAATGAGTTATAGGTATGCAGTTTGTTACAAATTATTGATGGAATAACGGATAGGACATGCAGGTTGTTGAAAATATTTTTGGATAGAGGTGTGTTTCCTTAAGGATTTTTAATCTTTATGTGAATTAGATGGGTGGTTGGCTTCTAATCTATAGTGGGTAGGTCTCAAAACAAAATCAAAAAAGTAGGGAAGGGTAAGGTACAAAATAAGCTTCCATGGTTTATAGAAATCACTCCCCTAGTTAATTTCTAAAAGGAAAAAAATGATCTAAGCACCTATACCTATTGATAATAATGATTAAACATAGATAGTAAGACATGGATATGAAATATAAATAGATAAAGATGTAGGAAATTAGTTGTTGACCATGTTTTTGGATAGAGGTGTGGTTCTTAAAGGATTGTGAAACTCTATATGAATTAGATGGGTGGTTGGCTTCTAATCTAGATTTGGTAGGTCTCAAAACAAACTCAAAAAAGGAGGGAAGGGTAAGGCAAAAGATAAAGCTTTAATGGTTTTCAAGAATCACTCCCATGGCTGGTTTCTAAAGGACAAATGCTCTTAGAATGTATGCATGTTGATAATAGTGATTGCACATACATAGTAAGACATGTATAGGAAATATAAAGAGATAAAGATGTAATAAATTCAAAATCCTCAAATAAATTTTCCTCCTTCTAGATAATTCGTTACACACCCTTGATCAGGAGATTATGGCTTGGGCTAGTGAAGTATTTGAGATATTTGTTACACACACAAAAAAATACATCCAAGAAAGCACTCTTGCACAATTAGAATTATGAATTAATTTGAACTTAACTATCTTAACCAATATATTTAAAAATCCTTAAATAGTTGTTACACATCTATAGATTAATATATCAATCAAAATAATGAAGAATCCATTCATATATTTTTCACACTAAAGAGTATTGAAACATACAACCAAAGAAGGTAACTACAAATTATATATAAATTAGAAAAAAAATACATAAACACATTTATTGATGATAAAAATTGATGTTGATCCTATATTTATAAATTTTCTAACAAAAATCAAAGTTGGATTATAATTGTTTATATAGACTTGGGGAAGGGGTCACCTCATCCTCCAAGTTCATGCAAGGTTGTTACATGTGATAGTCAAAAAATGAGTTCTAATTGTGGTCTAAAACTATATAAGAGTATATTTTTAGTTATCCATTTAAAATATCCTTTGACAAAGCTATGCAACATGTGCATGTGTATAAAGACAAAGGCAATTTTTTATAATTATAGGTCAAACTATATGAAAACTATGAATAGATACACCATTTACCAAAACTATACATGCCTCCTTTTATAGGTTTTGATAACAACCTATTAATATTTTAGATTAGTCGCCTTTAAATTTGACTTTTACATACGTATAAAGTACCAATGTTTTAGAACTAGTGGCACTACTATTTAGCTATGACTAATCTAAACTATGCATTACATGCTCACCCATGCATTTTATATAATCTGAATCTCCACTTCTATATTTTTTATTAAGATTAAGGCATGTGTGTTTATACTCCTTTTCTTAATTGTGAGTCTCAATGTTTGTTGATAAATATAGCATAGTCTAAGGATCTAACTATTTTATCCTTAATAACCTACTAGATTTTGAAATATGACATGTATCAATACCTAATTGAGTTTCAGATCCTTAAAAATAAGCCTATGACTTACATCATCAATCCTTTGCATGATGGAATGTAATCATGCTACTTCGCATCTCTTCCATAGTTTAAGGACCTTTAAAAAGTCCATCTTGATCTTACACCATCAATCGTTATGTACTGGGCTCCCTACTTCTTCTCACGGGTCATTAAATATGTGGAATGGGATTTCATGATGGTGACACTTATGACTGTCATAGAGCTTTAACATTTGAAGTTGCTCTCATATCATTAAATCAAATAGGACCGAGTGGATGTGCATTGTGGGACCTTGATTTGAATCCAAATAGGTACTTTTCAAGCTTAAATTTTACATTCATGTGATCATCAAATGATGTTATCATGATCATCAATGATGTCCATGCAACTGTCAAATTTAATATCATAATTTTGACCTTTTCTAAATTTAAATTTGACATTTTCATGACTTTCAAATGATGTCTACATGACTGTCAAATTTAATCTCATAAATTAGACATGTGTCATTTCCTCGAGACTCTTTGTTCCTATAAACATAAGCACAAAATGGCTTAGTATAATACTTTGGGAAATAATTATAAAGTACCCTACATGAATATTTTAGCCTAAGGTCTTAGTATTAATAAAATATGATCTAGGCCTTGGATAAAATATTGAATTAAGCTCAAAACATAATGGAATTCTCTTTAAGAAACGGTGCCTCTTGGTAGTCTAGTATTTGTTTTAGGGCAATTATTATGGGGGGAATTATTTTAGGACTTTTATGGGGGAATTGTTTTGGACAAAATGTTCAAAATAATTCCCTCAAAGACTCATTCTCTCATAAAAAATGTTTGAAGGAAATATTGAAGGTATGGTTACAAAAGGTCCAAAAGGTAAGATGTTTTAGACAAATTATCTGAAGGAAGGGGTAGAAGGGTGGAATCTTTCATACAAAATGTTTGAAATAATTAGATGAAGGGCAAATCCCCAAAATAAAAGTCCTAAAAGGCTAGTGTGCAAGATAAAATGGCCTGGGACAAAAGTCCTAAAGTAATTGGTTGAAGGGAAATTTTACCATGTCAAAAGTCTCAAAGAGTAAGTGGTCACTTTAAAAGGCTCAAAGGGTCTTTTTCAAAATATCTAAAGGGTTGGCTTAGAAAGTCTGAAGGAAATGTGTCATTTGATGGAATTAGTTTAAGACTTTTACATTAGAAAAAATGTTTGAGACAAAGTTATAAGGAAATGTCCTAGGGTAAAATTCCTAAAGGGCAAGCTCATAGGGAAAAAATGCTAGGGACAAAATTCCTAAAGGGCATGTTCAAAAAGGGCTGAAGGGTCTACTTCATGGTGAAAATGCCCAACAGGTCTACTTTATAGGGTATATTTTGATGGGAAAGGGCCCTTAAAAAATTCTCAAAGGGTAAACATAAAATTCCTAAAGGGTAATTTAAAAAAGGTTAAAGGGTATGTTTATAAATTTGAAGGAATATGTGTCCTTGACAAAACTTCCAAAGGGTAAGTCTAAGGCAAAATGTCATCTCAAAAGTCTTGAAGGAATTCTATTAGGGGAATTTTTTTGGATAAAATGTCTACAAAAATTCTCCTAAAGACTCAATTCTCTTAGACAAAATGTCCAAAGGAATCCTATTGGCTTAGAGAAAGTTTCTTGGACAAAATATTTAAAGGAAAGGTTCAAAAAGGAAAAGGTGTGGGAGAAAATTCCTAAAGGATAGGTACAGAGGGGCCAAAGGGAAATTGAAAGAGGTTTAAAAGAATTATATCAAGAAAATGGCCATAACAAAAATTGAATAACACATTACACAAAACCCAAAGGATAGGTTGTCAAGGCAAAAAGGGAACATCAAAAAGTATTGAAAGGTAAGTTTAGAATTATAAAGGGTACTTTCTATCTAGCAACAATCTAAAGGGTCTACTTCATAGGATATTTTTCCACAACAGAAGTTTTAAAAGATCTACTTTGTAAAGGTTAAAGGTCAATATAAAAAATGTCAAAGGGAAAGTTACATAAATCCTAAAGGGTAGGTTCAAAGGGGACAAAGGGAAATTCTATTGGGAAAAGTGTATCAACAATATTGTTCACAAGAATAAGTCTAACTCAAGGAAATTGTTTCAATAGAATTATTGTAGGTAAAATGTTGGAAAGATCAAATTATATTGGATAAAATGTCTAACATAAATAAAATAAAGACAAATTCATGTGGAATAAAAGTTTCAAAGATAAAATCTTGAAAACATAAATCCTAGCAAAGACTCTTGAAGGAGGTAAGTCTATGAAAACATAAGTCCACAACAATTAGTTCAAAATAACAAAATTGATTAAAAAAAGATTTATTCTATGAAAACATAATATCAATACCATATTACTAAAGTATAAGAGGCCAATAATCAATATTATCTCAGATTTTGCATAAACATATACAAGAAGGTGCTCAAAATCAAGATAATATTCTTTAAAAAGTGGGTCCCCATTTCTTATGAAAAGAAGGGGGTGTCCTCAAAATCAAGATAATATTCTTTAATGATAATTTTGAAGTTAAAAAATGATTTCACTAGTCAAATTGATGATTTCATATACTTAAAAAATGTTTTATTTGATAGAAAATTCAATTTTTCTAAATAATGATAAATTCACTGCTCATAATGATAATTTCACAATTGTAGAACAATTTTATTATTAGACATACAAAGACAAAAATAGAAAACATAGAGGGACATGTTAATTGTTAAAGGATGATTTTTCTACTAAGATCAATGATTTCATAGCTAATTAAGATGAATTCATAGTTTGAAATAATTATTTCACTAAAAAGTATATCGATTTCACTATTTTCTTGTAATAGAGAGTTAGGAAAAACTAAAAACATAGATAGAAGAAGAATGTGAAAAGATAGATGATGGTGTAAATAAAATTAGGAAAATAACACCAAAATGGGATAGAAAACTATTTTGTTATTATGAGATAAAATTTTAAAACTAATATTTCTAAATCCATAGTTACAAAATGAGCATACACAACTAAGCAAAAAATGTCAAATAGTGACCTATAACTTAAACCAACACTCACAAAGCCAATATTAAATTCATAAGCAAATAAAAATAGAAAAAATAAAATAAAAAATGCTTTATAAATGTAAGTATGATAAATGTAGGATGAAAAAGATTAGGGAAATCCCCACTAACTGTGCCAAAATGTATGAACTAAATCTAGAAATGGTAAGAAACAAATTGATAGTGGAATCTTAATCTAAACTAAATTTAACCTTAGCTAGAGAAACAAAGAAAGAAAATAGTAAGCATAAACTTATACCTTAAATATAAAAGTTTTCTCTATTGTGATGTAAACTTGATTTTCTCTTCAATAATGTGGTTTCTCACTTTTCTAATGCAAAGGAGAATGAATAGCATTTTGGTGTAAAAAATGTTTTTGGATGCTTTGATTCACTTTTAAATTGAACAACACTTCATTAGAATAAGTTAGGATGATGAAAATTACTATTTTCATCATTATTTATTGTTTTTTAAAGGAATATTTAATGGTGGAGGATTATTTGGATATTTTAAATGATCCAAATAATCTACGATGGTTAATGAGTCCTCACCCATGAGGATGATGAACATTTAAAATGTTTGAGAGATGTATGGGAATGGTTGATTGAGTCACTAGGAATGAGTCAAAAAATTTGACAACTCAGGGATGACTCAAAGGAGGTTGAGGAGAATGTGGATTTGGTTGGGATGAGTCAACATGTGAGGGAGAAACATGTGGAAGATGTTGGGTGAGGTGTAAAATATAGATTTAATATTTAAATAAAGATTGTAAAGTGTACACAATTGATTAATTTGATTTATTCAATTATTTTAATTTAGAGAGAGATGTCATGAATTATATTAAGAAGAATTATTAATAAGTTTTAGGTGCATTTTGACACTAAATGCAATTTAGGTGTCTACACATATCAAAGTTGGCTAACAAATGCCATCCATTTATACACTTACTAAAGAAGGGCATTAATATATCCTATAATTAAGAGTGATATAAATCATTTGATCATATTAAGTGATATCTTTCCAATCCACCTATTTGAATGCCATCCATGCTGAACAAGCCATTATTAGTTTACCTATCAGTGATTGAAAATGCCCTAGGGGAACTTTTGGCATAACACAATGAATAGGTTAAAGAGAATGTTATGTATTATAAAATTTTAATATTTGTCACATATGATTACAATTATATCTCAATTTAAAAATCCTATTTATCAATGATTTTTTCAACCCCAAATTTACGTCATTACATGCTAAACAACAAGACCATTTTTATTGCCAAAGTAGATTTGCTCAAGAATCTACTTTCCAAAAAAACTTCACAGGGTCATATGGCAAAGTAGATCATGGTTTTGAGTGAGTTTTAAATTTAATACACCAACTGGAAGGCCATTAATGGATAGGTACTCATATATCAACTTGTAGAAGCTCTTCTTCATAATACTCAACCCCGTATATTTGGATTTCTAGATGAGGAAATCATTATTATAGCAAAAGTAAAAGTACCTCCTAATGAAAAATAATGGATTATCTACTTTGATGGTTCATTCATAACTCATGGATTAGGTGCTAGAATATTTTTTGTTACGTCATAAGGAAATATCATTCCTAATTCCTTTCGCATTGGTTTTCCCTATACCAATAACATGGTCGAGTATGAAGCACTCATTGCAAGGTTTCATCAAATAGTATAGTGAAACATCTAACATTTATTGGTTCATGGTGATTCACAAATAATAATAAACCATGTTAAAAACTAGTATTTGATGAAGGATAAGAAGTTAGTACCATATACAGAAATGGTCAATACTCTCAAGAAAATAATTTGCAACATCTAATTTGAAATAATACCTTGACCCAAGAATATAATAGATGATGCCATAGGTATTATTGGCTCCATGATTTAGATCAAAGATATAGAAATAGATTATTAATTTCCTATAGAACATCTCTTAGTGATGACACATGAATAATCAATTGTTGAGATGGTTTAAAACATTGTTGATTCCATGTCTCCCTAGTATTCCAACATATATGCCCATCTTCATGACCAAACTATGCCTCCTAACATATTATTTAAGAAATAAAAAGCATTCAACCATAAATCCTCTTGTTATACCCTACTTTGACCAATGTTGTATCATAAAATCTATGATGAAATTCTACTTCATTATTTAACTTCAGTAAAATCTGAACTAGTGTTGAGTGAAGCTCATGAAGGAGTGTGTGGATACCACACTAGTGGGGAAATATTAGAAAAAAAGTCACTACATACTAGTTATTAATGGCCAAATATGGAAATAGAGGTAGATGCATATGTGAAGATGTGTGTAAAGTGTCATAAGCATGCTAATCTGATTCATTCTCTAAGACACTCAAACCATTGAAAAAACCATGGCCATTCTAAACATGGGTAATTGAACTTTTAAGGAAGATAAATTTGACATATTCAAATGGCCATAAACATGTCCTAAGTGATATTTAACACTTCACTAAGTGGGTGGAATCCGTTACCCTTACTAACATAATTTCTAATTAGATATCCAATTTCATATTCAACCACCTCATTTACCATTATGGTATCCCCTCTGACATTATATTTGATAATGGTAGATAATTTAAAAATAAATATGTGAAAGCACTTTGTACCCAATACCATATCAAATAACATTTCTCTATTGTCTATTACCCAAAAGGAAACAACTAAACTAAGGCTTCTAATAAAACCATTATCAATATTCTAAATAGTATTGTCAATGATGTTAGTCATAATCGACACTTACATATATTTAATGCAATTTGTGGATACCATACCACATTACATACTCCAATAGGAGCTACCCCCTATTCACTTGATTACAACACTGAGGCCATTCTTCCTATCAAGGTTAAGTTACATACTCTCTAAATTTCACTACAACACATCAATGATGATGAAGAATATGGAGTAGCTCACTCACAAGATCTAGACTTTATTTATGGAAAAAACGTGGCTTCCTTGAATAACCTTTAAGCATATCACAAGAGATTAAGAGATCAATATAATAGGTGTGTTAAACATTATGAATTCAAGCTCAGTGACCTCTTAAAACAAAATCAAAAGAATCTTAATGTTGAGATAAATAAAAAAGGAAAGTTCAAACCAAATTGGTTAGGGCCTTATGTAGTTATTTATAACTATGGTCTTGGAGCGTACATGCTCACCACATCATAAGGAGATGAACATGATGAACCAATGAACAAAATGCACTTCAAAATTTTTTAGGCTTAAGGGAATCAAATTATTATCTACCAGGATCATTTAAGTTATGCCAAATTATACCCATTCTTTGTACTATAGCTTATACCATTATATCATGCCATTAACCCTTTGATATCTAGTTCCTTTTTACCTAACCCTACCTATCATGTTTTTCCTTCATTATGATTCATTTGTGGTTTAACCAGATTTACTGGTCGATGATGTATTTATTTCTAATAGTTATTTAAAAATTAAACATTTAAATGGTGGTTTATGAAAGTAGTATGATATTGGTCTAAACAATTACATCATTCATTTATTGTTATGTTATATACTCATGCTACTAATTATAACTACCTATGGGAAAACTAGTTCCATTAACCCTTTTCTATTATTTCCTAAATATAATGGACTTTGGAAAAATTAGGAACAACCCATTTACTATGCATTAATGTATCACATTTCCATCACTATTTCCATTTACCTTGACATTTTACTATACTTGAACTTCATGGTACTTAGTCAAACATATTTTATGTAGGTAGAACTACAATGACTTGAGATCCTACATGATTATGTAAGTAGTGATCAATTTATATTGAGGTCATCTCAGTCACCCCTTTGCCATGATCTCTCCATTTTAAGAGTAACCTAAGCCATGATATCATTGTCTTATGAGTTGTACTAATCTATATCTCATAATTCTAAATCAATTTGAGATTCGAATAAAATACCTAAATAATCATAAAACCCTAGGACAATACTAAAACACACAAACTCATGAAAATTGGCTTATAATTTCCACACAAGATATAAATCCCTCAATTTTTTTTAAATTTCCACATGAGATATAAATCCCTCAAATATTTTTGGGATGGACTCCCTTTACCTATTTAACTTTGTTTCTAGACCACCTTGGTATTTTTCCTCCCATTTCTCAGAGAACTACATCAGCCTGAGGTCTACATGGACTATATAGGGAGCACATGGATACATGGGGTATTTTGGGTTAGCTTAGCCACCTTCCTTTTTTTTTTACCACTTCTTTGCCTTAAAGATTCTTGGAATCCTAACTATTTCACAAGTAATCACTTATCCTTTATTTTATCCATCATTATTGGCCTTATCCTCTTGCCATTTTATGAGTTGATGTTGTGAGCATTATGTGTTCAAAATTTAATGCACAAATGACCACTTTGATTTTCTTACATTGTCATTATTTAGTGAACAATGTCTATTTGAACTCACTCACCATTTTGTGAGAATCCATTACCTATGCTCTCATCATTTTGTGAGCTCATTCTCATTTCAAACCATATATGTAGGAACACTACAAATTACCAATTCAGTTCATGACTGGATACTTGTCTCTTATCTTTTAGTGTGGTTTTAACCTAAAACCATGCTCTCATGCTTGAATGATTTGTTTGTTTTGATGATTTCATGATTGTGAATGTCACCCCCATCTTTTCTTACATAATTGTTGTTTTATGAGACCATTTCTATTTTCCTCTATAAGTCAATCATGTTTTCATTATCATCATTTTCTTCCATCCCATATCATGGGAAAACTACATTTGGCTTGAAGTTCATGTTGGACCTAGTGTCCATGAAACCA